>CM034005.1:24478999-24607318 GCA_019603395.1 Cyrtorhinus lividipennis | reverse complement strand
CACCTTGAAACGTCGAGAAAAATTTTTTGGGCCGAATCGGAGAGATTAATTATTTGAGGAATAACCTACCAAAAAATTGCTTAAAATGATTTTTTTAATACATATTACATTAGATATTACAATTATTAATAATTATATACGAAAATTGATGCTGTATACAAATTATTTAATAATGTTTTACAGTCAGACTAAACTAGAACATCATGTTCATCTAAATAATTACACAAATAGGGTTAACAATGTGGTTCATGATCGATCAGGAAGTCTGTATTTGTTTGACCACTAACTCTGACGGAGATCCTCTGCAACATAATCGCAATCTTAAATCCTCGGACCAGGAGTTTGGAGACTCGATTCAGCTACCTAAATTTAATAAAAAATGATACGAGGTACCTTACACGCCTAAATCGCTGATAATTTCGATAACACATTCAAAATGGGTAGATAGGCACCTGTCAAAAACTGGACCCAGAGATGAATTTATAACGTACAGTACGCAACAGAAAACACTTTTCATTGATTAAACTCAGGAAAAAAATCACAACAGCAATACATTAACATACGTAGCATGAACACATCAGAACAAAGGCAAACATTTCTCTGAAACGCCCGGTTCAAGCAGAGTTCATCTTGCTGTTTACGTTCGTGATTGCGGAGGGCACCCATTTGACCCATAACCTCATCCAGAGGGCACCAATCGTTCCGGGACCCATTTCATTGGATTCAGCGTTCAAAATTTAGTGGGAAATGATACCCCACACGCCTAGGTACCAGAAATCTTGAAAACACACATTCGAAATGGGTAGATAGCACCCATAACCCATAACCTCATCCAGAGGGCACCAATCGTTCTGAAACCCACTTCATTGGAGTCAGCGTTCAAAATTCAGTGGAAAATGATACCCCACACGCCTAGATTGCCACAAATTTCGAAAATCCATTTTTCGAAATACACATTTTGACCTCAGCTCCGCCCAAATTTGATCCAATCGGGGTGAATGGTTCCGAGTACAACTAGAGCCAGAATCGGACTTCTAAACCATGTTTCCGATTTCTAGAAACTTTTCTACTTCCAAAATTGGTGTGGACAGCGGACGGACATTTAATTATTTCAATCTAGATACTGTTGCAAGCTCGCACCGGTGCTGGTCAAATGGGGTGCTGGCGTCACAAGGTCAATGACCTGTGGAGGATTAAGGGTCTTGAACATTTGGGAACCTCCCCACGTCGAGTTCCCAGAACCAGGGAACGTTCTGGAAGATACTGGACCGAGAGGCAGCAGGTATAAAACAGACCCACGAGTGCCACCCAGTGCAGTTCAGTTTGGAGTCCGGATATAGACGCTTCGGTTATAAATTGTGCCGTGGCGTTATAAATAGTGCGACAACCGCGTTACAACCCTGTATTGTGATTCTGTCATTGTGTAAGTGCGCGAATGTGAACAGTGTATGTACTCAAGTGAACGATTGTTAATAAATTATTTACTAAGAACATAAATCGTTTCATTACCTTGAAAAGCGCAGAAAAAATTTTGGGCTGAATCAGAGAGATGGACTTTTTGCATAAAAACATATTGATTATTCAAGGAATAACCAACCAACGTGCGAATAATGTTTTTCTACTGGTCGATAACTAACTGGTAAATTGCCAATTGATGCTAAGTGTTTTGAACAGAAACTCGTTTTTTCAAGGCTTTTTATTGAACAAATAATTATTTTTATTATTTCTACACCCATCAATTCATAATTTTTGAGTAAGGAAAAAAGGAAAAATTCCGAATTTCATTATGAAGATTTCAATAAAACTTCTCGGTTGAAGGAAGTCTATTTTTATCCACTAATAAAAATTCTCGAGGGAAACGTGATGGATTATGGAACCAACCATTTACCATGCACCCTCCTGGCGTGAGGCCGATCTCAACTATAAATGGCAACGGTGGGGAGTGATAGTGCTCAGTGTTCCACATTTCATAAGGAAGTTATCGACCGATCTTCGCTCGCAAAGAAGACGAGTGGGGAAAAATAAATGTTCGCTCAGTTCAACTGTGCAGCTTTGAATTGGATTAGTTACGTACACAAACTTCTTTAAAATCATTTCTGAATAAAACGAGATAAAATGAACTGAATTATGATAGTGTTCAAAAGAAATCGAGTCAAACTCGAGTTTTCGAGGACTAACTAGAGCCAGAACGGGTCCCTGACCAAAATTTCAGATTTTTAGAAAATTTTCTACTACCAAAGTCGGCAAGTACGGTGGACGGATATTTGACTTTTGGTCTTTAATTCTTTGAATAATCAACCTATGTTTTCATGCAAAAAGTCAATCTCTCCGATTCGGCCTAAAATTCTTTTCTGGACCTTTCAAGGTGTTCAGATCAAAATTAGCAAATGTCCGTCCGCCGTCCACGCCGACTTTGGTAGTAGAAATTATTCAAAAAACTAAAATTTTGGTCAGAGACCAATTTCTGGCTCTAGTTGTTCCTCGGAATTTTTCAACCCGATCATACCAAATTTGGGTGGGGTGGGGGTCAAAATGTGTATTTTGAAAAATGGATTTTTGAGATTTTTTGCAATCTAGGTGTGTGGGGAATCATTTTCCACTAAATTCATGAAGCTGAATCCAATGAAAAGGGTCCCAGAACGATTGGAACCCACTGGAAGAGGTCATGGCTAAAAATGGGCATCTCTTACCCATTTGAATATGTCTTCTAGATTTCTGGTACCTAGGCGTGTGGGGTATCATTCTCCACCAAATTTTGGACCCTAAATCGCTGGGAATGGGTCCAGGACCCGCCACACCCACCTTTTCGCCCATTTTCCCAATGTTGAAGAAATTAGTCTCCATGCGCCTGGTCCGAGGTTTGATCTAGAAACCTTAAAACACCCAGAAAAACAATTTGAGCCGAATCGGAGAGGTTGACTTTTTGCATAAAAACATAGATAGGTTATTCAAGGAACAGCTAACCAAAATTTAAAAAAAATGCAATAATAATAGCCGATTAAATTTAAAATAAATTTTGGTTTGTAGAAGCTTTGACTAAATCCTGAGAGACGCCCGTTCGTGATCAGACCAAGTAAAATTGGACACACGACAGCCAAACTTCAATCGGGAACGAAGCCACCAGCCACTAACGAAGGAAATTCTACAAATTTGTATTTTTAAATGCAAATCGTATCCACTTGTTTTATTCCGCTTCTGAGTGATGGTTTCCCACAGGAGTGAGATCTTCCTAAAATAACAATCATTGTGGAATAATTGGCGGGCCTAGAAGGTCCTCGACCTCTAGGCCCAGATCCGTCAGGAGTGGAAATATAACAAAATCAACAATGAAATAATAAAAATATCCTGTTGGCAATGCTAACGTACAAGGGATAAATCAACAAACTTGAATTTGCAGCGTTTTTAAAATTAAATTGGTCATTTTGGTTAGTTATAACTTGGATAATATTTTTTTTTCTGGACGTTTCAAGGTGTCTAGATCAAAAAATCTGCAAATTATTACACACGGGTTGGTTATTCCTCGAATGGGGGAAACAGTGGATGTGGTGGGTCCCGGACCCATTCCAATCGATTTAGGGTCCAAAATTTAGTGGAAAATGATACCCTACTCGCCTAGATCGCCCAAAATCTCGAAAAATCCATTTTTCAAAAAACTTATTTTGACCCCTTCCCCGCCCAAATTTGGTCCGATCGGGCTGAAAAGTTTCGAGGACCCGTCTCGGCCGGGAACAGACCCCTGACCCAAATTTCAGATGTTAAGAAAATTTTCTACTACCGAGAACGGCGCGGACAATGGACGGCGGACGGACATTGACCTTTTTTGCTCTAGATACCATGAAACGTCCAGAAAAAAATTTTGAGCCGAATCGGAGAGGTTGACCATTATCATGAAAACATAGGTTGATTATTCAAGGAATAACCAACCAAAAGGTCAATGTCCGTCCGCCGCCCGCCGTCCATTGTCCGCGCCGTTCTCGGTAGTAGAAAATTTTCTTAACATCTGAAATTTGGGTCAGGGGTCTGTTCCCGGCCGAGACGGGTCCTCGAAACTTTTCAGCCCGATCGGACCAAATTTGGGCGTGGTAGAGGTCAAAATGTGCATTTCGAATAATGGGTTTTCGAGATTTTGGGCGATCTAGGCGTGTGGGGTATCATTTTCCACTAATTTTGGACCCTAAATCGTTTGGAATGGGTCCGGGACCCGCCACACCCACTGTTCCCTCCATTTTGAAGAAATGAGTGTCCACGCACCTGGTCAGAGGAATAACCAACCCGTGTGAAAGAATTTACAACGTTTTTAGTTGGTTTGAATTGACTTGTTCCCACTCAATTTGAAGATGAGTGTGACAAATTTTCTGGTTTCGCAATCGTTTACCAAACAACGAACCGACGACCTCGAACTGAGTTGAACGAATGGTCGTTTCGGCCACTCATGAGAAAGTATTGGCACGTTCAGTTGATTCACACTCTTAAAAGCCTTTTTGTGCGAGGCATTATGAACAGGGACAGTCAACCTATTTCGCGTGGGTTTCGACTTCCCAGTGAGTCACCGAACGCAATTACTTTAACCCGATTTTACGATTGCATTTTAGCTCGTGTTTTATCGTCAATTTCAGGCTCCATAATAACGTCGACTCTGAAGATCGAAAATCCATCTGTAATGATGAGTTTCTTGTGAAAACTGCCCACGTCATGGAAAATTGTCGAACGGTTGAATTCGAACGATCAGTGACAATTATCGTGAAAGCAGACGCATTCGATCAATAACTCGCTTAGAGATAACACTTTTTTTACTGTAATGAAGTCGAAAAGCATTTCGGTGTCTCTGGATTATGGCTCATCTCATTCGGGTTGCCTCGCATTATGACACACCTGTAGATGATAATCATCATCACAAGTTAGGCTACATATCAATTAGTGCTCAACCCGGACCAGTGTTTTTGGCTTTATGATCCGTTTCCAGCCTCACCGATAGATTACAACGTTGGCAATTGGGATTGACACCATTTATGTACAACATTGTTTGTCAATCTGGCCAAGACAAACCGCTTATAATTCGTATGGAGAAAATATTGAGTGTCCAAGACTCATTCCAATCGATTCAATGCCCAAAATTTAGTGGAAAATGACACCCTACATGACTAGTTCCCAAAAAACGCTGCAAATTCTTACACAGGGGTTGGTTATTCCTCGGACCAGGCGCATGGAGACTCATTTCTTCAACATGGGGGAAATGGGGAAACAGTGAATGCGGCGGGTCGCAGACCTATTCCAATCGATTCAGGATCCAGAATTTAGTAGAAAATGATACCCCACTCGCCCAGGTACCGGAAATCTCGAAAACGCATATTCAAAATGGGTAATATATACCCAATTTGACCCATAACTTCTTCCAGAGGATGCCGATCGTTTTGGGACCCATTTCATTGGATTCAGCGTCCAAAATTTAGTGGAAAATGATACCCCACTCGCCTAAATCGCCCAAAATCTCGAAAATCCATTTTTCAAAAAACACATTTTGACCCCTACCCCGCCCAAATTTGGTCCGATCGGGCTGAAAAGCTTGGAGGACCGTCCTAGGCCGGGAACAGACCCCTGACCCAAATTTCAGATTTTTAGAAAATTTTCTACTACCAAAAACGGCGTGGACGGCGGACGGCGGACGGCGAACGGCGGACGGACATTGACCTTTTGGTTGGTTATTCCTTGAATAATCAACCTATGTTTTCATGCAAATGGTCAACCTCTCCGATTCGGCTCAAAATTTTTTTCTGGACGTTTCATGATGTCTAGATCAACAAAGGTCAATGTCCGTCCGCCGTCCGCCGTCCGCCGTACGCCGTCCGCCGTCCACGCCGTTTTTGGTAGTAAAAAATTTTCTAAAAATCTGAAATTTAGGTCAGGGGTCTGTAACCGGCCTGGGACGGTCCTCCAAGCTTTTCAGCCCGATCGGACCAAATTTGGGTGGGGTAGGGGTCAAAATGTGTTTTTTGAAAAATGGATTTTCGAGATTTTGGGCGATCTAAATTTTGGACGCTGAATCAAATGAAATGGGTCTCAGGACGATTGGCACCCACTGGAAGAAGTTATGGGTCAAATTGGGTATATATTACCCATTTTGAATATGTGTTTTTGAGATTTCTGGAACCTAGGCGTGTGGGGTATCATTTTCCGCTAAATCTTGGAAGCTGAATCCAATGAAGTGGGTCTCAGGACGATTGGCACCCACTGGAAGAAGTTATGGGTCAAATTGGGTATACATCACCCATTTTAAATATGTGTTTATGAGATTTCTGGTACCTGGGCGTGTGGGGTATCATTTTCCACTAATCATGGACACTGAATCGATTGGAATGGGTCTGAGACCCGCCGCACCCACCGTTTTCCCCATTTCCCCCATGTTTTTAAATCAGTTTCCATGCGCCTGGTCCGAGGAATAACCAACCCCTGTGTAAGAATTTGCAGCGTTTTTTGATCAGGACATCATGAAACGTCCAGAAAAAAATTTTGAGCCGAATCGGAGAGGTTGACCATTTGCATGAAAACATAGGTTGATTATTCAAGGAATAACCAACCAAAACGCTGAAAATTCTATGACACGGGTTGGTTATTCAACGGACCAGGCGCATGGAGAAACGTTTCTTCAACAAGGGGCTATGGAAACACTGGGACAGTGTTTGTGGCGGGTCTCGGATCAATTCCAATCGATTCGGCGTCCAAAATTTAGTGGAAAATGATACCCCACACGCCTAGTTACCAGAAATCTCGAAAACAGACATGGGTATCTACCTACCCATTTTGAGTATGTGCTTTCGAGATTTCCGGTACCTAGGCGTGTGGGGTATCATTTTCCACTAAACTTCAGACGCTGAATCCAACCAGACGGGTCCCGGAACGATTGGCGCACCGCGGAGAGTTTTCGGGTCAAAATGGGTATCTAGCTACCGCTGATCAGTGCTGATCAATTGATAGCGCAGCCAACAACCTTTGAACTAGGTTCACATGTAACCCGCCGTTTCACCTAACGGGCTAGGGATCCAGAAATAGACCTAGGCGAATAAATTAGTGGGAGACTAAAGACTTTCACTTACCGTTCGGAATGTCGGAGACGGTCGGTCATAGACTCCAAGTACACCTGAATTGACTAAGCTCTGAGGAATGGGGTTTCGTGAGTGAAAGGCAAGAGTTCAATATTGGTTTATAATAACGCAATTATCAGAAATATGAAATATGGAAGGTCTCGGCCGAGAAGGATACTGACTATGACTTAATCTAATTAGTGAGTAGGTAGAATGTGAAGGGCTGAAGGCCAATGAATTTACGAGGTAGCTGAAGGCTCAGGAGTGTTTGATTTAGAATAACGGAAAAATACAGTTGTTTTACTAATGTCCTCCCCTAACTTCCTTTGCTTTTCCTACGACAGACAAGATACGAAATACTACGGTTACAACATACGATTCTCTGATCAGCTTTCTAATGACTAAACGTCAGGGCTTGGGCCAGATTTAAGGAGTCGACTTTCGCGTTGCTAGGGTACGAGACAGAGGTATTTCGCCACTTACGTGCACCAACTCCTTCGGATGGAGACAACAGGGTGATGTGCTCTTCGCTGCTCGGCTTCGGTCAGGGGAACGCCGTCCAGGTCGGAGGAGGCGAGGCTCTTTCCGACGGAGGTCCGACGACTGGCGGTGCGTGGAGATCCCAGACTATTGGCCGTCGGTCGGGCGCGAACGGATCAACACTCGGGTCCGACGGGGGATTTTCAGTTCGTAATAGGGGTCCACTGTTACGGGATAGGAATTGGCTGATCTCCCAATTCCCGAGTTCTCACCCTGAAGGAACCACGATACGATCGTTCCTTCAGGTCACTTTCACTTCACTTCGATGTTCCGGTTCACTTCGCTTCGATGTCCCGGTTCACTTCGCTTCGATGTTCCGGTTCACTTCGATGTCCCGGTTCACTTGGATGTCCCGGTTCACTTCGCTTCGATGTTCCGGTTCACTTCGATGTCCCGGTTCACTTGGATGTCCCGGTTCACTTGGATGTCCCGGTTCACTTCGCTTCGATGTTCCGGTTCACTTCGATGTCCCGGTTCACTTGGATGTCCCGGTTCACTTCGCTTCGATGTTCCGGTTCACTTCGATGTCCCGGTTCACTTCGATGTCCCGGTTCACTTTACTTCGATGTCCCGGTTCACTTTACTTCGATGTCCCGGTTCACTTCACTCCGTTCCGCGAACAGAGATTTCAACTTTCCTTCCCTTGAGTTCGGATACGACTCCTTGATGTTGGTTCTCTCAGTCCGCTCGTCACGTCGCCTTCCCCTTCTACTCCTCCCTGGGTGTCTTGCGCCGCCCATCGCCTACCCAATCCAAAGAGGGCACGCCTTCCGCCCAGCTGGAGTTAGGCGTTTGGAGGGGAGAGGGGTCGTTCCGTCCCCCGCCGCCGAGGTTTCTTGGCGGGGCGCTTGAAATCTGCCGCCCCGTTACACACAACCTAGTTCAAATTGAATGGGAGCGAAATCCAAATGAAGAAATGGACACACGTGTCCACAAATGTATCTCAAGAGTAATTTACACCAAATGTTTACTTCTTCATTTCATGGAAGCTGTCGACGACCCACCGCTCATTTCCCTAAATATAATTATATCTAAATAACCACGTACAAACAGGACTACACGATGAGATTTAAAATCTTTTGAAGTCCATATTCCTTTAATAATCATAAGTCGGGAAATTTTTGGAAAGGCACCAGCTCGAAAGGGAGCCATTGCTCTGAAGATTTCACGCTCTGTAAACGCGCTAATGGTATTTTCGAGGCTCTCCCACTCGTTGACTTCCTTTCCCGCAACCGAGATAGTCGCAGTCCCGCATCTAATTATTAGAAAAGCCCTACTTATCTACCTTTGGCTTACCTGCAATAAGCTCATGTTATGACATTGAGAACGAATTTGAATTTTTACCTGCTGGATAAATTTGACCTAGAGATTAAAAGGAAATTAAATAATTTTCTTCCCGATCATCACACCGTGGGTAAACGTCAAACAGGACAGATTTTGAAGAATATTCAGAACGACCTTATAAGAACAAAAGGGTCAACAATTTAGTGGAAAATGATACCCCACACGCCTAGGTACCAGAAATCTCGAAAGCACACATTCGAAATGGGTAGATAGATACCCATTTTGATACAGTACTTCTTCCGGTGGGTGCCATTCGTTCCAGAACCCACTTCATTGGATTCAGCGTTCAAAATTTAGCAGATGCAGCACAGGACGCTCCCATTCGTCGAAGGTACGCTGGCGCGGATGTTCCAAGGTGGTATGTTGGATGGGTCGGCAGGGGCCACGGGTGAACTAGCTCCAGCATTCCCGTCAGCTAGGACGACCTTCACCGGCCGAGGGGTGGAGGCCCGGGAGGAGCCGGAACGCGGTTGCCCTGGGGTGGTGTCTGATTCCCGTGCGGTTTCTTCAGATGACGAGGAGTCCGAGGACGAAGTCGACGAGTCGGCAATACTCGGCTCGGCCGCGGCGGGCGCTGTGAATGCAGGGGCGGGGTATCCTTCCACGTTGCTGTCAGGTCGTGGTGTCGACGATCCTCGAGGGGTGGCGCGGTGCGTGCTCGACCCGAATGAGTCGTTGAGGTGGGTCATGGCTTGCAGCCGTTGTTCCATCATGATCACTCGGCAACGCAGGGACTCGACCTCCACCGACCCACCACTCGATCTTGATCTCATGTCCACCCCCGAGTCGCCAACGTTCAAGCTTTCCCCAAGCTCGTCTAGGCAGCGCAGCAGAATCCGCCTCTGTGTTGGCATCCTGTCGCAGGACGCGACCAGCTTGCCCAGCCCCATGATGACCGTGGAGGTGACGGCCAGCCACTCCGTACTTCCGGGCTCCAAGTCCGTGCTGCTCACCGACGACGGTACCCGCGGTCGAGGTAGCGCCATAGTCTTCTGGTGTCGTTCGCTGATCTCCTATTTTCCCACTATACCCTGAAACAGACAAACCGGCCATTCTGTTAGTCTCCTCTCACGCTCCGACTCACCCGTTGTACGTCAGTCAATGGCTCAGGTATCATGCAGACAACCTCCCTCTCTGCACAGAGCCAGACGCTGAACAACAATCCTAGATTTTAGCTACCATTACAAGGGAAAAATAAGGGAAAAGAGGGGAGTGGCAAGGCAGTCCTGTCCCGACCCATGAGGTACGGTCATTAATCAAACAAGGCAAGTACTGGTGTCGTGCATTTTATTCTACAGGTAAGACATTCCCTATTCTACTTCACAAATTACGAGTATACCCCAAAACTTGAAAAATTATTTTTTTTTTTTTTTTTTTTTTTTTTTTTTTTTTTTTTTTTTTTTTTTTTTTTTTTTTTTTTAATTATTTTTTTTTTTTTTTTTTTTTTTTTTTTTTTTCATTTTTTTTTTTTCAATTGCTTCATCCCGTTCGAGGTGTTGACATCTTCCCCGCGTGGAGCTGCGCGTAGTCGATCGTTTTGCGCCTTGGTCTTAGCCCGTATGGACTGGACGCCGTCCTAATCGGAATCGGGATTCGGCTGGAGGATCTTCCAGGGCCCTGGGCCCCAGGTTCCGGATTTTCTTCGGTCCGTACTGGTTCCGGCCATTCCAGAGGGTCTGACAACCACGTCCCTCCACTATCTTCGCTAGGTGGAGGGGCAGGGCTCTCGGGTGGGCGCGACTCCTCCGCTACGTCGGGGGTGACGGCGTCGTCTGGCACGCTGTTGAGAAACGCTGGCTTGAGCCTGCTGAGGTGGTAACGCGTGGTCTTCCCCAGGACATCCTGGACCTCGTAATTGACATCGGTCAATTTGCGGGTCACACGGAGCGGTCCTTTCCAGGGGCTCCAGAACTTCTTCACTGTACCTGGTGGGGCGACGAGCTGCTGGGCATACACTTGTTGGCCTATCTGGAACTCCCGAGAGTGGCGTCGCTTGTTGATTGCCTGCTCGCGGGTGTGCCAAGCGCGCCTCAACTGTCGCTCGGCTTCCAAACGGACCCGCACCATTTCCTGGTGTTGATCTTTCAAGGGCGATGTTGCTTCCCGTTTCATGCTGATTTCGGCTAGGTGCGGCATTCTCAGCTCTCGTCCGAAAACCAGGTGATTTGGCGAATAGCCTGTACTACAGTGGGGAAGGCTGCGGTAGGCAGCTAGTGCCAAAGGCAGGGCGGCTTCCCAGTCCCGGGTGTTTCGTTTCAGTTTCGCTACCAGGTTTGCCAGAGTGCGATGGAATCGCTCACATACCCCGTTGGCCTGTGGGTGGTAAGCGGAGGTGTGGACGTGGCGTATCTCCCAGGTATCGCAGAGCTCCTTGACGACCCCCGAGATGAAGGCGGCGCCTCGGTCGGAGACGAGCCTCTCAGGTGCACCATGGGTTGGTAGGTACTTCGTGGTCAATACGCGAGCGGTTGTTACTGCTGTGCAATCTGTGGTGACATAAGCCTCTGCGTACTTAGAGAACTGATCGATTACCGTCAGGATGTATTTGGTACCCCCTCGACCAGGTAGAGGCCCAACAAAGTCAATACCGACGATTTGACCAATTCGGGTCGGTATCTCGGGTTTCTGGATTGGTGGTGTCAAATTTGGGGGAGTGTTCCTCTCCTGGCACTCCTGGCATTTCTGGACGAACTCTCGGATGTCACGTACCATCTTCTTCCAGTACCCGTACCGCCTGGCGACACGGGTAGTTGTTTCTATGCCAGGGTGCCCGGCCCACTGATGTTGATGACAATTGGTCAGGAACCAGCGCCGCATGGTGGATGGGATCAGTGGCACCGTGATCCGCTGGCCATCCACATCGACCTCCTTCTTCCAGACTCCTTCCTCCTCCTTTAGTTGATACTTCTCTGGATCAGCCGTCAGGGTGGAGATCCAGGTGTCCAAGGATTGGGCCGCCATCAGAAGTTCCTTCGGCATGCTTAGTGTGATGGCGCCAACGGGAACACGACTCAGGCCGTCGACATGAGCCATCTGCGATCCGGGGCGGTACTGCGCTTCATACTCGTACTCCGTCAGCCGGAGGATCCATCGTCCAATGCGCGAAGTTGGATCGCGTAGATTCATGGCTGCCGTGAGTGCTGCGTGGTCGGTCCTCAGGACGAACTTCTTCCCGAGCAGGAATTGCTGGAAATGCGTCACGCCCCAGACTACAGCAAGGAGCTCACGCTCGGTGGTGGAGTAACGTGTCTCAGCATCGTTGAGGGCGCGACTCGCGTAAGCGACCGGTCGCTCCTGCCCTTGATGTTCCTGGGCTAGTACTGCTCCCATAGCGGTTCCTGAGGCGTCCGTGGACAGGATGAATGGCTTGTCAAAGTCCGGATAGGCGAGCACGGGTTGGGTCATGAGCGCTTGCTTGAGTTGGTCGAACGCGCTCTGCTGCTCTTCACCCCAGCTGTACTCCCGGTTTTTCCTCAAGAGTTTGGTGAGAGGGGCGCTCATTGCCGAGTAGTGCTCGATGAAACGGCGGTAAAAACCGGCCAGTCCCAAGAAGGATTGGAGCTCACGAACGCTTGTCGGCGGAGGGTATTCTCCTATGGCTTTGACCTTTTCCGACTCCATCTCGATTCCTTCTGACGTGATAACATGGCCTAGGAAGTTGACGCGAGACTTCAGGAACGAGCACTTCTTGAGATTAAGGCGGAATCCAGTCGCTTCAAATCTCTCCAGAACGGCTCGCAATATGTTAACATGCGACTGCAGATCCTCAGTGAAGATGATGACATCGTCGAGGTATATTAGACAACCGTCACCCAGCAGTCCGTCGAGTACGTCATTCATGGCGGCTTGGAAGGTTGCCGGGGCATTTTTAAGCCCGAAGGGCATGCGCACATACTCGAAATGACGATTTAGTGCCGTGAACGCGGTCTTTTCCCTCGATTCGGGACTGACGGGTATCTGGTGATATCCCATAGTCAGGTCCAGGGTTGTGAAGATCTTACTACGCCCCATCATGGCCAGGGTTTCCTGCAAACGAGGGATAGGGTACTTGTTACCCTTGGTTTTGGCGTTTATTTCCCGATAGTCAATGCAGAATCGGTACTGCTGTGGCTCACCGGGAGGGGTCTTCTTCTTGGCGATGACTACTGGAGCGTTCCAGGGGCTTTTGGATGGCACAATAACACCGTCGGCCAGCAAGGAGTAGACTTGGTCTTCCACGAAGCCCCTCAGGGCATGCGCTACTGGATAGGGTTTTCTGGCCGTGGGGCTCGCGCTTCCGGTGTCAATTTCGTGAGCCACCTGCAGGGAACAACCCTCCTTCCCGGGCTTCTCGAAGAGATGCAGCTTCTGCGTCAGGCAGTCCTTGACCAAATGGTAGTCGGTTCCCGCCAGATGAGTCAGATGCTGATGCACCTGGCACTCCAATTCAGAGGTTGAAGGAGGATTGTCCCAGATCTCGGTTGGGAATTCTGCTACCTCGGACATCGGAGGGTGTACCACCGGCTGCTTTCTGGATGGTGCTGTCTCGGTGGTCAATTGGCCTTGGTGGTTGTCGTCGACGCTAGGTTCGGGGGCCTCGGCAGGTGTTGGAGCGGCTGTGGACCCGCCCTGGCGATTGTTGTCGGTGTCGGGTTTCGTGGCTCGGGCGGTTTCCTGGGCTTTTTGCGCCCTCCTGTCGTCCTTTAGTTGACGGGCGTGCCTGAGGAGGTCCGGGTCAGGGGCGACCACGCCAATGGAGATCATCCTCCCCGTGGCGGGTTCTTTCATCTCCACTACGCCGATGTCCGGGCGTATGCCAAGGGGTAATTTCCTCAGGAGGTCCAGTCCGATCAGATCCAAGCCGGAGTCAGGTCGTTGGAAAACACAGAACGCGTGCGTGATCGTAACCGGACCGATGGTGATACGTACATCCTGGATCCCCATCACGGGCAGTGGTTGTCCGTCGGCACCCCATAGCTCCATCGTTGTTGGGCGGATGTCAATGCCAGGCACAGGTCTTGATAGGACAGACACTGCAGCACCAGTATCCACGACCATTCGCCGGGACTCCTTCCCCAAGCCGGCGGTGATCAGTATCATGGGCATCATGACACCATTCACCGCGGTCTGGTAGGACACCAGCTCGTCTCCGCGGACGTCGACGATTGGTTCGTCCTCGTTAGTTGTTGTGAGACTGGCTTGGGTTTCATGGGTCGTACTGATGTTTCTGACCTGGTGCATTCGCGGATTCGAGATGGGCAGGGTCTTCTTCTTCTTCAGGCAATCCGCCTCCAGATGGTCACGGGATCCACAGAAATTGCAGAACAAGGCCGCGTAGAGTCCGTGGGGGCAACTCACTGGAAAGTGGGACATATCACCACAGTACATACAGGGCAGCACTGGGACGGTCGGTGGTAACTTCGTCGGCACCGGTATCAACTGGTGATCGCCGAACGTGGCCGGTTTGTTTGGGTAACGGAGCGGGCTTCTGGGTTTTTGCAGGCAGTTTGCTGCAAAATGCCCTGGTTCTCCGCAAGAGTAGCATTTCTTGGGCTCCGAAGGTCTTGATCCGCTGACAGCGGCTATGTCCCATCGAGCATCGTAGTCCTGCTTCGCTCTCATTACGTCCTCCCATCCCTCAGCCCGCTCCACTGCATCCTCCAAGGTGTCCGGAGGGTTACCCTGCAAGTAGAGATGGAGTTCTTTCGGTTGCCCGCGGACAAAAGCGCTGAGTGCCTTTCGTCTTGTCCACTCCCGACGTTGGGCCTCGTTCAGGTTGGGTTCAGTTCGGACAGCCGATCGTGCCGTGGCCAGAAGTCGTTCTGCAAACCGTCGGATGGACTCGTCGGGGTCTCTCTGGGCTGTCCAGAGTCGTATGGTCGCCTTCTCGGGACTTTCCTCGCCATACCATGCCAGTATGGCCTTCTTCACGGTCGTGTACGGGGTTTCGCCAAGACCATCCTGGAGGAATCGCTTGGCTCCACCTTTTAGGCGGGTGCGAAGGAATCGCAGTCTCTTGTGCTCGTCAAGCTCTTGGGTTGCTTGCTCCACTTCCTGGAAGAACACGGATGCCGTGATAGCATCCGGCTCATCAGGGTTCCATGGGTCGACTTCCATAAACAACGACCGCGGAATGCCGGAGGCCGCAGGCTCGCGGAAGAAGGCGCCCAGTTTGTTCATCGCTTCCGTCACGGCGTTCATCATGGCTTCGCCCTCGACTGATGGGCTGCTGTTTCGTTGCATGGTCGCGAACTCACTTGTTGCACAAAAGAACTAAATAAAAAGAATTACAGAACTGATAGATCACTTTCTTGCGCACCAAGGACCGATAATTTCCCCACGAATCGAGAAAGGACTCCCCAGTTGGTAAGAGCTATGACGGGTCTGGAATCGGGATGTCAATTGGAGCTGAAGGCTCGTCGGAACAGTCCCGGAACAGAGGGCCTCGGAACAGTCCCGGCACAGACCCGGGACAGTCTCGGAACAGATGGCCTCGGAACAGTCCCGGCACAGACCCGGGACAGTCTCGGAACAGATGGCCTCGGAACAGTCCCGGCACAGACCCGGGACAGTCTCGGAACAGATGGCCTCGGAACAGTCCCGGCACAGACCCGGGACAGTCTCGGAACAGAGGCTACACGAGAGTGATGCTACTAGATAAATGAGCCAGTAGTTAAATTTTGATTTATGGAAAGAAAGAAAAATGATACGGATTTGAAGTTAATTGACTCCTCACTCGCTTCCTCACACTCGGGCCGATTTGTTTGTTTCTTACAATTTTAAATTTCAGAATCTATAACTAGCACAATTTAAATTTCGAGATTATAAAACGCGACCCAATTCCTTCAGAGCTTTTTCTCACCAATATTCGCCTGGTCAAGATCACTTGTTGTGGATACGACAGAAATCGAGATTTCTGAAATATCCCACCGCTTGCCACCAAAAGATGTAACCCGCCGTTTCACCTAACGGGCTAGGGATCCAGAAATAGACCTAGGCGAATAAATTAGTGGGAGACTAAAGACTTTCACTTACCGTTCGGAATGTCGGAGACGGTCGGTCATAGACTCCAAGTACACCTGAATTGACTAAGCTCTGAGGAATGGGGTTTCGTGAGTGAAAGGCAAGAGTTCAATATTGGTTTATAATAACGCAATTATCAGAAATATGAAATATGGAAGGTCTCGGCCGAGAAGGATACTGACTATGACTTAATCTAATTAGTGAGTAGGTAGAATGTGAAGGGCTGAAGGCCAATGAATTTACGAGGTAGCTGAAGGCTCAGGAGTGTTTGATTTAGAATAACGGAAAAATACAGTTGTTTTACTAATGTCCTCCCCTAACTTCCTTTGCTTTTCCTACGACAGACAAGATACGAAATACTACGGTTACAACATACGATTCTCTGATCAGCTTTCTAATGACTAAACGTCAGGGCTTGGGCCAGATTTAAGGAGTCGACTTTCGCGTTGCTAGGGTACGAGACAGAGGTATTTCGCCACTTACGTGCACCAACTCCTTCGGATGGAGACAACAGGGTGATGTGCTCTTCGCTGCTCGGCTTCGGTCAGGGGAACGCCGTCCAGGTCGGAGGAGGCGAGGCTCTTTCCGACGGAGGTCCGACGACTGGCGGTGCGTGGAGATCCCAGACTATTGGCCGTCGGTCGGGCGCGAACGGATCAACACTCGGGTCCGACGGGGGATTTTCAGTTCGTAATAGGGGTCCACTGTTACGGGATAGGAATTGGCTGATCTCCCAATTCCCGAGTTCTCACCCTGAAGGAACCACGATACGATCGTTCCTTCAGGTCACTTTCACTTCACTTCGATGTTCCGGTTCACTTCGCTTCGATGTCCCGGTTCACTTCGCTTCGATGTTCCGGTTCACTTCGATGTCCCGGTTCACTTGGATGTCCCGGTTCACTTCGCTTCGATGTTCCGGTTCACTTCGATGTCCCGGTTCACTTGGATGTCCCGGTTCACTTGGATGTCCCGGTTCACTTCGCTTCGATGTTCCGGTTCACTTCGATGTCCCGGTTCACTTGGATGTCCCGGTTCACTTCGCTTCGATGTTCCAGTTCACTTCGATGTCCCGGTTCACTTCGATGTCCCGGTTCACTTTACTTCGATGTCCCGGTTCACTTTACTTCGATGTCCCGGTTCACTTCACTCCGTTCCGCGAACAGAGATTTCAACTTTCCTTCCCTTGAGTTCGGATACGACTCCTTGATGTTGGTTCTCTCAGTCCGCTCGTCACGTCGCCTTCCCCTTCTACTCCTCCCTGGGTGTCTTGCGCCGCCCATCGCCTACCCAATCCAAAGAGGGCACGCCTTCCGCCCAGCTGGAGTTAGGCGTTTGGAGGGGAGAGGGGTCGTTCCGTCCCCCGCCGCCGAGGTTTCTTGGCGGGGCGCTTGAAATCTGCCGCCCCGTTACACACAACCTAGTTCAAATTGAATGGGAGCGAAATCCAAATGAAGAAATGGACACACGTGTCCACAAATGTATCTCAAGAGTAATTTACACCAAATGTTTACTTCTTCATTTCATGGAAGCTGTCGACGACCCACCGCTCATTTCCCTAAATATAATTATATCTAAATAACCACGTACAAACAGGACTACACGATGAGATTTAAAATCTTTTGAAGTCCATATTCCTTTAATAATCATAAGTCGGGAAATTTTTGGAAAGGCACCAGCTCGAAAGGGAGCCATTGCTCTGAAGATTTCACGCTCTGTAAACGCGCTAATGGTATTTTCGAGGCTCTCCCACTCGTTGACTTCCTTTCCCGCAACCGAGATAGTCGCAGTCCCGCATCTAATTATTAGAAAAGCCCTACTTATCTACCTTTGGCTTACCTGCAATAAGCTCATGTTATGACATTGAGAACGAATTTGAATTTTTACCTGCTGGATAAATTTGACCTAGAGATTAAAAGGAAATTAAATAATTTTCTTCCCGATCATCACACCGTGGGTAAACGTCAAACAGGACAGATTTTGAAGAATATTCAGAACGACCTTATAAGAACAAAAGGGTCAACAATTTAGTGGAAAATGATACCCCACACGCCTAGGTACCAGAAATCTCGAAAGCACACATTCGAAATGGGTAGATAGATACCCATTTTGATACAGTACTTCTTCCGGTGGGTGCCATTCGTTCCAGAACCCACTTCATTGGATTCAGCGTTCAAAATTTAGCGCCAAAAATCTAGAAAACTCATTTAAAAAAAAAAAAAAAACATTTTGACCCCTAGCTCGCCAAAATTAGGCCCGATTGGGCTGAAAAGTTTCAAGGACCAACTAGAGCCGGGAACAGACCCCTGACCCAAATTTCAGTTCTTTAGATAATTTTCTACTACCAAAGTCGGCGTTTATAATGGACGGACATTTGACTTTTTTGATTAATTTTTTGCATGTAAACATAGGTTGATTGTTTATGAAATAACCAGGCTAGTCATGATGGTCATGTTTTGAACATTTCGGGTTTACCCAAGTTACTCATTCCAATTTTAGCAGAAAATTTAAGACGAATTTTGTGTTTGGCTTCAAAAACAATTCAACTATGAGCTGTCACAGCACAGAATTTTTCATGACCAATATTCCGAGCGTGGACTTGATACTTCGTATACTACGTATTAATTCATATTAAACGTAATAGTTATTATATTATGCAAATAATACTAATAGAATAATTTGATACAATGCGATACCTCAATTCTCCAAATCTGAAGCCCTGGCTTGACTCCTGCGCCATTGAACACCGGATGCATGACGAGGTGAACGCGAGAACAGCGGAGCGCGCACGGCGAAGAGTGGCCGAAGGGAAAATTGAACGGCGGGTACTTGAACGCTGGGACACCGGGTGACAGCAGCTCCGTTGGGGAAGGTGACCGGGGAGACGCCGCCGCACGTAATAACTTTGTTTCCGTTTCGCCCGACTCCGCATCCCGGTTTTTATCATTCCCCGCTCTCCCCAGTTGGTCGACGCTCCTGGGCGGGGAATTCCCTCTCTGCGCATTAGGGATGAGTATCGATATATACATCGATGTTTCCCCCTAACATGATGTTTATACTCAAAACATCTTCTCCTTCTTCTTTTTGGTTGTTTGATCTCCCAACTTACATAATAATACATGAAGGAAAGTTATTCTTATTAGTTATTCTTTCTCGTAACGATGTTTTTTCACTACCTTGATACTCCTATACTCAAAATGTTTTCTTCTTTTTGGTTGTTTGACCAACCCACCTTTATATTATACGAACAAACGTTATTCTTATTTACAAATTCATATGTGGTTGTGTCATTATCAATCTATAAAAGAAATATAAGCATTAAAAAAAGGGTATGATACATGTTTGGGAAAAACATCGATTTATTTACTAGACACTGATTTTTCTTCTAAAAAGTTCTTTTTTTTATCGTTCGAGTAAAAATAATGGATATCAACCTATTTTCGAATCTGATAAACAGCTATTCTAGAATGATCAACCTATTTTCATGCAAAAATACAATCTCTCCGATTCGGCCCAAATTTTTTTGTGGACGTTTGTTTCAAGGTGTCTAGATCAAAATTAGCAAATGTCCGTCCGCCGTCCACGCCGACTTTAGTAGTGGGAATAATTCAAAAAATCTGAAATTTCGGTCAGGAATCCGTTCATGGCTCTTCCCGGCCTAGGGCGGTCCTCGAAACTTTTCAGCCCGATCGGACCAAATTTGGGCGGGGCAGGGGTCAAAATGTGAATTTTGAAAAATGGATTTTCGAGATTTTGAGCGATTTAGACGAGTGGGGTATCATTTTCCACTAAATTTTGGACGCTGGATCCAATGAAATGGGTCCGGGAACGATTGGCACCCACAGGTAGAAGTTATGGGTCAAAATTTGTATGTATCTACCCATTCTGTATACCTACGTTTTTTCAATATTTCTGGTTCCCTACCTAGGCGTGTGGGGTATCATTTTCCACTAAATTTTGGACCCTGAATCAATTGGAATGGGTCCAGGACCCGCCACACCCACTGTTTCCCCCATTTTCCCCCATGTTGAAGAAAAGTGCCTCCATGCGCCTGGTCCGAGTAATAACCACCCCGTGTGAAAGAATTTGCAGCGTTTTCTCCAACTTTGATAACATCTTGAGTGATATTCAAATTATTTCACTATTAGAAGTGGGAAAAAAAGAAATATTCAATTTAAGTGTATGACTTTCAAACACCCCCCCCCCCCCTTCCACCACAACATCCGGCTTCCGAATTTTCTCCAATTAACTAATTTTTGGAACAAAATTAGGTGTCTAATTAAATTGATTTCTGAAAACCTTGAATTTGACATACAACATCTCGAATTTGAAATGGAATATCTTGAAATTGAAATCCTTGAATTTGTTAGAAAAACCATTAATTTTATTTAGAAAACTTGGAATTTTTTGACTCAGAATTGCTAGATCTTGATAACTAATTTAATGGATAATCACTATTCAATTCAGAGTTGGAAATTTCAAGTAGCACTTCTCCATGAGAGACTGCTCACATTTGCATCCCAAGAAATAAACAGGTTTTTTGACGCATGGGCCGCTCACATCCACGCACTGTCGGGAACTTTTTACAGTAATTGAGGAAGAATGGGTTCAGACTGGAGGCGAATGTGATTCATCGGAACCTGTTTTGAACGTACAAGTCCTCAACGAGTAATTTTCTGGAATCCCAACTATTTGCTGCGCTATGACGTCCGAACTGGCAATGATACTGCCGACTTTTCCCCAATCGGGAATCACAAAACCTTTTCCTCATTTTGGTTGGTTGTTCCATGAATAATCAACCTATGTTTTCATGCAAAAAGTCAATCTCTCCGTTCCGGCCCAAATTTATTTCTGGGGGCCCAATATATCAAAAAAGTCAAAAGGCCGTACGCCGACTTTGGTAGTAGAAAATTTTCTAAAAATCTGAAATTTGGGTCAGGGGTCCGTTCCCGGCTCTAGTTAGTCCTCGATACTTTTCAGCCCCATCGGACCAACGGATAAAAATGTGTATTTCGAAAAATGGATATTCGAGATTTCTGACTATCTTGGCGTGTGGGGTATTATTCTCCAAATTTTCCAATGTTCCAAATGTTGGACGCTGAATCCAATAAAATGGGTCCCGATTGGCAGCCATTGGAAGAAGTTATGGGTCAAAATGGGTATCTATCTATCCATTTAGGATATGTGTTTTCGAGATTTCAGGTACCTAGGCGTTGGGTTTCATTTTCCACCAAATTTTCCACTAAATTCAACGAAATGGGTCCGGGAATGATTGGCACCCTCTAGATGAGGTTATGGGTCAAAATGGGTACCTAACTACGCATTTTGAATGTCTGTTTTCCAGATCTGTGGTACCTAGGCGTGTGGGGTATCATTTTCAACCAAATTTTGGACCCTCTGTAAGCCTCTCTCGAATTAAAATGTGTTATGAATTTTACTATGATTTAATTCGGGTTTCTTCGGAGAATTTGGAAGGGACCTAGCGAGAGGATACGGGATGTAAGTCCCAGACTTACGACTGAGCAACTAGGGATACCAAGGATGAACATAAAATACATTGATACAAACTGAATTATAATTGAAAACAAGGACTTGTTGCAGAGGAAAATATGCCTCAACCTGGGCTAGAATTGATAGAAGACAAAGTAATTCGACGAAGTAAATTAGACAACATGTGGAGCATAAAATACAATTAATACAAGATACATGAAATTATGATATACATGAAATACAATTTAATGAGCAAGTGCAACGATACCGGCTGACAAAAACGGCGTCGACGTCGAAGGAAAAACAGGAGGGGGCTCGCTGTCCCGCAGGTACACAGTGAGGCTTATTAACTTGAGTCCTTTATCTCATGGGGAACACAATATTACAGCTTCGGTCGACTTCAGCACGGTCGCAGAGTTCACTTCAGAGCGAGCACAGGACAAAGCCAGGATGGACTGAATGAGATGCACTTGCATGACAGGTTACAAAAATATAGAACTCCAACATGTTGGGCGCCTCGGCCCCGAGGGGCGCCTTGACGACGACCGCCTGGTTGGACGCCTTTGCAACGAGTGAAGCCACTGCGCGCGCATCCTGGCGCATGCTCCCTCCCTTCTGGCCTTCTGGAGGCAGCAAGCCTGGGGGCTTACACCTCAATCGATTGTAATGGGTAGCGGACCCGCCACACCCACTGTTTCCCCCATGTTGAAGATGTGAATGAATTTGCAGCGTTTCAATAGGATATTTTTACGGAGCCAACTACTTGCAGGATATTTCTGAGAGCAATACGTCGGTGTATCTATTTTCCGTTGACCAACTCAACTGATGTCTTGTATTTTCAAACACATACACAAAAACATATTATTATCGGCCTCTCAGTAGCGAGCCAGGACTCGAGCAGTCAACATCTCAGTGCAGGTATCTTATCGCTCCGCCTTATCGCTGTTTGGAATCTCGAGAGTTTCTGTCACCGCTTTGTCTCATCAAATCGAACAATGGGATCAAAATCTCCAGGTACGATTCGTAAACGTCCTCGTGTCGTCGAACCAGTCCCCATGACCACTTTTACGACACCAAACCCATTCAACCCACTATCTGAGCTAGACCAACCCAATGTACCTACCCAACAAATGGAAGAGGAACTTCCAGTTGTTCACAAGGAAAAATGTCCGCCAATTTATATTTACAATATTGCCAATATCAACTCATTTCTCAATGACATGAAAAATCTGAACCCTGGTTCATTCACACATCGCGCAACTGGCAAATCAGTCAAAATCCAAATGGACACTATTGTTGGATATCGTAAGATAGTCGATTTCCTGGAAAAAAATCACGCTGAATTTCACACATATCAAGTAAAAGATAGTCGCGCATTCAGAGTAGTCATCAGAGGCCTTCATCACACAACTGATCCAAAGTTGGTGATGGAAGAGTTAAAAACGATTGGATATGAGCCCATCCAAATGACAATGGCCCTTCACCCAGTAACCAAAGTCCCAATGCCGCTATTTTTTCTTGACCTTAAACCTAATGCGAAAAATTCAGAGGTATACAACTTGACACGGTTGTACAACGCGGTTATCAAGATCGAACCTCCCAAACCGAAGGCATCAGTAATACAATGTACCAAATGCCAAGCTTATGGTCATTCAAAAAACTATTGTTTTCGCCGTCCCAAATGTGTAAAATGTGAGGGAGACCATAGCACCGCATCCTGTGATAAACCAGGTAGTACTCAACCCGTATGTACCAATTGCAAAGGGAACCATACAGCCAATTATAAGGGGTGTCCCATACATATTTCCCTACAAAATAATCGTCAAAAACCTAACAATATATCACTACGCACAACAATAAAACAGAAACAAGAGGAACAAAACCCAAATTCCATCAACCGTTCTCACCAACCATTACAGCTAAATTATCCACATGTAAAAACTTATTCTCAAGCAGCCCGCAGTCAACCCACAACCAATACTGAGATAAGCAGTGAACCCACTATTTCAATGCTTTGCGGAAAAATCGACCAGCTAATTAATCTCATCCAGCCATTGTTCTCAATGCTCACAGAGCTAATTCCTAAACTGATCAAATGAGCACCAAACCTTACAACAATCTTAAAATCGTCACATGGAACTGCAGAGGTCTGAATAACAAATACCACGAATTAGAGCTGTTCCTAAGACAAACTCAATTCGATATCATCCTACTCACTGAAACGAAAATGACTCCAGATATGCACTTCTTCATCCCAGGATACAGAATTTATCGAGCCGATCATCCATCCACAAATCGCAAAGGAGGAGCAGCGATCCTCATTAATAGGAATATATCACATAATGACCTACCCCCCTGTAATGGAAGATGACGCACAAGTAGCACGAGTTAGTCTATATCTCAATGGCCATAAGTTCCAAGTCGGGGCATTTTATTCAGCTCCTGATCGGGAAGGACACAGACTACTGATGAGCACAATATGGGGGATTGTACATGAGATGGGCCAAAAATTCATTCTCGGAGGTGACTTTAATGCAAAGCACCCCCAATGGGGCTCAGCAACAACGAACCCGCGGGGTAGAGGGCTGCATAGTGCGGTTATGCAACTAGGAATAAGGGTAATGCATCCTGCCGAACCAACCCATTACCCCGACAACCCAAACCACTCGCCAGACATCCTTGACATCTTTTTGGGGAAAGGAATCACCAACTCAAACTGTGAAATCAAAGTACTTCACTCGCTATCCTCTGACCACTATCCTGTTTTAATGTCAATTATGAGCGCTGTACCAATCAAAAAGACGATTAATTCTCTCATTTCACATCCCTTCGACTGGAAACTATATTCGGAAACCCTTGAGAAGGAAACGAACTTGTCACTGCCCCTGAAAACATCTAGAGACATTGACATTGCAGTCAGTCATATCACCCACATAATCCAATATGCGGCGGGAGTGGCCTGTGATCAGTCTACAGGAAATCGTCATAACATGCTCCATAAAAAAGCCTATACCCCTCCTCACATTCAAAATCTGCTAGAAGTGAAGAAAAAATCAAGATTACTGTGGGAACAGACTAAATACCGTCCACACAAACAAGCATATAATAGAGCAACATACGAGCTCAGACAAGCATTGAAGTTACTCCATTCGGAAGAAAAACGGATTTCGTTGATCTCACTAGATGCACTAGACGGTTCACTGTGGCGTAAAGCAAAATTATTAGTCAAACAACCTGAATCTACTCCTCCACTTAAGGTTAATAACGTTTGGCACTCCACCCCAGAAGAAAAAGCGCGCGTTTTTGCTGAACAACTTGTGGAACAATTTACCCCAAATCCTAGCGAATATCCCGTATTTCACGAACAAGTACAAGAAGAAATAGCTCAACCTCTTATCCTAACTCCATTCAATGAATTTGTTAATCCTGCTCAAGTAAAAAATGCCATCCAAAGATCACCGACCAAAAAGGCCCCTGGAAGCGACAGAATAACGCAACCACTATTGAAAAATATGCCAAGGAAAACTCTAGTACTCCTCACACAACTATATAATGCCATCCTTCGCACTACATATTTTCCAACGAAGTGGAAACACGCACAAATCATCATGATCATAAAACCACAAAAAAATCCTCGAGACCCCACAAGCTACCGACCAATCAGCCTGATATCAATCTTTTCCAAAATATTCGAACGCCTCATGCTAACAAAACTGATGCCACATTTGGAGACGGCAATTCCGGCATTCCAATTTGGATTCCGCAAATCGCACTCTTGCGAACTACAACTACAAAGGCTCATCGAAGAAATACTGGACACTTACGAAAACCAGGAAATCTGCCAGGGAATTTTCCTCGATACAGAAAAAGCTTTTGATCGGGTCTGGCACCCAGGCCTATTGTATAAATTGAAACCTCTCTTGCCTGATACCTACTATCGCATTATACAATCCTTCATCTCAAATCGCACCTTTCATGTGAAATGCGATGATGCGATCTCAACCGCCAAAAGTATAACCTCATCAGTGCCTCAAGGAAGTGTCTGGGGGCCGATACTATATCTGATATACGTGAGTGACGTTCCAACTTTTCCCAACGCAACTTCATTAGCCATGTTCGCCGATGACCAATCCATAATCGCACGGGATAGCTGCGGCCAAGTTGCATCAAGAAAACTCCAACAACATGTAACTGCGGTTGAGGATTGGAACAAAAAGTGGAGAACCAAAATGAACCCTCAAAAGTCGACCACTCTCACATTTACCAACAAACGAAACTACCAAGTCAGTACAATCCTAATCAATAACATTGTCGTACCCCAAAAGGAAAATATAAAATATCTTGGTATCAGGCTCGATGAAAAGTTAATTTTTGGTGACCACATTGGTGATTTGGTGAAAAGATTGAGAACCCGTATCAATTTACTCAAACCACTCATCGGACCACAATCTCCACTCACTTTGAGCAATAAGAGACTAATCTATATCGTGATGATAAGGCCTATTTGGCAATATGGCTGCTCAATCTGGGGATCCGCCAGTCCCACCCAAGTCAAAAGGGTCCAAATTCAGCAAAATCGTGCACTACGACTAATCGCGAATGCGGAATGGTATGTGAGAAACTCCGTGATACACCGGGATTTAGACATTCCCGAAGTTAAAGAAGTTATAGCGAAAACATTCCAACGACAATTCGCCACAATCACATCCCACACAAACCCTACGTTTGACGGATTTGCTGAACGCCTACTACACCACCGAAATGGAAGAAGACTCAAAAGAAGGAGACCTGTAGACCTTCTTACACCGTAGCACCAGGGAAACATGATCTCACCATTACATTCCTACCTAAGACCTCAAAAACAATCTGTGATCCTACGTTAAGTAATAATATTAAGAATATTGAAATATAAAACCAAGCTATACTAAGCTTATTGCCAAGGACTACCGATGGGTAGATACCTTGATACACGTGTCATTGTACAAACATGTAAGTACGGGTAAAATGTAATTGAGTCGTTACAACTGTAAAGTAAATTTGTTACTAAAGTTTATCATTAATTGAAATAAAAAAAAAAAAAAAAATCGGCCTCTGAATAAAATATAACAGACTCGATGAGTTCTACCAGCGGGATAACTGAGCTCTTTGTTTACTCAACGCTAAGCCGAGCATGAGTCACCTAACGATCTAAAGCCGCCGACTGTCCTTGATGATGAACCCACGACCGTTTTTCGAATACCAGTCACTGCGAACGTGCAAAAATACGTCGAATCTTCCACAGAACATCTCAAGTTGTCACCAGCGTCGATCGTGAATGAAGATAAATTCATTTTGGTTGGTTACTCCTTGAATAATCAACCTATGTTTTAATGCAAAAAGTCAACCTCTCAGATTTGGCCCAACAATATTTTCTGGGCGTTTCATGGTGTCTAGATCAAAATCCTCGGACCAGGCACATGGATACTCATTTCTTCAACATGGGGAAAATGGGTGAAACAGTGGGTGTACGAAATGGGTAGATAGCCACCCATTTTGACTCATCCAGAGGGCACCTATCGTTCCCGGACCAATTTCATTGGATTCAGCGTCCAAAATTTAGTGGAAATTGATACCCCACGCGCCTAAATACCAGAAATCTCGAAAACACACATTCAAAATGAGTAGATAGGTACCCATTTTGACGAATAACCTCATCCAGAGGGTTCCAATCATTCCGGGACCCATTTCATTGTATTTAGCGTCCAAAATTTAGTGGAAAATGATACCCCATACGCCTCGACCGCCAAAAGTCTTAAAATCCATTTTTCAAAAAAAAATCGAATATTTTCATATTCTTCAAATATTTCAAATATTGCCTTGCATAGATGCTTACCTCTATCAATCAGTGAAGTATTTATTCAGTACAGATTTCCATTGATTTCTGATTTGATCCAATTACGGAGAATCGATTGGTTATTGATCAAATCCGTCAGAACACGCCCAAATTCCACTTTTGGGATTATTATCCTTTGAACAGGGTACTCACCTTTTTTCTCATTTTTGTGAGGAGTTCCGCCACTACCCTTCAATCTACCCCACAGGGAATAATTAGAATTTACAAAAAAAAAGGAATAACACATTTTTTATTAATGGAAATTATAATACAATATAACAGAACTTGAGAACATTGAGCAAGGATTTAAAAAAAAAAAAAAAAAAAGGAACATAAATAGTGATAGAACATTCAGTAATGTGTAAAGATGTACAGGAAGCCGTCTGGTAAATGGACAGCCTAAGAACCTGACAATGTTATTCTTAAACTGATCCTTATAGGGGGGGTGTTTGCATTTGATCATTCTTCTTTGTAAACAGGACGGACATTTTGTATGGACACACGGTCAGAGATATGCATAATATGCTCAAGTAATTAGAAAATGACCTAGACCAAAATTGAGTCCATTATGCCAAATGATGACTGACAGTCGGTCAGAATAAAATAATGTATGTAAGATTCCTCGCTTCTCCCCTTATCTCTCGTAATCTCCGTTATCTCTCGCCTGCTCACGCTCCTTCATTTATCCGCTCTGTCTTATCTACGTTTGAACTCTTGAACCATTAGACTTCACATCGAAGTTATTTTCATAATTCAGTAGTGATTTGTCAACCCAACTAACACCACGTGAATTGCCTTCTTGCTAAATTTTGAGCGCGCTTCTACAATGTAAAACGACTTCGTTTTAAAATTCGTTTTTCAATAAACCGCATTTTTCGAAGTTCGTTTTCCTCATTTCATCCAGTGGTCACCGGATCTTATAAATTTTAAAACTCGTCGTTTCTCCCGCTTCTACGCGCCTCCCTCAGGATGCCTGTCAAGGTAAGGTTCACTTTTTGTGCTGAACCATCGCTCACAAACGCCGCTACCACCGTTACACACGTAATTTCCATGCAACGCCTCGACGAAGAGTCCATATATTCATTTCCACCCGAATTACGTTCGCTCAATCTACACGATAAACTGATGCTTCTACCTGTCGCAAAAGCAGCAAAGAAGGATCTAGCTCCAAGATGGACCCGACGATCGTTCAAATGCATCCTGGACGACGACCTAGCAAAATTGTATTTTGATGAATTCGAAAATCCAATTTTTAACGGAATCCTCCTGAACGAATTCGATCAAGAGGACTCCCGATCTCACCACTCGCATACTGCGGCCTATGCCCCCGCCCCCGCCCCCCTAAAGTCTCTGGCCTCAATCGTTAAGGATGCGGTAATTCCCAAATTTGGCTCCAAAACCTACTTGTCCAATGCAGGCGCTTGGTTAGATATATTCGAATCGGAATGCCAACGTTTACTCATTGAAGAAGACCGGTACTGGGAAGCTGTTCGTCTGTTTTTAGAGGAAAGTGCCGAGAAGTGGTACAACACCACACGTCTGTCGTCCACCTCCACTACTTGGAATTTCTGGCGACAATCATTCCTTGAAAATTTTGGAACCCAAAGTCTCGCCGCGGCCCGTTCAGCTTTCTACTTTAAATACACCTCTGGGTCGCTCTCTGACTATGCCCAACACAAGTTGAACCTACTAGCATCCTACAACCCAAAAATGCATGAGCTTGACCGAATCACACAGCTTGCTCTCGGACTCCCCCGCCACCTCCAAGATCGAATTAATCTCGCCGAAACAACGACGCTTGGGAAGATGCTTTCGACAATCAACTCTCTCGATTCCATCCGTCCGCCGCAATCTTCTTCTACCAATGCTCCGAACCCTGCCAAGCACGCACTATTGAGTTCTCCACGCTCGCAACATCCGTGTCCCTACTGCAAGAGGAAGGGCTACGAACGCTACCACTTCGAAAAGGATTGTCTTACTAAAGTCAGAGATGCCAGGTACACTAGCAATTCCGCGAACCCAGGTAACAACAATCCTAATTATTCAAACGTAAACAAGGCGATCCACTCCTTCGACCTAGAGAGCTTACAGCAGGAAATAGACACCGTACAAAAAAAACGCGTGAAGCCCGCGTTCGTGGTGGTTAACGTTGAATATGGCACTGTAATAGGTAAAGGTCTTTACGATCCTGGCGCAAACGCGTCAGTCATCTCGCTTAACGCCCTCAAAAAGATAAATAATTGTCCGTTTATACCTATTCAATCAACGTATAACACCACGAGCGGCCCGGGCACCATATTAGGTGTCACGATGCTTGACATCAAAATTTTTGATATCCAAAAGAGAGTACTGCTACACATTCTCGACTCAAGCACCTTTGGTTTCGATTTTATTATTGCCCTCGATTTAATCCCAGAGTTCCGCCTTGCACTTGATCATAATTTAATATTAAAGCAATGTAAAGTTAATTGTAAAACCACTCCTGAAATTTCCATAAACAACGTAGTCATTTGGAACGACTACTTATCTGAAGAGTTATTTAAAACTAAAATATCGCATCTAGCTGCTAAAGAGAAAGGTGATATTGGCTCGCTAATTTTGAGAAATTTCCGTACTTTTGCTAAGCACTCTTTCGACGTTGGCAACGTCACTAAATACGAATGTTCAATCAATCTTTCAAAAAATACGTATGTGGCAAAGAAACCATACCGCTGCTCGTTCGATGACCAGGAGGAGATAGAACGGCAGTGCCGTGAACTTTTAAGATTCGGTATGATCACCGAATCCAAATCACCCTTTGCATCCCCCGTTACAATGCAATTTAAAAAGGATGGCTTGAGCAAAACGAAAACAAAGACTCGCATGTGTGTTGATTACCGCGAATTGAATAAATTGATCATCCCGGAAACTCAACCATTCCCGCTCATTGATGAAATTCTTGTCAAAACGCGGGGCTGCTCGTGGTTTTCGGCGCTGGACATCAATTCGGCATTTTGGTCTATACCCATTCGTGCTCAGGATAGACACAAGTCTGCCTTCATCACCCAGTGCGGACACTATGAGTGGCGTTCCATGCCTTTCGGAATAAAAGTGGCTCCAGCCGTCTTCCAACATGCAATTTCTGGCATTATTAAACGTAACGGACTTTCCGAATTTACTGCAAATTACCTAGATGACATATTAATCTTCTCTCGTACTTTTGACGAACACTTGGTTCACATTCAGCGTTTAATCACAGCCGTTTTTGAGGATGGCTTCCGCTTTAACTTTAACAAGTGTACTTTTGCCGCTTCCACAATCCAATACTTAGGTCACATCCTAGGAATTGATACTGTCAAGCCACTCCAGGATAACTTGATAGCTATCAAACGCTTTCCAACTCCTTCCTCCAGGAAAAACATTCGCCAGTTCCTCGGCAAAGTGAACTTTTATCGAAAATTCATCCCAGACTCAGTCTCTATCCTCGAACCTTTCCACAACCTCCTACGAAAAAACATTCCATTCTCCTGGTCAAATGAATGCCAAAGTAGCTTTGATAAAATAAAGGACCTACTAACTTCCGTACCTGTTCTGGCAATTTTTGATCGCACCAAACCGATATTTGTTTATACTGACGCCAGTGGAGTAGGTATCGGTGCAGTGCTAAAGCAAACACAGTCGGACGGTTCAGAAAAGCCAGTTGGCTACTTCTCTAAGAAGTTGTCGGATGCACAAAAGAAAAAAAAGGCCATTTATATCGAAAGCATTGCCATTCGAGAAGCCATCCGATATTGGCGCTATTGGTTGATAGGACGCCACTTCACTGTCGTCACCGACCATAAACCCCTAGAGGGTATGAACCTGAAAGCTCGAACGGATGAGGAACTTGGTGACCTTGCCAACGAACTTCTTCAGTTCGACTTCGAAATTCTTTACCGTCCTGGCAAGTCGAATCATGAGGCCGACTGTCTATCCCGAAATCCTGTACTAAAACCTCAGTCTGACTCCACGGATAACGAATCAATATTACCCTCATTCAATTTCCTCTCCCTCGATGAAATTAAACAACTACAACGTAACGTACAAGTATCGAGTTTGGACTCGACAAGACAGGGTATCATTTATCGTACTATTAACCGAAATTCTCGTATCTTATTGGATAGCCAAGCGGGTGAAAACCTGATTAGCATTGTTCACGCAAAGTACGGCCATATTGGGCCAAAACATGTCATAGCCATTATCTCAAAAAACTTTACATTTCCAAAAATGTACAATTCCATTCATAAATTTTGTAACTCGTGTAAAATCTGTATCATGAACAAATCCCGTAGTCCTCGCCGCAGTGCCCAAATGGGCTTCCTAGGTCCAGCTAAAGCTCCATTCGAAATCATGTCTCTTGATACTATTGGAGGTTTCGGTCCCTATCACTCCTCCCTCTGTTATCTCCACCTGCTCGTCGATCACTTTACGCGATATGCGTATATCCTTCCTTCCAGGGGTCAATCGGCCAAAATCATGTCCAGGCTCATTGACTCTGTGCAGAGAGAAAACCAGATCGGGATCCTTCTTACAGATCAATATGGCGGCTTATCCTCCAATGAATTCACAACATATTGCTCCCGATCCGGCATTCGCCATGTTTTTACAGCAGTCGACAGCCCATTTTCGAATGGCCTGAATGAGCGTCTCAATCAGACATTGGTGAATCGCATACGTTGCTTGAAGCATGACGAGTCCACCCCCCCAAAAAAGAGTTGGTCGGCTATCGCTAACGAATGCGTGAAACAATACAACGACTCTCCTCATTCAGTCACCCCCTCGTATCTACTAACTGGACGACCTGTTTCCATAATCCCCAACACCTTATCCGTTCCAGCAGATTTACACGAGGATAGGAAAACTGCGCTTGAAAATACGCTTAAATACCATATGTACAACAAACATATATATGATAAGAATAAATGTGATGTCAATTTTGCCATTGGAGACTCTGTTTACATCGACAACGGCAACAAACTTAATCGTACGAAACTTGATAATTTACGTATTGGACCATTCCCGATTTCTAGAGTAATCTCCAACAATGTTTTCGAAATCATTGTCAACCATGGCCCTTCAGGCAAACGCTTGTATCACGCAAGCAAGTTAATTCGCTGTCCAGCAGATAAGACAATATCCTAGAAATTTCCTAAAAATATCCTAGAAATATCCAATTCTATCCAAGATTATCCAACCGCTCCTAAATGAGAGGGGAGGGGGGGATGTAAGATTCCTCGCTTCTCCCCTTATCTCTCGTAATCTCCGTTATCTCTCGCCTGCTCACGCTCCTTCATTTATCCGCTCTGTCTTATCTACGTTTGAACTCTTGAACCATTAGACTTCACATCGAAGTTATTTTCATAATTCAGTAGTGATTTGTCAACCCAACTAACACCACGTGAATTGCCTTCTTGCTAAATTTTGTGCGCGCTTCTACAATGTAAAACGACTTCGTTTTAAAATTCGTTTTTCAATAAACCGCATTTTTCGAAGTTCGTTTTCCTCATTTCATCCAGTGGTCACCGGATCTTATATGTATACCTCGTGACTGTGCCTCAATTTCGTCCGTTGACACTCGATGAGGTCTTTTTCTATTTACCTCAGGAAATACATAACTAACAATGGTACGAACGAAGAAACTCGGGGCGTAGCTTATCAAACTGATGTACTTTTTGGGTTAGCTCTTGGCTCACGGTGTCAAATCTTTTCTGTATGCCCTCAAACTCTGCAACGTGTCGTTCGAACATAGCATTAAGCCTGAAATCAAATGAGCAAGAAAGAGATATAACTGATGCGATTCGTAGAAATATGAAGAAATAACCCCTGCTCCACAAACGAGTTGGTTTACACACATTTTAGCATGGCTTACTTGATCAGATCTCAGATCAGATGCTTAACAAGAACCGAACAATTGCACCAGATCGGCATATAAAAAGAATATTTTATTGTGGTTGGTGGGAAACAGTGGGTGTGGTGGGTCCCGGACCCATTCCAATCGATTCAAGGTCTAAAATTTAGTGGACAATGGTACCCCACACGCCTAGGTACCAGAAATCTCGAAAACATATTCAAACTGGGTAGATAGGCACCCATTTTGGCCCATAACACCTGCCGGTGGGTGCCAATCGTTCCCGGGGCCATTGGATTCAGGGTCCAAAATTTAGTAGAAAATGTTACCCCGCTCGCCTAGGTACCAGAAATCTTGAAAATACATATTCAAAATGGGTATATACCTCGTAGATACCCATTTTGACCCATAACTTCTCCAGGTGGGCGCCAATCGTTCTGGGACCCATTTCATTGTATTCAGCCAAATCTGAAATTTTGGTCAGGGGTCCGTTACCGGCTCTAGTTTGTCCACGAAACTTTCCTGCCCGACGGGACCAAATTTGGGCGGGGCAGGGGTCAAAATGTGAATTTTGAAAAATGGATTTTCGAGATTTTTGGCGATCTAGGCGTGTGAGGAATCATTTTCCACTAAATTTTGGACGCTGAACCCAATTAAATGGGCGCTAGAACGATTGGCGCCCTCTGGTTGAGGTTATGGGTCAAAATGGGTACCTCTATACCTGTTTTGAATGTGTGTTTTTGAGATTTCTGCTACCTAGGCGTGTGGTGTCATTTTCCACTAAATTTTGGAATTTTGGTCTTGAATCGATTGGAATGGGTCCAGGACCCGGCTTACCCACTGATTTCCCTATGTTGAAGAAATGAGTCACCATGCGACTGGTCAGAGGAATAAGCAACCCCTGTGAATGAATTTCTCGCGTTTTTAATTAATGAAACGTATGTCAAATTTTTTGGTTGGCATGATTACATAGGTTGATGATTCAAGGAATAACCAACAGAATGTTGACCACATACTGTGGCAGTATATGGACGAACTTATATTACTTTTTACTTTTTTTCTGAATAGCTATTCTCTCAGGATACCTCAAAGATGCACTTTCGACGACCCACTTTAATAATAACCCATTGTGGGATGCAATTCAGTTTTATTCTTGATCTAAAAAGTATGACCATTCGCTGTTGAAGCGATTGATCCGATTGTAATGTATCGAGAGGATTTACAACGTGGGATTTACAGTTGCTTCAAAGGACATTCTACATAGGTGTTTATGGCTCAATTAGATCAATAATTCAAAGATTCTATTTACATAGGAACTTCTATTCTATTATTATAGGAAAGCCATTTCAGTTCAAACGTGGGCCAATTGATTCGATCTGATCCTCTTTTGAGAAATATGGTAAATTGTGAAACGTAATACTAAAAACGCTGCAAATTCTTTTACAAGGGTTGGTTATTCCTCGGACCAGGCGCATGGAGACTAATATCTTCAACATGGGGAAAATGGGGGGAAACAGTGGGGGCCCCAAACCTGTTAAACCCAAATGTTAACTGGCTGCTCCTTCCCGAGCTTCCAACAGTTTTCTAAAATACTGATCCAGAGGGCGCTCCCTCAGTGACTATTCTGAAGGGTCTGTTCGCACCCTAGCGGTGGGAATTGCAATGAGAGGCTCAAAATCGTACCTTTTCAAGGATTATACGAAATTTAAATTATACCAATTATAGTAGAATATAATTAAACTCGCTCTTGATGGAGATTCTGATTGTCAGCCACCAACAAAAGGCTGTTTTCAAACGACATCTGCAGCGATTCTGGAGACATTGGATCATGATTCGGGCTGTACACCCGATCTGCTACCAATCCGGCGTGGATCAATTCAACAGGCTGCAACATTGAATGAGTACTAGTATTTTTCGGAATTTCCAGTACTTCTAGTTAACTAAAATAATCTTCGTATTGTGCGATCTACCTCAATCAAGCCCCCATTAGTCTCCCTTTGTCTGCAGACGGACGGCGTCATTAGTTTGCTCTTCTATTGAAATTACATCAATCATTTATACCAATCCTTCCCTTCTCATTGAGGGTTGAATTAGTTACCCCTTCAATTTGTAACAAATTATAATTCTTCTCTTGGTTGATAATTGTCGTAGCTCTTTAACTTATAACATTAACAAGATTCACTTCATAACCTAGTACCAGAACAAAGACTCGTCAGCGCAGTTCGCCCCAAAAGGGGTCGATATCAGCGCTACCTAGTGCACACACTTAGTACTATGGTGGAGCGGGAATTCAACTTTCCAACAGTATTACGGTATTTAAGATGAGAACCGTTAAAGAAAATTTGATAAATTCTCGTACTAACTGGAAATTGTGGCGGAGAATCCCAAACTTCTTCAAGCGTTTTCAAGACGTACTGTATGTCAGCATACACAAGTTGTGATTCACGAATTATACGTTCAAGTCTAGAAAACAGAGGCGTCATTCGTCTCTTGCACGAATTTGATCTCCTGAAAAAGATTAAAATGATTGAAAGCGATGTAAATTGCTCATCACCAGGTTGGTCATGAGGAAATCAGCCCTCCAAAGGCCCACAAAGTCATTTTGGATTTGGAATATAATAAGACCTAGTGGCTATGCTGCTTATGAGTTATTGTATATTATCAACATTCAAGTATTCAACAAGACTTACGAGATGGTTGTTTGTAATTGTTGGTTTGTCATAACCGCTTGATCCACTTCCAAAAATTGCAACATGACGTCCACCATTTCGGTACAGTTAGTTTTTCTTTCACGAAGTTCTTCCGGCATAGTTCGGAGGCGGTCAATCACGACGTAGGCTTTCTCTAAGCTAGAAAGTAAGATAAATACACGGATTTCTCATCTGTCGGGTTACCGGCAAAAAGGGGAAGAGGGATTTTCGCTATGTTGAACTGCGGATAGCAATATGACAGCTCACGTCAAGGGGGTGGGGTGGGGGTTCAAAATGTGTTTTACAAAAATGAATTTTAGAGATTTTTGGATATTATTATTCTGATACGTCCTATTTTGGCGTGTACGGTATCATTTTGCACCAAATTGTGGACGCTGAATACAATAACACGGGTCCCGGGACGATTGGTGCCCCCCGAAAGAAGTTATGGGTCAAAATGGGTATCTATATACCTATTTTGAATGTGCGTTTTCGAGATTTCTGGTACCTAGGCGTGTGGGGTATCATCTTCCACTAAATTTTGGACGCTGAATCCAATGAAATGGGTCCCAGAACAATTGGCACCCACTGGAAGAAGTAATGGGTCAAATTGGGTATTTATTACCCAATTTGATTATGTGTTTTCGGGATTTCTGCTACCTAGGCGTGTGGGGTATCATTTTCCACTAAATTTTGGACGCTGAATTCAATGATGTGTGTCCCAGAACGATTGGCACCCACCGGAAGAAGTTATGGGTCAAAATGGGTATGTATCCACCCATTTGGTATGTGTCAGGATTTCTGGTACCTGGGCGTGTGGGGTATCATTTTTCACTAAATTTTGGACGCTGAATCGATTGAAACGAGTCTAAATGTAGTTGATCCGAGGAATAACAACTCCTGTGAATGAATTTGCAGCGTTTTTGGTTTAGACACTTTAAAACGCCAACTGTCAAAATTTGGGACGAATCGATGTTGGTCGTCCTCCATGACCTTTTGCATGAAACTGGTTGATTAATTGAGGAAAAACCAACCAAAGCAGTGAAGGATTTCTTTTGAATAAGACGAGTGTTTGAGGTTAATGTCGATTTATTTTCCAAACGAATAAATTATAGACCAAGACCACAGGATACCTCCAGTGGCAAAAAACTGCTTTATTGGCCATCACCGAAGGAGGTAGATCCAATTCACTCCTCTCTTCATCCCAGTGATGGCGCTGACACAGATTTCGTTGTCTTGGCACTAAAGAATGGCAGTCAGTGCCGGATGGACAGCGCGAGCAGGGTTTCCCCACAGCAAACAAAGAATTCTTGAAGGTCCCTGTATTGACATCAGCGACAAAATCTTCTCCTGGAATGCCGAGTACAGGGGCGTAGTTACATACGAGTAATCTCTTCATTGTGTGGCCTTGGAGGAAAGTGACTTCCCCACACCCCATTTTCTCAACACAGGCTCTCACCATGCGCGCAAACGGATTGTACTGCACGTTTTCATTCCACAGCAGGTAGCCCTCGTACGATTGATTTATTTCGTCGAAAAATTCGCTTTTCGAGTCGTTCCACCTCTCAAGTATACGCACAGTTTCAGGTGGATCTTGATCGTAATTCGACACGACGAAGCCCATGTTTTGAGTTATGTTCTCGTGCGAGTAGTGTTCAGTGGATCGACACTTATCTTCGGATTTTCGACACTGGAAGGCCCATCGACGGGCGACTTGCTCCAATTCGTAATCCCACGTCAAACGACGCATATTGGACGCACGTTTTCCCAACAGTCCTTTTGCCACCTTCAGAAAAGAAGGAGACGTAAGAAGAGCCAGAATAGGTTGGGACTAAACAAACAGGGCAGTTTTGAAGGGCGGCTACGTCTTCTGTGGTAGGGATACTCCACTCACCCCAACTTCAATCGTTTATCATGGTTCGAACCATGTGAATCGTGCCCAAGAAATGATAAACCGTTTCCCACCACGGACAACATTCCGTTGGTTATTTCCTTAATATCAACCTATTTTTTCATGCAAACTAAAACTCTCGGATTTGCCCATAAATTTGACAGTTCTCGTTCCAAGCTTTGTGGATCAATCAATGCTGCAAATTCTCACGCATTCAGGATCACCACTACAATTGGAGAACTTTGGGAACGGAAAACGAGGAATTAACATCATATTACACTGTTTTCACCTCTAAACGCTGTAAATTCTTCCACAGGGGTTGGTTATTCCTCGGACCAGGCGCATGAAGACTAATTTAGAAATAGATTCAGCGTCCTTAACCTCTTCCGGTGGGCGGCAATCGTCCCGGGACCCGTTTCATTGGATTCAACGTCCAAAATTTAGTGGAAAACGACACCCTACAAGGCCTAGGTACCAGAAATCTCGAAAACACACGTTCGAAATTGGTAGGGAGGTACCCATTTTGACCCACAACATCATCCAGATGGTTCCAATCGTTCCGGGACCCTTTTCATTGGATTTAGCGTCCAAATTTTAGTGGAAAATGATGCCCCAACATAGTTGTTTGTGCAACAACTATGCAGCAAATTCAAACATCAAATGTAGAAATTTGGTATTTTCCTGAATTTAGCGTGGTTGGTTAGTGTTGTTGGTTGGTTATTCCTTGAATAATCAACCTACGTTTTCATGAAAAAGTAAATCTCTCCGATTCGGCCCAACATTTTATTCTGGACGTTTCCAGGTGTCTAGATCAAAAAAGTCCGCCGTCCACGCCGTCTTTGGTAGTAGAAAAATGTCTAAAAATCTGAAATTTTGGTCAGGGACGCGTTCTCGGCTCTAGTTGGTACTCGACCCTTTTCAACCCGATCGGACCAAATTTGAGTGGGAAAGGGTTAAAAATGTGTATTTCGAAAAATGGATTTGAAATGTTGGCAATCTAGGTATGTGGGGTCATTTTCCACTAAATTCTGTACGCTGAATCCAATGAAATGGGTCCCAGAACGATTGACACACACTGGAAAGGGTTATGGGTCAAAATGGGTATCCATCACCCATTTTGGTTGGTTATTCCTTGAATAATCAACCTATGTTTTCATGCAAATGGTCAACCTCTCCGATTCGGCTCAAAATTTTTTTCTGGACGTTTCATGATGTCTAGATCAAAAAGGTCAATGTCCGTCACGCCGTTTTTGGTAGTAGAAAATTTTCTAAAAATCTGAAATTTGGGTCAGGGGTCTGTTCCCGGCCTAGGACGGTCCTCCAAGCTTTTCAGCCCGATCGGACCAAATTTGGGCGGGGTAGGGGTCAAAATGTGTTTTTTGAAAAATGGATTTTCGAGATTTTGGGTGATTTAGGCGAGTGGGGTATCATTTTCCACTAAATTTTGGAAGCTGAATCCAATGAAGTGGGTCTCAGGACGATTGGCACCCACTGGAAGAAGTTATGGGTCAAATTGGGTATGTATTACCCATTTTGAATATGTGTTTTTGAGATTTCTGGAACCTAGGCGTGTGGGGTATCATTTTCCGCTAAATCTTGGAAGCTGAATCCAATGAAGTGGGTCTCAGGACGATTGGCACCCACTGGAAGAAGTTATGGGTCAAATTGGGTATATATTACACATTTTAAATATGTGTTTATGAGATTTCTGGTACCTAGGCGTGTGGGGTATCATTTTCCACTAACTTTTGGACGCTGAATGCAACGAGACAGGACCCGGACCGATTGGCGCCCTCTGGATGAGGCTATGGGTCAAAATGGGTGCCTATCTACTCATTCCGAATGTGTTCTCGAGATTTCTGGTACCTAGGCGTGTGGTGTATCATTTTATAAATTTTGGACCCAGAATCGATTGGAATGGGTCCGGGACCTGCCACACCCACTAATTCCCTCATTTTCCCCATGTTGAAGAAATTAGTCTCCAGGCGCCTGGTCTGAGGAATAACGAACCCATTTATAAGCAAATGCAGCGTTTTTTAGGCCTCATAATAGTTTTTATTATGAACCATGCGGGTATTTAGTGTTTTAGGTAGTGAATGGAGAGGCGTTACTTCCCCATCAGTGTCTGTCTAATGACCAAAAACAAACTGAAAATCCTCTCAATCCCGAAACTCACAGAATCACGAAGATTATTGTGCCATTCGAGAGTCCTATTCCGAGCGGCAGAATCCATTTGATATTTGATATTCCAACAAAACGGAGTGGACTTGTCCTCGTCGTATTGGCACATCGTGTGATCTGTCTCGTCTGGGCACGGGAAATCGCACCAACCGACAACGCGCCCTTTTGGTTTGACATTTGTCAAGCCAAAACACCAACTCCACAAAACAAAAAGAGCGGCTGCAGATGTCCAATTGATCATCGGCTCAATAAAATACCAAGTGTCTGCTAATTCGTTTCCCAGTTGCCAACGTAATGTCAATACTGGAGGAGCTAAAATTAGGTATCAGACTCCAAATACTCATGAAACTCACCACTTTTTCATTTCATGGATATTCCCATCAGGGAGCTTCATATCGTCGACGTCGCGAAGTACACCAAACAAGATCAATCTAATCTCGTTTACCTCCGTTTTTATCCATTCTATCAATTCCTTAATTGAATTCGACATTTTCTCCTTCAGTGGGAAGCCCAAGTGCCCCTGAGTACCTATGGGTTAACGAATCACAGCCATCAGACTACAGGAAATTCATAGAAAAGAGACAACCAGCATAACATCGGAAGTTACTTACTTTCCTCACGAAACTCACTGTCCTTAATCTTTGCCTCAAGGACTTCAAATCTAGAAGAGCAACGTTTGAGATTGTGTTCTGCTAGTCTTAGTACGGGCTGCAGACGTTTGACTGATTTTGTCTCAGTCAGTCTGAAAAATAAAAAAAAATTGTTCAAAAATGTCCGAACTATTGGAAGTTATCCAAAAGCTGAAGTACCTTCAAGCCAACAAGATGTCTTTGAACAGCCAGAGTTGAGAGAACATTGGGGCATAAAGTAATACTTGATTTGATTTGACATACACTGGATACTGTCATACTGAATTATATTGTGGTAATGTCACATGTTAAATAGAACAGTGGATTTTTTTTCCAAATCCATTTTCATAATATTGTTGCGAGCTCGCACCTGCGCTGGTCAAATGGGCTGCTGGCGTCGCAAGGTCAACGACCTGTGGAGGATTAAGGGTCTCGAACATTCGGGAACCTCCCCGTTCGCTCCAGACAACACGTCGAGTTCCCGGAACCAGGGAACGTTCTGGAAGGTACTGGACCGAGAGGCAGCAGGTATAAAACAGACCCACGAGCGCCGCCCAGTTCAGTTCAATTCGGAGTCCAGATATAGATGCTTCGGGTTATAAATTGTGCCGTGCCGCGTTATAAATAGTGCGACAACTGCGTTACAACCGTGTATTGTGATTCTGTCATTGTGTAAGTGCGCGAATGTGAACAGTGTATGTACTCAAGCGAACAATTGTTAATAAATTATTTACTAAGAACATAAATCGTTACAGTACATTTCCTGACCCGTTGGTGTCTGGCAATCTGTCTGGGTTCTCTCTGAGTCGATTTTACGTCCAAAATTAAGTAAAAAAGCCTGCAAATTCTTACACACGGGAAGGTTATTCCTCGGACCAGACGCATGGAGACTCATTTCTTCAAAATGGAGAAAATGGAAACAGTGGGAATGGCGGGTCCCGGACCAATTCCAATCGATTCAGGGTCCAAAATATAGTGGAAAATGATACCCCACACGCCTAGTTACCAGAAATATCAAGAAACCACATTCAAAATGTGTAGATAGTACCCATAACCTCTTCCAGAGGGCCAATCGTTCCCGGACCCATTTCATTGGATTTAGCAACCAAAATCCCGAAAGCACACGTTCCCAATTTGACCCATAACTTCTTCCATTGGATGCCAATCGCTCTGGGACCCATTTCATTGGATTCGGCGTCTAAAATTTAGTAGAAAATAATACCCCACACGCCTAGATCGCCAAAAATTTCAAAAATCCATTTTTCGAAAAAAACATTTTGAACTCCACCTCTTTTCCCCTCCACTCCATTTTAATCCGATCGTTCTGGAAAGTTTCGAGGACTAACTACAGCCAAAAAGTAGGTTTGTATCAAATGATTCACCATTTTTATAGTATCGATACTTTTCTTTCGACATTTGAACTCATATGTCACTATGTGTGACCATTGAGGAACTTCACCACGAGCGTGGTTTTAGCACATGAATAAAGTGCTTTTGGTCTATACATATAAAATTTGGGTGAGGAGTAATTACTTTATTCTCCAATAAATCACGGTTTGAACATTGACAGCGATAAATTATCCTATATCAGGATTAGCGTTGGCTCTGAACTGTAATTTTCTCCATACTCCTGGTCCGAAGAATAACCAACCCCCGTGATTTTACTGAGGTAATCATAGCCACTTACAATTCGACGGCCATCGCCTTAAGGGATGTCTCCCACAACGTCACATGCTCTTGAATGTAATGTACAGCGCAACGGAAGACTTTCTTTCGTCGATAATACGGTAAAGGTTCTTTGGCACGTTCTACCATTGCAGTCACCATTTTTGAATGGATTTTAGGAGTTGGCAAGTGTAAAATCCCGAGAGAGCCGAATAGGTACAGCATTGGACCCTGAAATAGGCACAACCGAATGACTGCAACGTCAAAGGCGATTGAGAAACCGCAATGCAAAAGTGCAGTAGAGTTCCAATCAAACAATATTTACCTTGCAATTAGGATCCCAAAAATCCGCTAATAGATCGTCCTTACGAACAATCTCTCCACAGGGCCTGAGCAACAGGACTTTAGGGTCAAAGGGCACCTCCTGCTTCAATGCTTTCAACGTAGTTTCAGTTGTACTTTCGTCGATCTCGAAACTGATCACTTTTAAATCATCCCATCTGAATATTGTAATAATCTGTAAATTTTTATTAAAAGCATGCAGAACGAAATAAAATATTTAAATAATAGGCATGTAAATTAACAAATTAATTATTCACCTTTTTATCCAAAATTTCTTCCAGCAATGAGAAAATGATTAATTGATTTTGCTTGTTGCGGCCACGTCTTTTGCCGTCGAATTTCAAAGCTAATCGCAACCAACGCTCTAAATGGCTCGCCAAAACTCTGAAATTTCGTATTTAAAATTGTTAAAACAAAAAGGATACACGGTGTGGAATACCGTCATACTCATCACTCACTTAGATATGCGATTTTCGTCCGATAAATGTTCGCTGAATACGAGATTGTTGTTTGTATCGTCAAACGGCATTTCGTAGACGCTTATGACGTCATCTGTTTTGAAACGCACTTTCTCAATCCTGGAAATGAATTAAACATTTGTTGATGATATGTTGGGTAAATAGGAATTTCACATTTTGGAAAGAAAACTGTAAGGAGAACGCTGCAAATTCTTTCACACGGGTCGCATAGAGACTCATTTCGTCAACATGGGGAAAATGGAGGAAACAGTGGGTGTGGCGGGTCCCGGACCCTTTCCAATCGATTCAGGGTCCAAAATTTAGTAGAAAATGATACCCTACGCTCCTATGTGCCAGAAATCTCGAAAACACATTCGAAATGGGTAGATAGGTAGGTAGGTATTGCTTTCTTCAATGTCTCCAAATCCCAGCTTCCACTTCTCCTATAATCCAGTTAATGAACTATTTTCTCGCTGTGCTTTACTTCTCCAGTCTGTTCTTTTAATTCTCTTTATAACCTTATAAATTGAGTTTTCTCGTACTGTACAGATAAATAAATAAAATAAATAAGAGCTACATCAAGCTGACCTAACTGTTATCAGCGCTGACAGAGTGATGGAGGTAGGAGGGTCACTGTTAGGTACCACAGGTTGTGTCAGGTCGTAGTCAACTGGCAAAAGCCTCACAGCACCCAACATTGAGGGCATTGAGGGCAAAGAAAAAGTTGACGAGCTCGCCAGGAGGAGCTCCAAAACACTCTTCGTGGGCCCATAGGTTCACCCAAAAGTTCCTTCAGAGCTGCCATCAAGGAGTGGACTTGCATGAAACACACTGACAGATGGCGGAATATTGACATGTCCAGTGGCTATTGGCTAAACTCCATTCGTCACTCACCAAAGATCTAGTCACACTTGAGCGCAGTGACCTAAAAGATAGTTTGACCTGCTGACCAGCTTCTAAATCGATGACCAAACTCAATCGACAAGACTTCCACGCTTGGGGCTCCTTCAAAATCCTCCTCTGGGTGTCTGCTACCACCCATCTACAATGCACAAAGCAACGCATCGGAAAATCGTTTATGACTCATCTTGATGCAACAAATAAAGCCAGAATGGAAGTGGTTTACGCGGGCGATAACTACAAAGATGTCGACTAGCCTAGCAGTGCCTAAAGCAAGGTTTGACTCGACTTGAACGTGTTCTCATCAATGGGGGTTAGTTATGCCAGATTCTGAATCACGAGAGAAATACAGGTGAATTCAAATAGAACGTACGATTCAAGGATGTGCTTGTGAGGAAGAAAAGGTCGAAAACCGGTGATCATCTCATGACAGATGACTCCCAAACTCCAATAGTCAACAGAAGCCGTATACCTGCAAGTGGACACAGACTAAGGTTAATGTTCATCGACCTCAGAAGGATTAACTATTCGATAATAGGCTATTATAGATTACACAACCCTGCACGGTTTTGTTGTTTCAAAGCTAATAGCTTTTGGTTGGTTATTCCTTGAATAATCAACCTATGTTTTCATGCAAATGGTCAACCGCTCCGATTCGGCTCAAATTTTTTTTCTGGACGTTTCATGATGTCTAGATTAAAAAAGGTCAATGTCCGTCCGCCGTCCGCCGTCCCCCGTACGCCGTCCGCCGTCCACGCCGTTTTTGGTAGTAGAAAATTTTCTAAAAATCTGAAATTTGGGTCAGGGGTTTGTTCCCGGCCTAGGACGGTCCTCCAAGCTTTTCAGCCCGATTGGACCAAATTTGGGCGGGGTAGGGGTCAAAATGTGTTTTTTGAAAAATGGATTTTCGAGATTTTGGGCGATCTAGGCGAGTGGGGTATCATTTTCCACTACATTTTGGACGCTGAATCCAATGAAATAGGTCCCAGAACGATCGGCACCCACTGGAAGAAGTTATGGGTCAAATTGGGTATATATTACCCATTTTGAATATGTTTTTTTGAGATTTCTGGAACCTAGGCATATGGGGTATCATTTTCCGCTAAATCATGGACGCTGAATCCAATGAAGTGGGTCCCAGAACGATTGGCACCCACTGGAAGAGGTTATGGGTCAAATTGGGTATATATACCCATTTTGAATATGCGTTTTCGAGATTTCCGGTACCTGGGCGTGTGGGGTATCATTTTCCACTAAATTTTGGATCCTGAATAGATTGGAATGGGTCCAGGACCCGCTGCACCCACCGTTTTCCCCATTTCCCCCATGTTTTAAATAAGTTTCCATGCGCCTGGTCTGACGAATAACCAACCCCTGTGTAAGAATTTGCAGCGTTTTCTTATAGATTTTTGGGAACTGAATTCAGATCTGTTTGAATTTTCGTTCTATCGCGTCTAGATTTTTCACAATTCCCAGTAAATGAATTTCAATAGCGGTTAATAGATAGGCGGGGAAACTATACTCCTGAATAACTCCCCCCCCCCCCCCCCTCCACACGTGAATAACAATCTTCTAGATAAAAAAACTTTGCACAACATGAGTACATATCAGAAACATAAATGTAACCCAGGCGCACAGTGGGTGTGGCGGGTACCCGACCCATTCCAATCGATTCAGGGTCCAACATTTAGTGAAAAATGATACCCCACACGCCTAGTTGCCAGAAATATCGAAAACAGACATTCGAAATAGGTAGATAGGTACCCATTTTGGCTCTTAACCTCATCCAGAGGGCGCCAATCGTTTCAGGATTCATTTAATTTGATTCAGCGTCAAAAATTTAGTGGAAAATGATACCCCACACGCCTAGGTACCAGAACTCTCGAAAACACATGATCAAAATAAATAGATAGATACCCTTTTTGACCCATAACTTCTTCCGATGCTTGCCAGGACCAACTAGAGCCATGAACGTACCCCTGACCAAAATTTAAGGTTTTTTAAAATATTATTTACTACCAAAGTCGACGTACGGCGGACTGACGTTTGCTAATTTTGATCTAGACACCTTAAAACGTCCAGAAAAAAAAATTTTGGGCCGAAGCGGAGAGATTGACTTTTTGCATGAAAACATAGGTTGATTAGGAATAACCAACCAAAACAGCCAACAATTTCAAAACAACGTTCACAAGGTTTCAAAATGCAGACCTTAGTTATTGAATTTTTCTTATAAAATAGGCGAGTTTAACTGACCCGTCTTCAGATTCGAACACGTCCGGTGCAACATATTGTGACGTCCCGACTAATGCGGTCTGCAGGCTGGAATCTTCGTTCTCTTTGCAAACTCCGAGATCTATGAGTTTGTAGACAATCTGTAAAAATAATTAGGAAAGATTAAGAAACGTTGGTCGCTGGTCATCTGTTTCAAGATGCGTGACACAATCTCCTGATTCACAACTTCAATTTTGGACACCTTTAAACACCCAAAACAAATTTTAGGGGCAAAATCGAAGAGGTTGACATTTTGCATGAAAACAGATTTATCATTCAAGGAATAACCAAGCAATACAGAGTAAGTTCTTGGGCCAATCGGATATGGTTGACTGTTTGGCGCTGAACTTGGAACAACGTGTCAGTTCCACACATACTCCTTCAAAAAATAACCTGCACTCTGTATTTTGACAAACACGCAGTCAAAATATGACAATTTAAACGTCTTTCGTAACCTCGCCGGTGTATGTTTGACAACAAAAAGCAATTCAAGCTGTCAATCAGCAACACGATCATAAAATCCAATCATTTTCTAAACGAGGAAGCTCAGATCTTAATCAGGGCTAATCCTTTATCGCTAGCAAGGGCATTACGGAAAACGCTGCAAATGCATTCGTATAAATTGATTATTCCTCGGACCAGGCGCATGGAGACTCATTTCATTCGATTCAGCGTCTTAAATTTAGTAAAAAATAATACCCCACACGCCTAAGTCGCCGAAAATGTCCCACAAGGGGGAAATGGGGGAAACAGTGGGTATGGCGGGTACCGGACCCATTCCAATCGATTAAGGGTCCAAAATTTAGTGGAAAATGATACCCCACACGCCTAGGTCCCAGAACTCTCGAATACACATACTCAAAATGGGTAGATAGATACCCATTTTGACTCATAACCCGATCCAGAGGGCGCCAATCGTTTCGAGATTCGTCTCATTGGATTCAGCATCCAAAATTTAGTCGAAAATGATACCCCACACCCTTAAATCGCCAAAAATATCGAAAATCAATTTTTCGAAAAATTTTGACTCTTTACATGAAAACATAGTCGATTATTCAAGGAATAACGAACCAAAAAGGAAGGGGTGTCACATATCGGCCCTCAATAACCGTCGAAGAAAAAAATATGGTATTTCGTATGGTTAGTTAGACCTAGTAGACAATTTAATGGTGTCAGGAGGAGCAGCACAGACGTCAGGGTGTCGCAAATCTTGCAATAACCTACACAAGTGACAACCCACCATTTAGCCTAATTAGATGACCTGATTAAATGAATGCGAATGCACAAAACTCAGCAGTGTATTCCAAGCCAAATGATTGTGTCAATTCAATAATTGATTCAATTGACTGCATTGAAAGTACATAATGGCCAAACATACTATTCAAATCACTTATTTTAAGTAGCTCACCTCATCGTCGACTTTATGCAACACGATATTTTCGGGTTTTAAATCTCGATGAATGACATGTTGGCTGTGGAGGTACTCCAAACCGTTGGCAACGTTTTTGAGACATTTTCTTATGCACAGCTCTGTAAGACCCGAGCAGTTGTCCGGTTTATTCAATACCTGGTTAAAAGTAAGAACAAGTTAACTGGAAATACTTTCAGACATGGATACTTTGAGTGGATGTTAAGCAGCCCCTACACAGTCAGTCTGATTAAACAAACAAATTGAAGTGAGCCTCAATCATTTATTTATTTATTTATTTATAATAATACGGGATAAACCCAATTACAAATGAGATAATAATCAGACAGACAATCAGGAGTCACAGAAGTACGAAACAACTTTGAAGGGTATCAACTACCCCCGGGAAATAGTTTTTGCCATAAAACTGAAGCGAAAAGCCCGCAAAAAATGGCAAGCCACAAGGTTACCTGCTCACAAAGCTGAGTGGTACAAAGCAGCCAATGCAGTTAAGAAAATAATGGAAGAGATCAGGGATGAAACCAACGAGCAGTTTCTGACTAACGACCAAAGTACCGATTACTCGCTGTGGAAGGCCACAAAGCATTTGAAAAGACCAACTTCTCAAACCCCACCCATACAGCAGCCTGACGGTAATTGGGCAAAGAACAATCAGAGTAAGGCAGACACTTTTGCAAACCATCTTGAAATCCTTTTCACATCTAATCCAGGAACCCCAGGTGAGCCACCTCTCGAGGAGCCCCTACCCCTTGAAACAGAGATAATAATCCCTCCAGTCACAATCAATGAAGTTCAGAAGACGATTCAGGCTGAGATCAATCCCAAGAAAGCACCAGGATACGACCTCATCACAGGCCAAGTTCTGAAAAATCTGCCGAGGAAGGTCATTGCCAGGCTTACAAAAATTATAAATGCATCCATCAGGCTCTCTTATGTGCCACAACTGTGGAAAATAGCAGAGGTAATTATGATTTCTAAACCAGGGAAGCCCCAGGAAGAACCTGCGTCATACAGGCCCATCTCCCTCTTGCCTGTGTTATCAAAATTATTCGAAAAGCTCCTTTATAAGAGATTGATTCAGGTTGTCTCCGAACGGAACCTGATACCGAAACACCAATTCGGCTTCAGAAGCAAACATTCGACCATAGATCAAGTTCACCGAATAACCTCTATCATTGAAAAAGCTCTTGAAGAGCAGAAAGTATGCTCTGCCATCTTCCTCGACGTTAGGCAAGCGTTTGACAAAGTTTGGCACGAAGGGCTCAATCATAAACTTCAAAAGATGCTACCACAAAAATATGCACAACTTTTAAGATCTTATTTATCAGATCGATATTTCCGCGTAAAACACGAAGATGCCTATTCGGAACCCAAAATGATCAATGCTGGAGTGCCACAGGGGAGTGTACTTGGCCCACTCTTGTATCTCCTCTACACCAGTGATCTACCTGAAAATGAAGAAAACACAACAGCGACCTTCGCCGATGACACGGCAATTTTGGCTGTGGGAAACAACAATGAAGAGTCAATGACAAAACTTAACCTCTCAATCTCCCAAATTGAAGAATGGACAGCAAGGTGGAGAATTAAATTAAATGAGGCCAAGTCGGTGCACGTAGACTTTACCAACAAAAAGGTTAGCCACATTCCAACTCATCTCAACAACAAAGTGGTTCCATACGCCAATGAAGCTAAGTACCTCGGTATGACGCTCGACGCGAGGCTCAGATGGAGAGCCCACGTGAAAAAGAAAAAGGATGAACTGACACTCAAATTCAGAAAAATGTACTGGATAATGGGGCGACAATCAAATTTGTCCGTCCACAACAAGATGATCCTTTACAAGCAAGTCCTAAAGCCAGTCTGGACTTATGGAGCGCAGTTGTGGGGCTGCACCGCTCAAACCAATCGAGACATGATACAGAGATTCCAAAATACGGTACTTAGGTGCATCACGAACGCTCCGTGGTACTTCAGAAACGACCGGTTACACCATGACCTACAAGTCGAGACAGTAAACGAAACCATCAGGCTTCAAGCAGCTGCCCATCTCCAAAGGCTACAAGATCATGTCAACGAAGAGGCTGTTCGACTTCTTGACGTCAATGATCTCGTCAGAAGGCTTAAACGCACGAAACCACATGAACTAGTTCGCTAATGCAATGACAATAAAATCAGTTGTTAGAATAATTAAAAGCTAAGCAATGTACCTTGGCTGAAGATGTAACCTAGTTAACTTAAGTCACAAAAATATTGCTAATAAGTTTATAACTTGGTGCAATTCTAATAAACAGAGGAAAAAAAAAAAAAAAAAAAAAAAAAAAAAAAAAAAAAAAAAAAAAGAAGTACGAAACAAAGAGTAGCTAAACAGGGTCGTGTAGGGGTTCAGAGCAGAGATGGTTAATGAGAGCAGTCTTAATGGATGAGAGAGGTGAGGAAATAATATCAATGACGGGAGGAGAGGCGGAGAGGAGATTGACTTGGCGAGGAATACGACTCGTTGGACGATAGAGAAGGTAGTTCGTAGGGGAAAAAGGGACAGAAAATGGTGTGGTGGATCTTGAAGTGTGGCGAGGAACATGGAAGCCGACGCGAGCCAGGAGATCGGGTGCATCAATACGCCCCGAGAGCAAGCCATGGAGGAAGTTCAGACGAGTCTACGTGTGGATGAAGCCAAGTTTCTGTTAGGATGAGAGCGTCAAGGTTGGATACTGATGAGTTGCGATGGAGTTCTGAAAGCTTAGAGTTAAGGCCGCCGACGTTCTGGTAGAGGATAGTCATCAATTGGTCGGGTCTGGTGGGTGGTTTTTTGGAGTCGGGGATGAGTTTTTTGGGGAATCAGACGTGGATTGCACAAACGAATGGGAGGTGATACGAGGGGTGCCAGAGAAATATTTAATAGTCAGGTTGGGGTCGTTCATCATTCATCATTTCTTCAGTCATTTGATCAATACCCTTTTGGAGTGTTTTTTCTACGATTTTTCTAGTGTACTTGTTTGCGCTGAAGCAATGAGTTCCAACCAAGATTTGTCCGTGCTTTTATTAAGTGTAGCTGAACTCCGCCGTAGCCGGTCCCAAGCCCTGGTTGAGAAAGGAGGAGGGTAACCCAATCCAAGGTGGAATAGCGTATGCCGAAGGATGCATTGCCAGGGGGGTGCCTGGTCGTTAATATGCAGACTCTGGGAACCGGGCGACACCCAGTTTTAGTCTAGCCTTCCCCTGGCATCCCGGCTCTGCCAGGGGTGACGTTTAGCTTCGGCGTTTCTTGTCAAAACCTACTATCAGGGGATGTGACATGGAGACGGATAGGGAAGCAGGGAGCCCTAGTGATCCATCCCAGCGCTCCGGAGCAGCCAGGGTCTGGGAGCCTTCGTGATCCCATAAACCTGTCTTCAATTGTCCTGCCCTGGAACACAGGCGTTGCAGAACCTTTGGGACTTCGGACCGAAGGGACATCCTCAACCAGGAGAACCTGGTCGGAGCTCTGCTGGATCTAGTCGGGAACACGGAGCTTCGGCCAAGATGAGCTCCAGGGGTTAGCACAATGGGCCACTAGGTCTAAGTGTGGGCGGTGGACACTGCAGTGGACGCCCCCTTTACCCCTGTGCAATCAATCTATCTATCTAAGTGTAGCTGCCCACCAACAGAAGAGAAAGGATGAAAACGCTGCAAATTCTTTCACACGGGTTGCTTATTCCTCGGACCAGGCGCATGGAGACTCATTTCTTCAACATGGGGAAAGGGAGGGAGGGAAACAGTGGGTGTTGCGGGTACCGGACCCATGAATAAAGAAGAACTTCCATGCATAAAGTAAAAGCCCTTTTTGGTGTATTTATGTCATTCGCAGTGAGTTCGACGAAACGGGACGATAGAACGCATACCAAACCAGAAACGGGGCCATGGAACGCATACTGAACCAGAAATGGGACGATAGAACGCACACCAAACTGGCACCAACCTAACAATGTATGGTAGAACTTCCCAGAAACTTTTTTATTTTTTGTTGAACCAGAAGAATTATTACAATTTGACTTTTACTTGAAAGAAAGAAGAAAGATTTCATTAATACGACGCAGATTTTATTTTAATTTCTTTTGTTGAATCTGAAGGATCTTTATAATGTGACATTCACAATAACTTTAAAAAACAAAGAACAGATTTAATTAGATACGACGCTTATTAATGTAGTTGATCATGATGTTATTACCATTATTATATCAATATTGTACAGTTATTACTTTTATATACTACTATTATTTTACTACATTATACTACAATTTTTGTATACAACATCGAATTTAGATAAAAGGAATGTTTTTTTTTTTTTTTTAAATACATGTTTTATTGCACCAAGTAGATAACATATAAGCAACATTTCTGTAATAGACTAATACTAACAACTGCTTTCAGAATAAGATACTTAACTTTATTCTTAACAAGTCTGTTGAATTGCTTGGGGCACTCACACTAACTGAACCAGTTCATGCGGTTTTGTTCTTTTCAGTCTTCTGAGTAGGTCATTGGTGTCAAGAAGGCGGACAACATCTTCGTTTACATGACTTTGGAGCCTCATAAGGTGATTGATGGCTTGATTTCGTATAACTTCATCGACAGATTCGATCTGTAGCTCGTAATGCAATCTGTCATTCCGGAAATATCTGTATGCGTCAACGCAGCAGCGCAAGACATTATTCTGAAACCTTTGAATAATGTTGCGATTGCTTTGGGCGGTGCATCCCCACAGTTGAGCTCCATAAGTCCAGACGGGTTTGAGGACTTGTTTGTACAGAATGAGCTTGTTATGGATTGACATTTTGGACTGCCTCCCCATAAGCCAGTACATTTTTCGAAACTTAATCACAAGCTCAGCTTTTTTATTTTTGACGTGGGACTTCCATCTTAGTTTGGCGTCCAGCGTCATTCCAAGATATTTTGCTTCGTTGGCGTGTGGGATTGCCTTATTATTGAGGTATGTCGGTAGGTAGTTGATCCTTTTATTCGTGAAATCAACATGTACTGACTTTGCCTCATTCAGTCTAATTCTCCATTTACTTGTCCATTTGTGAAGAAGGTTAAGGGACCTATTGAGCTTACCAACAGTCTCATTGTTCGTTTCTCCAACGGCCAGGATGGCTGTGTCATCTGCAAACGTAGCAGTGGTGTTCTCTTCAGTTTCTGGCAGATCGCAAGTGTAGAGCAGGTACAGTAGTGGGCCCAGTACACTGCCTTGTGGCACACCAGCCTCGATCCTTGTAGTTACAGAGAAAGCATCCTCCTGTTTAATTCTGAAGTAACGATCGGTTAAGTATGATTCCATGAGATCTGCATAACATGCTGGGAGTAATTTACGTATTTTATGTATCAAGCCTTCGTGCCAGACTTTGTCAAACGCTTGCGTGACGTCTAGAAAGACAGCAGAGCAAACCTGCTTTTCCTCTATCGCTCTTTCTATGATGCTGGTAATTCTGTGGACTTGATCAATTGTCGAGTGTTCTTTTCTGAAACCAAATTGGTGATTTGGAATCAATTTACGTTTTTCAATTTCTAATAGTAGTCTTTTGCTTATAATTTTTTCGAACAGTTTTGAGAAAACTGGTAGGAGTGATATTGGCCGATATGATGTTAGCTCATTCGCTGGTTTGCCAGGCTTCAGGATCATAATTACCTCTGCTATTTTCCACAGTTGGGGGACGTGGCGAAGTTTGATGCAGGCATTTATAATTTTCGTTATTTTAATGATTGTTTTGCGCGGTAGGTGTTTCAGAATTTGACCTGTGATCAGATCATATCCTGGCGCTTTTTTGGGATTGATATCCATTTGGATTATTCTTTGCACCTCTTTGACTGATGCTAACGGGATGTCAACCAGAGAATCGTGTGATTGGACTTCTTCCAGAGGATTTTCATCCGGAGCTCCAGGGTTTGGTTTAAATATGCTTGCTAGGTAATTAGCAAATACATCAGCTTTTTCTTGATTGCTTCTCACCCACTTGCCATTTGTCCCATTTCTAATGGGTGGAGCTTGAATTGTGGGCCTTTTTAGGTGCTTGGTTGCTTTCCACAGTGAGTAATCTGTGTCCTGATGATTCGTGAGAGAGGTGACAAAATCCTCGTTCGTAGCATCATTGATCTCCTTGATCATTAGCCGGAGCTCATTCGCTACTTTGTTCCAAGCAGCTCGGTGAGCTGGAGTTCGTGTTCTTTGCCACTTTTTCCTTGCTTTGCGCTTTTCTTTGATGGCATCAATTACGGTTCCTGAGGGTAGTTTAACCCTTTCAGTCTCATTTTGAGGGGTGGCGTATTTTGGCTCGCTACTCTCTGAATGTTGCAGACTAATTTCAATAATTCCCGGTCAATGTCTTCTCGACTGTCCAGATTGTCATTGAGGTCGACTGCTTGGTTTGTTTCAACCTTGAAGTTGTCCCATTTAGTTTGCTTATTGGATAGGGCCGGGTTGAGTGGTCTTTGGATAACGCAATCACTTAGTATGAGTATAATGGGTGAGTGGTCTGAGCTTAGATCCTGGCACTCTTCCACAACAAGATAGTTTGCTGACAGGTTCTTTGTGATAAAGAAGTCAATCAGGTCGGGAAGTTTTCTCGGGTCTGAAGGCCAATATGTTGGCGTTCCTGATGAGTGCGAATCGCAATTGTGCGTGAGCATGTACCGATGGAGTTCTCGCCCTCGGTCAGAGGTAATTCGTGAACCCCAGCATGTATGCTTAGCATTGAAGTCTCCTCCAATTATGAATCGGTTTCCTAACTGCCCAAAAGCCTCTCTGAAAGAATCTTCCTTAACAGCATGTCTCGGTGGTATGTATACACTTGCGACTGTGGTTGAGTAAGAGGCCATTTTTAAAAGGAATGTGCACTCATGTTTTGTTTGAGGGGAGATGGAAGAGAGGGCCACTAGGCCCTAATCCTCCCTCATGTATGAATAAAAAATTCAATCAATCAATTGAGTACTAATGTTAAATGTTGTGATGTTGATTTAAAATAATTCATCGATGTACCTGTTTCGGTTTTCTTATCGTTTTTGTCTATGTATGGTTCACAAATTCTAAGGTGTTATTGTCAACAGAATCGAGATAATAATAATTATCCCTATGGTCGCAATGATTGTAAAAAACTGTAATTTGCATAATGAATTCAGGGGGGGGGGGGGGGGGGCTTGGTCCTAACCTCACCCTGATAAATAAAAAAAACCAATCAATCAATGTGTATCAATCTTGCTCTCTCTAGAAAAAAAAATCGAAGCAAACTGATTACTGACCTCTCTCAAATTTCCTTCCGAACAATACTCCATGCATAGAAGAGGTCGTGACAGTTTGCTGAATTCTTCTGGAACTTGCGTTACTTTGACAACATTCTCGTGGTTCAACCTTTTCATTATTTCAATCTCCTTCACAAAACGAGCTTCGCTTCTAGTCGACTCTTCACTTTTCAATTCTCTGAGCACTTTAATAGCTGAAAAAAAAAAATGTTAATGTACAGAACTGGTTATCAATTTCAAGTTTATAATGTCACATGTGTATAAGAAAAAAGTTGAATTTTTGGGTTGGTTATTCCTTGAATAATTTTTTTCTGGACGTTTAAAGGTGTCTAGATCAAAATTAGAGAATGTCCGTCCGCCGTCCACGCCGACTTTGGTAGTAGAAAATTTTCTAAAAATCTGAAAATTTTGGTCAGGGGTCCGTTTATGGCTCTAGTTGGTCCTCGAAACTTTTCAACCCGTTTGGACCAAATTTGGGTGGAGTAGGGGTCAAAATGTGAATTTAGAGATTTATTGCAACCTAGGTGTGTGGGGTATCATTTTCTACTAAATTCTGGACGCTGAATCCAATGAAAAGGGGCCCCAGAACGATTGGCACCCACTTGAATGTCAAAGTGGCTATCTATTACCCATTTTGAATGTGTTTTCGAGATATCTGGTACCTAGCCATGTGGGTTATGATTTCCCACGAAATTTCGGACGCTGAATCCAATGAGACGGGTCTCGGAACAAGTGGCGCCCTCTGGGTGAGACTATGGGTCAAAATGGGTGCTTATATACCCATTTTGAATGTGTGTTTTCCAGATCTCTGGTACCTAGGCGTGTGGGGTATGATTTTCCACTAAATTTTGGACCCGGAATCGATTGGAATTGGTCCAGGACCCACCACACCCACTGTTTCCATTTTTCCCATGTTGAAGATGAATCTCCATGCACCTGGTTCGAGGAATAACCAACCCATGAATAAGAATTTGAATTATCAAAACAGCTTAAACATATTCAAATTACCGATCTCTTCGCCGGTATTCTTATTTTTCCACATAGAGACCACACCAAAGGTCCCAGAGCCGAGGCACCCCAATTGCTCCCAATTTCCATAAGTGGGATTACGTCGTGGTTCACTGGCCTTTACAGAACCGTCAGAGGATTTTCTGGCATCCATACTGTGCTGAATGATAAAAGTAAATGAGTTATACGATTGATTAGACATTCAATAGATCATTTAAAGATGCTAGTTGCCATTTCTCCGGGGGGAAACCCCTCATAATTGAATAATAATCAAATGTCATGAGATGTTAGTGAAGTAAAATATAATTTATTATAATTTAATAAAATATAATTTATCACATCAAGCAGTCAAATAAAGATAACATTAAGCTTGGCTATTGGTTACTTGATCATTTCTGAATACTACCATGGATGATCGTAGTTTGACGTTTGAAGAATACAACCACAATTAGCGGGCCTCGCCTGTTAATGCAGGCTCCAATGCAATAACGAATCAACTGATATCAACATTTAAAAATAGTTCAGAACTTCATGTAGGAAAAGTTCGGTTGAACTGTGCTATTAGGTGCGCACCCCCTGTTATCACTTATGACCTTCCTACACGTTTCGATATATCGATAGGGATGTTTTTTTCTTTCCAAATACGCCCCCGAGTTAAAAACACAACAGGGATGTTTTTTTCTTTCTAAATACGCCCCCGAGTTAAATACACAACAAAATGTTCAAATATGTTGCAGAAAAAATGTTTTAGGTTATGTAACCTCCATTCCTAAATTCGAAGTATCAAGGGAACTAGGTTCTTTCCTTCGATATATCGAATTTAGTGATAAGAGGGGGTGGGCACCTAATTCGACTGTTTTACCAAAAGTTCTTCAGATCTAGAGAGCTCCTAGGATTAGCTCCTATTACCATGAAGGAAGCAAAACTCATATCATGGAATAAACAGTGTTCACTGAACTCTAGTATATGGGGCAGAGATAACAAACTATCGATTTCACTTGAACTATCGAACTCGAACAACAAGCCGATCGATTGTCCGTCTGTCCGACGTCACTCCTACAGTTTACGACACTAATATTATTTTATTGTAGTATTGATTTTATTTGATTTTGATTTCATCATTTTATATCTTATTTTATAAGGTAAAAAAGGTGAAAACATGATGACTCGTATGACGTCAATAACAATCGATTGTGTGCTCTCAATATCTATGCCACCGTTATCACCGTGCCCTGAATACCAGTGTTCCTTATCACTCTCCTTATCACCAATCTTGTCTGGTATCACCATATAAGGGATAAATATCGATTTCCAATTACTTCAAAAAATCGATTTTGACACAAATTTTTGATTTCTTGGAATCGATTGCATTGATTAATTTTTAATTGGAAATCAATTGTTTTTTGCAAAAATTGATTTTTATGTTTCCGTTTTGGTTGGCTATTCCTGGAGCAAATCAACCTTTAATGCAAAAATTCAGTCTCCGATTCGGTCCAAAATTTTTTTTTCTGGACGTTTCAAGGTGTCAAGATTACAATTCGCAAATGTCCATGCCGACTTTGGTAGTAGACATTTTTCTAAAAATCTGAAATTTTGGTCAGAGTTCCGTTCATGGCTCTAGTTGATCCTCGAAACGTTTCAACCCGACCTGACCAAATTTGGGTGGGATAGGGGTCAAAATGTGTATTTCGAAAAATGGATTTTTGAGATTTTTTGCAATCTAGGCGTGTGGGGTATCATTTTCCAGTAAATTTAGGACCCTGAATCGATTGGAATGGGTCCAGGATCCGCCACACCAACTGTTTCTAAATTTTCCCCATGTTGAAGAAATGAGTCTCCATGCGCCTGATCCAAGGAATAACCAACCCGTGTGTATGAATTCGCAGCGTTTTTTGATCAAGACACTTTGAAATGTCCAAAAAAAATTTTTGGGCCGAATCGGAGAGACTGACTTATTGCTATTCAAGGAATAACCAACCAAAAGGTAATACTTTCAACGTAAAATTACTACACTTAAATACTCCGTTTGCACTCAATTGCTGTTACATCTGTAACAATTTCAGCTAAAAAATCGATGTTTCTAAACCAATTAATTGAAACAATTGATTTTCATCTTTGATTGGACTTTCGATGTAGAAAGTCGATTGTTTGGCTCCGATGTTTCATCTCTACGTCATACCATTGTTTACTATTTTTAACTTTCAGGTACTGTTTTCGCCCTGGACTGTACAAAAATCGTGTGAAGTGAGTATTCACACCGCTCAATGGTTTTGTAACTTACAAATTGTACAATTTTAACTAAATTATACCTCTAATTAATGCAAATTCTTTCAATATTACTAGTTTTATCATCCTACTTGTGTATAGCAGACGGTTCACGTTGTTATTGTGTTGAATTCTTTGTGATGTCATCTTATCACAATTTTATATCTTCACCCGATCAAATTAACTCAAAGTTTCATTCAACGTGTCATATTAATTTTATTAACGCTGATGGTGAAGTTTCTAATCTTTTAATGATAGAATGATTGAACGCTGGTGACTGTTATTTCAGGTTGAGCTGCAGTTTCTTGGAAAGCGTTATCATACTTCCAACGAATGGACGTGAAAGCTAAACTTGGTAAGACCTAAAAATACGAATTTCGTTCAAAAACGTCCAAACCATTGGATATTATCCAAAACCTGAAGTACCTTTAAGCCAACAAGATGTCATCGAACAAACAGCCACAGTAGAGAGAACATTGGGGCATAAAATCATACTTGATTTGATTTGACATACACTGGATACTGTCATACTGAATTATATTGTGGCAATGTCGCATGTTAAATAGAACTGTGGATTTTTTTTCCAAATCCATTTTCATAATATGTACTTCTCTTGACCCTTTGGTGTCTAGCAATCTGTCTGGGTTCTCTCTGAGTCGATTTTTCGTCCGAAATTCAGTAAAAACGCTGCAAATTCTTTTACACGGGTAGGTTATTCCTCGGACCAGGCGCATGGAGCCGCATTTCTCCAACATGGGGAAAATGGGGGAAACGGTGGGTGTGGCGGGTCCCGGACCCATTCCAATCGATTCAGCGTCCAAAATTTAGTGTAAAATGATACCCCACACGCCTAGGTCCTCAAAAATGTCTAAATATCGTGTTAAACGACCCATTTTCACTAGAACCCTGCCTCCGCTGGTGGTTCATTTTCAGCCATATGAAAATGAGTTAGCCACTACAAGCGCCTAAACAATCCATGTACAAAATTTAACATTTTTATAAAAAATTGATCACTCCAGACGGTGGACATTCAAAATTTGCCTTTATTGGTGCTAATAGAATGTAATATAGTACCAATATTTGATATCTCATTATTGTATTTAGTGTAGAATTTCAATCAAAATAGTTTACAAAAATGCATTGATATTGTAACGGTTCTTATTTTTATTTATTTATTCATTTTTTAACAGAGAGGAGCAGGCAGAGTGCCAGAGAGTGTCGAGCACGCAAGAAGCTGAGGTACCAATATTTGGAGGAATTGGTCGCTGAACGAGAAAAAGCCGTTTTCCTGCTCAGAAGAGAACTGGATAAAGTAATATACCCCGAAACACCGTACTCACCTATTTACTACTTATTGAAAGTAAATGATAAATGTCCGAAATTGGTCGTGCTTCAAATTTTGCTGCCTTTTCCAGTACCGCCAATGGTCGAAGGAAATCGACGAAGGTAAAATCCCAGAAGGGTTTGAAGCTTTTCTGGAGACTTTTTTCGAAGTGGATCTTGTCAAGACTGAATGACACAGTGCCACCCAGGTTGTCCCATTTATTATCTAGCCAGGTAATGATTATGATTTGCTCATTTTCGTTTAGTTTATAGAATTATTGTTTTGTCCTGCTGAGCCATGTAAAGCCAATAGTCCATCCGAAAAAAACGCTGCAAATTCTTTCACACGGGTTGGTCATTCCTTGGATAAGGCCCATGGAGACTCATTTCTTCAACATGGGGAAAATGGGGGAAACAGTGGGTGTGGCGGGTCGCGGACACATTCCAATCGATTCAGGGTTCAAAAGTTAGTGGAAAATGATTCCCCACACGCCTAGGTACCAGAAATATAAAAAAACTTCATTCAAAATGGGCAGATAGGTACCCATAACCTCATCCAGAGGGCGCCAATCGTTATGGGACCCATTTCATTGAATTCAGCGTCCGAAATTTAGTAGAAAATGATACCCCACACGCCTAGGTACTAGAAATATTAAAAATAGGTAGATAGATACCCATTTTGACCCATTACTTCTTCCAGTGGGTGCCAATCGTTCTGGGACCCATTTCATTGGATTCATTGTCCAAAATCTCGAAAATCCATTTTTCAAAATACAGACAGTTTGAAAATTGCAAATTTCTGATCTACTCTATTCTAATGGAAGGCACAGTAAGGGACCTCTGACCTCTGATGCATCTAGTGCAGTCAATTCTGATGGGCCATCTTCTGCACAGACATCTCTGCGTTCTCCCAAGTGAATGAGTTGGAACCAGGCTTAAATTTGTGTCCATCATTTTTAGCTGTGTCCAATATGTTCTCCATCTCAAAAGAAAGTGGAGGGTCGCAGATTTAAGAGAGCTCGCCTTGTGGGTTATGCATGCTTTCCCTCTTGCTGCAAGCAAGACAGAGACTGTGGTGACAGGGATGTATTTGAGGCCTCCCCAGTAGATCTATTCATAATTTGTCATCAATCCGGACTGCGGTGTATGTGGAGCAGCACTAGCCAACTTGGCTTGCAGTCTGTTGGTGTGCACCATTTTCACACAGGAAGTAGTTGAGGAGGCATAGTTGAACTGGCTAAAGTTCTGGCAACTCCCAGTGTCTTGTTAAGAACTGCGCCACCGTGTTGTGGCAATTATAGCTGTCATACTCACTCTGCCATGCATTGAGAAACCGTTGCCAAAGCATGCCTATCCCTGCGTCCACAGAGCTCAGCACTCCTGGGATCACAAACTCTTGTCGTCCTTGCACTCAGGAAGGGGCTCACTGGCTCCCCACTTCCATTCAAACTGGTAGAACCCTCACCAACCCCTAGAGTTGCAGACTCAAAATCCGAGGATTGCACCCTCTGCTCCTCTACTCCCTCTTAGCAGTGGACCACTAAAAGTTTTCAAGTTCCCTCCAATATCACCAATCTAGTGCTCAGATAGTAGCTTTAGCGATAGCCTCTTGCAGCTGCAGAAGGACCCACACAATTCACACTCCTTTCTGAAGCCATGCTGGACGTCAGGCCCCAATGCAAGGACCCTCCTAACCCCTCCCCCATTGCCTTCTTAAACAACATACCAAGCACACCCTGACAGCACTGTTGGCTTCGTTTATGGCAGTCGACTTATCTAGAAAATTGCCTCTCATCGAGGAAGGGTATTCAATCCATAGGGGGTATTTTGATTATGACAGTGTCAATGTGCCTTGCCATCCCTCTGTGCATCAGCATGTTATCTATGTCAGTCCAGAAACCCATTTGTCCGAGCAAAAGGAAACATATTCCAAACTAATTTCTGAGCAAATTCTAGTGGAAAATGCGTATTTGTTTTCATCCCATGGCAGTTGGTTGGATAATTTGGACAATGTCGACCCATCTCTCATGTGACAAATTCCCTCAAATCATTAATGTCATTCTCTGTTTGTGGTTAGAAAATATACCATAAAACAAGCATGGCATATTTTGAGATCCTCCAGGTTTCTAACTCCTACACGTTTTTATTTTAATGCACATCTATTCCTTCTTCTATTTCAGATATGAATGGTGCATACAAATCAGCAACTGCTGCAGCTTAAAAAGCTGTCATGTGTACCTGCGACGGATGTTGTCATTTATTCTGATTGACCCTTCCTCATACAAAGTTGGTGTTATTGGAATTGTTCTTTTTCTCTCGTCGTCACTTCCACGTGGATCGTGGATCTCAGACAATTTGGGCTCGGACTTAATCCTGCTCTTATTTGGTGAGAAGGTTGCCCAACATTCATCATATTTCTATTACATAATTACAAGAATGCGAGGGGGTGGATTTGTACATTCTCAGGACATTTCAGCATGTGTGTTGTTAGATCATGGTCAGTTTAGCCCTTTTCATGGCAAATTTGTATTTTAGCTAATCTTGCTTTGAGTGATGATATACTACTATTGAATATGTAGTATGCATGCCACCCACGGTTAGGCATATAAATGATTGGCGTGGCCCCTAGAGCTTTCTAAGCATACACTGGCGTTTAAAACAACTCAGAGTTGCTTGGATTCTTGTGCATATTGCTCTTGGCATTCGTGGCCAATAACAAGAATTTGTCCCCCGGAATTAATAGATGAGGACGGAAAAGTGAAATTTTGACGCTCGTGTAAAAAAACGCTGGAAATTCTTACACAGGGGTTAGTTATTCCTTGGACCAGGCGCATGGAGACTAATTTTGAAACACATTCAGCGTCCAAAACCATCGGAAGAGGTCTGGGACCCGTCTCATTGGATTCAGCGTCTAAAATTTCGTGGGAAATGATACCCCACACGCCTAGGTACCAGAAATCTCGAAAACACATTCAAAATTGGTAGATAGGTATCCACTTTGACCCATTACCTCATCTGGAGGGCGCCAAGCATTTCCGGATCAATTTCAATGGATTCAGCGTCCAAAAATTAGAGGAAAAAGATACCCCACACGCCTAGATTGCCAAAATTCTCGAAAAAACACATTCGAAATGGGAAGATAAGCACCCATTTTGACCCACAACCTCATCCGGAGGGTGCCAATAATTTCCGAGCCCATTTCATTGGATTCAGCTTCCAAAATTTAGTGGAAAATGGTACCCCACACGCCTAGGTTGCCAAAAATCTCGAAAATTCATTTTTCAAAGTACACATTTTGTGACCCCGATCCCGCCCAAATTCGGTCCGATCGAGCTGAAAAGTGTTGAGGACCAACTAGAGCCGGAAACGGGTCCCTGACCCAAATTTCAGATTTTTAGAAAATTGTCTACTTCCGAAATCTGTGTGGACGGCGTACGGTCCGGAATTCAAGGAATAACCAACGAAATGCCACCCAAAAAGATGGAAATTGTCTCCCAGAAAACGATTTTACTTGATACTCCTTAAAATTCTGTGTGCCATAAATATTATTCGGTACTTACATTCTTTGTATTAAAAATCTCAGTCTAAATTATTCACTCAGTGAGTTGGAAAAGCAGCTGACGCCTCCACCAAGAATTGGTCATATTGGTTGAATTCAACAAGTTCATGTTCTGTTAGATCGGTCCACCGAAAATTCTCGTACAATTTAGTTACCCCAATGTTCCAATATAAAGTTCACCACCCCATTTCCGTTAAATTGTGTCTAATCTTGAATTGATCCAGCTCACTTGAGACCATGACATTAGCATTGAGCAATCTGGGCACACCACATTTCAACATGTTTTAATAAAGTTACCAGAAACGTGTACTTTTTACCAAGGGTGGCTTTAGGATTTTGGTGGCTCCTGGCGTCCCCTATAAAGAGGATGTTCGAGGGTTTCCCAGTGGATTTCTTCCAATTCATCCCTTGATTTTCTGTCAATAACCTTGGAACCCATCTACGTACGTGCATATTTACAAGGTGCGAGGTACAAGTGCATATAAGAAACCAGCGTCAACACACTCAATTCAAAAAGTCGACCTTGAGCGCTTTCAGAGTTGCAAATTCATTTACAAGTTTTGAGTAGTCCAAAGACTGAGCAATCTCTCTTTCAATTGATATCAAAGCCAAATGGTTTAATCTTTTTTGTGCCATGGAGTCAACTTAGAAAAGTTAACACCGGAATCAAAATGTCCAAGTTGAATCTGCCAAATTCAAACAGCTTCCATAAATGAATTGAAAGCTTTGCAGTGCTGTTGTTATTTGGCACCAAACTGGAAATCAGGCGTAATTCAGTTGCTAGATCAACAAAATCAATGTCAGAACCTGATAAATCTGTGAGTATAGTTTTCAAATCTCTACAATGTTTCCTCAGATCCTCATCACTCATGGTAGTAATACCACCAACATTATGAAGGAAACCAAAATAATCATAGTGATCCTTCATTTGATGGAATCTTTCGCCCATTGACATAATTGCCTAATCCAGTAACACATTGAAAAATTCTATTGTCATTTTTTTTTTTTTTTTTGATCAATAATTGGCTCATCTTGGCTCTCATAATCAAATTGCTTTTGGACTTTCTTACGTCACAAATTTTGGGCTCTTGGAAATGTCATTTTATCATGACTCATTTGGAGTTCTTCAGCAAGTTCTTTAGCTGCAACTTGGGCTTCCTCGAAACCATTTTCCTTGTATCTTTTAAAATAAGTCGATCGTCTTACCAAGGCATTGTACTTGACTTATTGTAGATGGGGCCCCTGCCTGTGTTCAAAGCCACCCCTGTACTTACCCAGTTATTGAGAATAAAGGATTTCCTTCCAGGGAATTCCATAGTAAATACTGTCACCTTGGCAGACCAAAGCTATTCTGAAAATTGCATGTACAAACTCAACTTTCAACAATAACCTATCTTCTGATGAAACTTCCTAACAATGTACTAAGAGCATATCTAAGGAAACTGAGATTGTGTATTTTTATAGTTATAATTTCAACAATATTCTTGCATAAAAGAGTATTTTTACCATTTTTGATGTACCTTGATTGGAATAAAAATTATTCTTACTTCATAACTGAATCATCCAATTCTCTTTTCCTACCTTCAAGATTTTAATGTTAATCTGGATTGTAAACTTAGTTCTCCACTTAGGAGCAATAATCTTGTTTTGATTTAATTAAAACCTGAATAGTTTCAAATCCAGTTTGTGAGCGTACAATGGCTTTGGATATCAACAGTTTTCATCATGCGACTGAACCCCACCATAGTTGTATGGTTGGTCGGCGGATGAAGCTCAAGTATTATTCATTCAATGCTTAAATGGAAAATTATATTTTTCATCATTAGAGACTGTGAAGAGGACATCCAAAACAAAAGTATTCTTGAGTAGTTCATGGCTCAAACTACCTCGATAATTTTTATGGTAGGTACTTGGATCTTCTGCACAAGTAACATGACCACATTGCTGGTCCTGTTACCACACTCCCGTGACTCACATTATTCAGCTTCTTGATCAACTTTGGAAAATTGTTCTTGTTCCAAAGTTAAAAACCTTTTCAGATGCTTCCTTGTCTGGGTACAGGTTCTTCAGTAATGGGGAGGAAGTGTCAGATGGACTCCACATGAACAATGATGGCACATAAATTATCTCGAATTGCTTGCAATCTTCCTTGGGCAAATATATATTGCATCCTCAATGCAAAATTTTAATGTATTACTTTGGACAGACAATTCTACCGCGTTGGCCTACATCAATCGAATATGTAGCGCCAAACATGTATATCTCGACGATCGTGCCAGAGAAATCTGGATATGGAGTGCCCAGCACAACCTGGCTGTTTGCGTCGTATATTAAATCCGAACATAAGGCCCGTTTCACACGGGGAGCCTCTCGCTCCTGAGAGAGAGGACGGCTCTCATCACCAGAATGCATTGAGCCCAATGTAGCTCCTGCACCTCGAGCCAGGGAGCCACGGCTCCTCTTCAAAATGCAATGGGGGCTTTCACACGAGGAGCGAAAAAGGCTCTCGCTCTCTTCCCCAGTTGACACTTGACGAGGGAAAAGAGGGCGAGCAGTGCCATAACCGCGCTGATGGGGTGCAAAAGACAGATGAGGTACATTGTTTAGTGAAGTAGTATGGGGACTACACATGTGGGTTAGGTAAAAGGGTGCGGCAGGTATAGATTTCCATCACCGGGTTCGCCTGTTCGCGCGTTCGGAAACAAACTGGTTTGGTTCTCTTCGCCTTCGCCAGACTTCGCGCGATCACGGCGCTTGCAGTGGACGGGGTCCTATACGAATGCTAGTGTTTGAACTCTTCACGCGAATTCGCGTACTTCGCCTCTTCGCGCGAATTCGCGTCCAGTGGACGGCCAGCCTTAGGCCACAGTCTCCTCCCCCGCTTGCAGCTATGGACCAAGGAAATAAATGTGTCATCTGATTCTAATTCAAAATGTAGCATATCAAACGTTCCTGCAATACTTAAAAGTAATTAGTTTTTCTTATTTTTTAAATTTAATTTGTTTATTTTCATTTTTTAAATTGAACTGAAAAAAAGGTAAGGAAATCGAACTATTGGAACTCAATTTGTTATCGCTCAAACGTGCAAAACTATGAGCGTGCAATCCATTTACGACTGAGCTTAGGGACTAAAATGGCTTCCTGTGTAGGGTGGTAGGAAGGAGCGAAAAACGCTCCCATATAGGGGCGAGAGCCGTGAAGCTCCCCGTGTGAAACGGCCCTAACACGTATGCTGATGGAGCATCTTGAACAAACCTCTCTGAGCGTGTCTGCCTTGTTTGAAGGTCTTATAAAGATTTGGGATTCCCAGAGCAGGTCTGTGACCACTGGGTGAAGCCCCCCAACCACGACCCCCGCGAACGGTCCATTATTTCGGACCGTAGTTTCCTACCTCAATTTGGGGGAGGGGGGGGGGGGGGCTGTGAAGCTTTGCCGGAGCATTGCTTCTGTGGCCAGGGGCTTCCCCCCACTCGCAGTACCAGTTTGGAAGGATGCAGGTTTGTCAGCAGACGTCCATAACTTCCTACAAGGGCTGACTGGCTTATAGCCCCGTGACAGAGGCTTTGTACCTGTCACTACTGTTCCATAAACCACCAGGGGTTTCGCCCCTTCCCCCACAAGTGGTCCAGTCTCCTGTCCCTCTCAGAGAGTAGCACTCTTCCTGCAGAAGCTCTTCTGAAATGAGAGTCAGCCTCCCACTCCTTTCTTCGTCGAGGTTGACAGAGTAGGCTGTTGTGACGATATTTCGTAACGGACTGATGTGGGCGGGTGATTATTGTGACTAGTAGAACCCCCCCCTTCCCCCCACGCAGAAATACCAACCCCGAAAAAAAAATTCTCTGCACCTTCCAGGGCACCTTACATTCTGGATGACTCTCGTAGGAAGGTCCCAGACTAAACTCTCACTCGTATGTAAGTAAGACAGGAATATTTCACACCTGGGATGGACAAACTCCGTGTAATCATGTACAAACTTCGTGCCGCCGTCAAATAGGGAATGTAGATACTCCATGCAGTTATATGCAATCCGTTTAGCGCTACCCAGGGTGCAACACGAGAAGGCGAACTGATTCACACCCCAAAAACCTCGCGGAAAATCGCGTGATGTCAACGTGTTATTAATAAATAAGGAGGAAATGTGAAGGTACAGCTCTGATGCGATGGATCTTGCCTGAAGGGTATGCAAGCTTCTGCTGAATCGAGAAATGGAAGGCCGAAAATCAGCCTCAAACACCGTCCAACCTCCGAATCAACATTTTGAATTCTAGGGCGATTTGTCGCCACCTACATTGACATAAGTGGAATCGGCATCATTGAATTAGAGTATTTGGCCATACAGATACAACTGCCTAATGAATAGCTCGTTCAAAGTCTGTAAAAACGGGTTTCAGCGCAATTTCCAAAACTTTTTATTCACATTTTCCCTTGATCCTTGACTGTCGGCCGCCTTCCATTTTAATTTATTTCTGTCCTTATTGTGACAAAAAGGAACCCCCCTACACGAAGAAATATCAACTCTAAAAAGAAAATTCTCTGCACCTTCCAGGGAGTTTGTAACCTTACTTTCTGGATAGTTCGTTAATCAATATTGGTCAAACCCTGCAGTGGTATAGATACTTTTTACAAAGCTAGATCAAGTATACATACTAACATATACATTTATTTTCAATAAGTAACTATTTAAAACCTGATTGAATTCCAAACTTATCTGATATCCAAATTGACTAGGGAGGGGTGAACACCTCAATTTCCAGCCCTGACTTTTCACGAATTGGCGCACAGTAATTCCAGTTTTGTGGAGATCCTGTTCAGGTGAATATATCGAAGGGATGTAGTATAAGTAAAAGGCAAACATGTTATAAAAATTATTTGAAAAAAATGTATTTTACATCGAAATTACTCTGAAAATGTTAATTGAGAGGCATTGGTCGGCAGCAATCATTTCCATAAAGAATAACTTAGAGTAAAACCATTTTCTTGAACTCAAAACCATAGTATAACTATATTCTGGAACAGAATCTGCAGATATCACTTGTGAATTCAAATAAGGGATAAACTGGGATCAGTCTCGCTCAGCTATTTCTGTCAGATGCTTATCCACCTCGCTCACGGTCAGCAAACTGGAAAGAGATCAGTAAATGAATTAGATTTCCGCTAATAAAACGCTGCAAATTCTTACACGGAGGTGGGTTGTTCCTCGGACCAGGCGCATGGAGACTAATTTAAAAACATATTCAGCGTCCATAACCACTTCCGGTGGGCGGCAATTGTTCTGGGACCCGTCTCATTGGATTCAGCGTCCAAAATTTAGTGAAAAACGGTACCCCCACATGCCTAAGTCGTAGAAAATGGGGAAAACAGAGGGTGTGGCGGGTCCCGGACACATTCCAATCGATTCAGGGCCCAAAATTTAGTGGAAAATGATACCCCACACGCCTAGGTACCAGAGATCTCAAAAACATACATTCGAAATGGATAGATAGGCACCCATTTTGACCCATAGCCCCATCCAGAGGGCACCGATCATTCCGGGGCCCATTTCATTGGATTCTACGTCCACAATTTAGTGGAAAATGATTCCCCACACGCCTAGGTACCAGAGATCTCGAAAACAGACATTCGAAATGGGTAGCTAGATACCCATTTTGGCCCATAACCTCTTCCAGTAGGCGCAAATAGTTCTGGGATCCACATTACTGGATTCAGCGTCTAAAATTTAATGGAAAATGATACCCCACCCACCTAGATCGCCAAAAATCTCGAAAATCCATTATTCAAAAACACATTTTGTGGAGGTTATGGGTAAAAAAGGGTGCCTATCTACCATTTTCGAATGTGTCTTGAGATTTTTGGTACCTGTGGGGTATCATTTTCCACTAAATTCTGGACCCTCAATCGATTGGAATGGGTCCGGGACCCGCCACACCCACTGTTTCCCCATTTCCCCCATGTTGAAGAAATGAGTCTCTATGCGCCTGGTCAGAGGAATAACCAACCAAACGTAGGTTGATTATTCAAGGAATATCCAACCAAAACGAGGGGAGGCTTAGTTGACTCCGTCAATTCTCTACTGACATAATGATACAAAAAGTTGATCGCCTGATTTACCGGAATTTGGGGTCTTGTTGGGTGACGATTCCCACTTCCACTTCAGTTGGCTTCAAGTCGACAGATAGGACAGCTTGAAGGCAGGAGATCGCCAACTATTCAAAGGTTTGAAACAGAATAAGAAAAACCGGTAAATAATAGACAATGCGTACCAAGTGAAAAATGTTCAACATGCAGGAATAGGCCATAGTTATAAATTATTATTTCTGTGTGACATCAAACTCAAGAAGTTATCACGGATCGGAGACACCTGATAATAAGCAAGGATCTTAAATTATTCTCATATTGAAATATGAATGTTTTAGAATGAAAGCCTTGAATATACGGGGTGAGCTACTAGTCCCCCCCCCCCCCCCCTCACAACCAGTAGTAAAGTAGAGTAAACATGAATATTTTTTTTTAATTCTTCATACTTCTTTTTTTGCAAAGATCTCAAATATCATATTTGCGCAACCATGCGCAAGTCACACGAACTTTTTTATTTAATTTTAGCCCTCCACAACAACCCCATATCAATTAAATCATCCATAGTCAACAACTCGCCAATCTTTATTTAAAATGCAAACCCCTAAATTTTTATGCAGATTCAAAATCTACCCATATCTCCATGAAAATTTGATCCCTCAACCATTTCTTGGTTGGTTATTCCATGAATAATCAATCCATGTTTTTATGCACAAAGTCAATCTCTCCGATTCGGCCCAAACATTTTTCTGGGCGTTTCAAGGTGTCTAGATCAAAAAAATCAAAATTTGATGTCCCTCCACCGTCCTTGGTAGTAGAAAAAATTCTAAAAATCCTCGAAACTTTTCTGCCCAATCGGACCAAATTTGGGCAAGATAGGGGTCAAAGTGTGTTTTTGAAAAATGAATTTTCTATATTTTTGGCGATCTAGGCGTGTGGGGTTATCATTTTCCATTAAATTTTGGACGTTGAATCCAATGAAATGGGTCCCGGAACGATTGGTGCCCTCTGGATGAGGGTAATTGTCAAAATGGGTGCCTGCCTACCTTCCCATTTCGAATTTTGTTTTCGAGATTTCTGGTACCTAGGCGTGTGGGGTATTATTTTCCACTAAATTTTGGACCCTGAATCGAATGGAATGGGTCCGGTACTCACCACACCCACTATTTTCAGAGCTGGAAACGGGTCCCTAACCAAAATTTCAGATTTCTTGAAAATTTTCTACTACCAAAAACGGCTTGGACAGCGGACACATGACTTTTATGATCTAGACACCTTAAAACGCCCAGATAAAATTTTGGCCCAAATCTGAGAGATTGACTTTTTGCATGAAAACAAGGCTGATTATTCAAGGAATAACCTACCAGCGGATTTCTCCGAGAATTTTCTTTTTTTCAAAGAACTCACTTCTACAATTTCATCAGTGCCGACGAGTTTCTTTTTCTTCTTCAATTTCTTCTCAATGTAGGAGTTGACTTCGATGTGTTTGGCGCCAACACCCACACCCCGGAATGAGCAGAAGTAGCCAGCTGGATCAGTTTTGTACAGTTGAGGTCCTTTTTCCGCGTCAATGGCGATTAGAACCATGCCTACGAACATGGAAATGCAATACACTCACGAACTGGCACGCCTCAACACGCCATATTTCTATTCAAAGGTATAGAACAGTTTTGGATATTCCATTTTGTAGGAGTTCAGAAATACTATGCTGAATACTATTAGAGGGACATGATTATTTTTGTTATTATTGTTGACGCTGAATCAAATGAAATGGGTCCCAGAACGATTGGCACCCACCGGAAGAGGTAATGAGTCAAAATGGGTATCTAACTACCCACTTTTATTATGTGTCTTCGTGATTTCTAACTACCAAAAACGGCGTGGACAATGGACGGCGGACGGCGGACGGCGTACGGACATTGACCTTTTTTGATCAGGACATCATGAAACGTCCAGAAAAAAATTTTGAGCCGAATCGGAGAGGTTGACCATTATCATGAAAACATAGGTTGATTATTCAAGGAATAACCAACCAAAAGGTCAATGTCCGTCCGCCGTACGCCGTCCGCCGTCCACGCCGTTTTTGGTAGTAGAAAATTTTCTAAAAATCTGAAATTTGGGTCAGGGGTCTGTTCCCGGTCTAGGACGGTCCTCCAAGCTTTTCAGCCCGATCGGACCAAATTTGGGCGGGGTAGGGGTCAAAATGTGTTTTTTGAAAAATGGATTTTCGAGATTTTGGGCGATCTTGGCGAGTGGGGTATCATTTTCCACTAAATTTTGGACGCTGAATCCAATGAAATAAGTCCCAGAGCGATCAGCAGCCACTGGAAGAAGTCATGGGTCAAATTGGGTATATATTACCCATTTTGAATATGCGTTTTCGAGATTTCCGGTACCTGGGCGTGTGGGGTATCATTTTCCACTAAATTTTGGATCCTGAATCGATTGGAATGGGTCTGGGGCTGCACCCACTGTTTCCCTATTACCCCCATGTTGAAGAAATGAGTCTCCATGCGCCTGGTCCGAGGAATAACCAACCCCTGTGTAAGAATTTGCAGCGTTTTGTAACTTACTGCATCCCAGTGGTCTCATCTCCGCATTCTGTGTATACACTTGAGATATGTCCGCCATGCGCTGAGTAAGAACATCTACTGGGATCTCGTACCCGTACTTGTATTTGAAGTAGCTTGCCTCATAACGAGCACGGTTCACTTGAGACCGTGAGTCCCCTGAAAAGATGATAATTAGGTGAATCATCGTGGGTTTGGTTGGAAAATGAGCAACACCGAAATTGATAATATTTTCTAGTCAGATTTAATAATAAGAAATGAATGAAATTCTGGACAATACGCACCAACCATGCCTGTCATGACGCAGCCAATTGTGTCCGTTATTCTGTACAGATGAGTGACTGTCTTTGGATCAATGAGCTTATCCTGGAAAATCAAAAACCACGGACGTGAGCTTTGTTGAAATATCTCAACAATTTACTGCCACATATCAATTGCCGCTGCCAAAAACCTCACCGGAATCTTCTTCTGGGTGCAGATAACGGCCGCATCTTCACCTTTGATGGCAATCGTCGTGAGTCCACCGGCGTTTATGGCCTTAAAGGCGTACTCTGAAACAATGTTTTACTTAAATTTGAAATAAATTTTCATACATCTATATTTTCATGCAAAAGTCAACCTCTCCGATTCGGCTCAAAATGTGTCTAGATCAAAAAAGTTAAATGCCCGTCCGCCGTCCACGCCGACTTTGGTCCTCAAAACTTGTCAACCCAATCGAACCAAAGTTGGGCGGGGTATGAGTCAAAATGTGTATTTTGAAAAATTGAGTTTCAAGATTTTTGGCGATCTAGGCGTTTGAGGTATCATTTCCCACTAAATTTTGGACGCTGAATCCATTGAAATGGGTCCAGAAATGATTGGCGCCCTCTGGATGAGGTTATGGGTCAAAATGGGTGCTTACCTACCCGTTTCGAATGTGCGTTTTTCGAGATTTTTGGCAATCCAGACGCGTGGGGTATGTTTTTCCTGTAATTTTTGGACGCTGAATCCATTGACATTGGTCCGGAAATGATTGGCGCCCTCCAGATGAGGTTATGGGTCAAAGTGGGAACTATCTACCCATTTCGAATGTGTTTTCGAGATTTCTGGTTACTAGGCGTGTGGGGTATCATTTCCCACTAAATTTTGAACGCTGAACCGATTGGAACAGGTCTGACATTCCTTGGATGGCTGTGGTTTAGCCAATACCTTCTAGTTAAATAGTGAAATTCACTTGTACAACAGTACATGAGCGTACTCTTAACAACAGTTGATCAATGCGTGCTTTGTTGATCGTTGCGTTATGTGTGCATCCGCTGTACTTTGTCATGTTTTTCATGTGCTTAAATTGAAATAAATTTATTTAAAAAAAAAAAAAAATAGCGACTTCATCTCATATCTTCTCCTTTTCCTGCGCGTTATCGTCAGGGTGGAAGGCTCATGTCCTGCCTTGTCTGAAGCATCAAGCATGATGAAAAAATGAAATGAAAATAGATTTATTTCCGTAAATCACAAACAATTAACAAACAATACACTATGTTGGAAATTTTCCCCCAACCTATAGATAAATCCGTGCTGGATGGGGGGATCAAAGCATGATCTCCAAAAGCCTGAGAGCAACGGTCAAGGAGCAAAGAGAAACCGCTTCAGCAGCTATCTCGTTCAACTTATTCATTTTTCTTCTTTTCGTATTTACTCTTAATGAGTTACTTACTAAATTACAGTTTTATATTTGACATTATACGAGGCGTGTATGTAATATAAGTTCCACGAATTGTTTTCACATAAATGAAATTGTGTAATTTTAATGAAGTATATTTTTGGAAAGTTCAGTCCTTCTTTAATTTTTCTGCAACATCACCGTTGCGTCCTAGGCACTTCTGCATTCGAGGCACCCATTTCTTTAAACCAGAGTCATAGAAGAACTCTGCCTTGGAGCTCTCTGGAAATCACTTAGTGCTATGTTTGGACTGTAGGGTGGGTGAGACACCATTTTCCATCCAAATTTGTCGATGAGGGCTTTGGTTCGATAGGCGGTATGTGGTCGGGCGTTGTCGTAGTGAAAACGCTCTCCTTTAGTCAGCATTTTCCTTCTCTTGTTCTGAATTGCACGTCCAAGATTTTTCAAGGTCTCACAGTACCGTTCAGCATTGATTGTTGTCCCGCGAGGCATAAACTCGCACAACAATACGCCCTTTCAATCCTAAAAACGTCATGATTTTTCCGGCAGACAGGATTTGTTTGAACTTCTTTGCTCCTGACGAAAAAGGGTGCCTCCTCTGCTTCGATTGCTCCTTTGTTTCCAGTTTGGTGTAGTGTACCCAGGTATCGCCGCCAGAATCAATTAAGTCCAGAAATTCTTCTTCGGTTGTTCCGTGAAAAGCGAGAAATTCTTAGGCTTCAACCCGCTGCCGCTGGTGGTCTGCAATCAGATCTCTTCCTAAATGTTGGGACGTCTTAGTTACAAGGTGAGCTTACGAGCAAGCCGGGGAGTATCGTCCCGTAAAATGGCTGTATGGCCCGGAAGTGACTCCTTGAAAGCTGTAAACAGCTCCACCAAAATCAACCCTTTACTGGGAGAGGCAAGGACATATGCGGCGGTGGCCATGGTTGGCGAAGATGTCCCTATGGCATTGGGCCCAGCTATTGGAATGCACCTACCGTGGCTCTGATTGTATCAGCCTCTGCTGGCGATTTAGTGTGGTTGCACTTACGCCAGAAAAGCTGTAACTTTTAACCCGGCAGCCGTCCGCATGTGTCGGCATGGATGGCTGGGAGAGCGCCCACTCCTAAAATGGACCGTTCGGGGACTGAAGATCCCCAAGAGTTGATGTATTCCACCCCGGACCAGCCTCTTGATGAGGCCCTGCTTTCGGCGGAATCGTCGGCCCCCGGGCCTGGCTGCCAAGTCCTTTTTGAACTGAGGGTTGTGACCACGTACCCATGTGGCGGTGCTCGTGTGCTAAGGCTCGAGGTCTTGTGGGTGGTGGTGCATGCCATATTTCGTTGAAACGGCGGAATATTTATGGACGGAATATATGCGTCCTGGACGAGGACCCAGTAAACCTGACGGAGTTCGAACGTCGGCAGGAAGCCAAAAGAAACAAATGCTGAAGCCTGAAGTTCAGACCATAACCACCATGTGCAAAGAGAACGTAACCAAACTAAACGCATCTTCCAATCTAAACAGAATCTTCAGCAACATCAAATTCAAATTCTCAATAACTATTAGATATCAACTTACCAACTTGGTACAAGCGCCCTTCTGGCGAAAATACTGTAATGTGACGGTCAAAGCCGGCGCTGGTTCCCCTGGACATGATCTGGCCACTTGAATCAACACTTAAGCTACAGAATTTAATATAAACTAAGGGATGAAACAACTGACAAGCCGAATGACAATCAAATTCAGCTCAGAATAACGATTGTTCAAAGGGCGAAGGGGGAGAAATGACGAGTGCTAATCGTGTTGTAACCTCCTAGCAGTAGGTTCAACTGTCCACCTTGGGATCAGTGGACGCACCCTAATCGATATATCGAACATGGATGATTCGAGATTAATTTCTTCCTCACCTATGAAGGGGTCATAGCCATGGAGCAATATATCGATTTTTGGGGGTGAGTGCACTGATTTCAAGATTTACCGGTTCAACTCACAATCCATCTTCTTCTTCTTTTTCAGAGTTAAATAAGCTCGCATGCATTGTGCTGTAGGGATGAGCATTGTTTCAAAACTATCGATAGTCACCATCAAATAGACAATCGAAAGGAACCATCGATAGTTAAAAACCATCGGTACTAAACTATCGATAGTTTTTGACAGTATCGATACTTATGTTTAGGTTGGAAAAATAAAATTGGTGCCTTATGAATCTGCTAAATGAAGACGAAATTCATTGAAACCACAAGTGAGTTTTGTGCAAATTAAATCTACCAAACATGAGCAAGAATGTGCTGAACAATTTTTCATTAAAGCATTGGTAGGTAGGTAGAAAGTACGCTAAAAAATGGAATTCAACTCATATCGAAATAATTAGGTACTTTATTGAGAATTATTATTCATGGAATGTGCCACAATGAATCGGGCAATGAATTCAAAAATAGAATCTTTGACACAAACTTCCCTTCAATCAGATTTCTGCTTTTCGTAATAATTTGCCCAGAGAACAGACGTTCTGATGGGACAGATGTGGCCACGGTAACGAGATGGGACGTTGTAGCCAGCTGAGAAAGCAGTGGGTATGAAGCTGACATTTGACTCCAAAATTTCAGTGGATCTTGCTCCATTTTTTCTGCTGGCGCCCGCAAATATAAATGGCTGATTTGTCATTCACTTTTGATAAGTGTTTCCAAATGGAACTCACTCGTCCCCGAGGCATTTCGATTAGTTTCAAGCAGCAAGGAACATGCAAAAAATAATAGGTAACTGATACCAAACAAAAGGCAATGAAACAAAATGAAGATAATATTGCCCAGAAACCATCGATAGTGGTAAAACATCGGTACGCAACTATCGATGGTGAAAACATCAACTATCGGATGCAAACTATCGATAGTTCGATAGTATCGACCATCGATGCTCATCCCTATTGTGCTGTGCATTGCAATGCACGAATGCATTGCTGCGTAAACATCAACCTAAACTGTTATCTGAGTGTTTGAGAGAATAATTTCTGAAAGCCTAAAGACATCAGGCGGGCAAGAGGCATTCACAATGGAAGGGGGGTGGGAAAGTACCCAGAAAGTGGGGGGTTGAAAAATGATGGAGATAAACTATAGGACTGCCCAGCGTACCCAGTTAACATAAAAATGTTTCATGTATCTAATATATAAAATTCTCGTGTCACAGTTTTCGATGCCAAACTCCTCCAAAACGGCTTGACCGATTTTGGTTGGTTATTCCTTGAATAATCAACCGTTGTTTTCATGAAAATAGTCAACCTCTCCGATTCGGCTCAAAATTTTTTTCTGGACGTTTCATGATGTCCTGATCAAAAAAATCTGCAAATTCTTACACACGGGTTGGTTATTCCTCGAATGGGGGAAACAGTGGGTGTGGCGGGTCTCAGACCCATTCCAATCGATTCAGGGTCCAAAATTTAGTGGAATAATGATACCCCACACGCCCAGGTACCAGAAATCCTGACACATACCAAATGGGTGGATACATACCCATTTTGACCCATAACTTCTTCCGGTGGGTGCCAATCGTTCTGGGACACACATTGTTATTTCCAGGTAGGGAAATATTAATAGAAACCAAATCGAAATAGAAAGGAAAGAGTTACTTTAATCGGATAAACTGCAAGTGTGGAAGCGTGAAAGTTATAGTAATGAGTTAATGAAAATATGGGAACTTCGGAAGAAAAATAAATAAATACAATTGTCTTTGAGGATATAAAGCGATGGTATAACTAAATTAAATTAAAATGTACGACCTGGCCAGGTATCAAATGTCGACTTCGGAGAAAGACGAAGGCTAAGCGGCAACAAGGAACGCCGACGAGATCCGAGTGGAGTCGCGAGGTATCGGTCTCCGCGAACTCTGTTGGGCTGAGTACGTTCCCGACTTATTTCCCTTCGTGGCGAGGGATAAATTGATAGGCGACGACGTCCCGGATTATTTCCCTTCGTGACGGGGAAGTAATATGTAGCGTTCCGATCACCTTCGGGATAGCGAGGAATGAGGGCGTCGGATGGTATGGTTTGTCGTGAGGGAGATACTGCGACTCACACTCGACGACGGCTCATAACAAAAACTTGGGCCTATAGTAGCGGTAGCAAGGACCAGTCTGTGAGCCTCGAGCTCATGGATGATACTGACGAGACAAGTGCAGTGGTCAACGGGGTGGACCGTAGAACTGATGGAATGTTTGAGCCTGCTGGTTAAATGACAATGGAGAGGCGCGGCGTGAGGGGTGTCAACAAACACGGAGCAAGACGCTGGTAGATCCCATTTTCATAGAAGGACAGATAATAGATAATTTTTTGTTATTACTTCTTTTGGGCTTGGCCAAAACATGCCGCCCACCAAATTTGAGTCAAATTTAAGGATTGCTTGGATAGGAAGGATAGGATAGGGGGCGCAGGGGAACAAGATTACCCACAGAACGTTTGAATAGCTTGCCTGATGGAGTTTTGATGGTAACAACGCGCACAACATCATCTTTACCTGGATGAAGTTCGACTATACGGGCTAGTGGCCAATGAGTAGGAGCGGATGTATCTCTGAGGAGGACCAGGTCGCCAACGTTTAGATTAATCGAATCCTTGAACCACTTTGGCCGGCGTTGCAGAGTTGAGAGATAGTTGGACTTCCAGCTGGCCCAGAATTGTTGCGTCAATTGTCCCAGCAGTTGCCATCTTGTAAGTAGATGTTCTCTGGTGTCTAGGTATGAGGGCTCAGGACTGGCTAACAGGGATCCGCCCACCAAGAAATGGGCAGGGCTAAGGTAACTCATCTCATCTGGGCTGGTAGGAAGAGGGCATAGTGGTCTTGAGTTAAGGATTGCCTCAATTTTGGTGAAGAGAGTTGTGAGTTCTTCATAGGTTAGGGGTTGATGAGCACCAATGCGACGAAGATGACCCTTTACTGATTTGACACCTGCTTCCCATATCCCTCCCATATGAGGAGTTTGCGGTGGATTAAAATGCCAGGTGATTCTTTGTTTGAGCGCATAATGTTTGATGTTGTCCTGGGTACTGCTGTTCTGAAACCAGATATAAAGTTCCCTAAGATAGTTAGAGGCACCCAAAAAGTTGGTTCCATTGTCCGAGTAGACGTCAGATGGAAGGCCACGCCTGGAGACAAAGCGGTCAAAAGAGGCCAGAAATGCTTCAGTTGTGAGGTTGGTAACAGGCTCCAGATGAAGTGCCTTGGTGGCCATGCAAACATAGAGGGCCAAATATGCTTTGCCAACTGCTGCCTTGCGACGAGAGGACTCCTTGAGTTGAAAGGGTCCAGCAAAATCGACGCCAATATGGAGGAAAGCCCTGGTGCCTTGAACACGACATGTTGGGAGATTTCCCATCACAGGGTTCAGAGGGTTGGCTCGAGACCGATAGCAGCGCATACAACGAAAGCCTCGAGATCGAATGATTCGCCGGAGGGACGGAATCCAATAACGGGTTTGGATGACGGCTTGAAGAGTGCTTGCGCTTGGATGAAGATATATTCTGTGATAATGGTCGACCAAAAGGGCTGTGAAATGAGAATCGGGAGGCAGCAATATTGGGTGTTTTTGTGTATCAGGTACGGCAGCATTCTCAAGGCGACCACCCACTCTCACAATGCCCTCCGAGTCTATAAAGGGACGCAAGTTTTCAAAACCCTTTACCAATAAGTTCTGCGTGGAGTTCTGGAACGAGTGATGGGATTGAATCGCTCGTACGCAGATTTTCAGTCCAAGTTCGAGTTCAGCCAGATTGAGAGGTCCAGTGCGTAATCTACAGCAACAGCAGCTTACATGCCTCAGATTGTGAAGCCACCGTTGAAGCCACGCAGACGATTGGATCAGCGGCCCATACATAGAGAAACGTTGTATCCAGGCACACAGAGGGTTTTGACGATGTGTGGTCATCAAGATGGGCTTATCAGGTTTTATCTCGGGTAAGGTTATGCCAGGAGCAACGACTGATGACTTGGGCCACATTAGCTCGGATGCGGAGAGCCATGATGGACCGTTCCACCACTGAGAATTGCTGATGATTTCTGTGGGAAGGAGTCCTCGTGAGCCAAAATCCGCTGGGTTGTCTTCAGAGCTTACATGGCGCCAATGTTGCGCAGGGATAATGTTGAGAATTTTCTGAATCCTGTTAGCAACAAATATATGCAGTTTATAGGGCGGGATGTGAAGCCAATTCAGCACAATTGACGAGTCTGTGAAGCACACAAGGTCCATCTGTGTACCGTGCAGTGAACAACGAAACCGCTCGATGGAAGCCAATAGTTCTGCTAGTAGAAGGGCGCCGCATAGTTCTAGGCGGGGAACTGTCATAGTTTTAAGAGGGGCAAGCCGTGACTTGGCTGTTAGTAGAAAAACTTTGGCATCATCTTTGTCGTTTCGAATTATGCGTAGATATAGAGCTGCAGCATAACCCTTCTCAGAAGCATCTGAAAACCCAATGATTTGAACAGCCGATTCATTGGAGTCATGAATGAATCGAGGAATTCGTACCTGTGCCAATTGGGGTAACTCCTTGAGGATAAGATTCCATTGTTTCTGAAGCGGTTCTGTAATCTCTTGGTCCCAGTCCAGCCCGAGTTTCCAAATTTCCTGGATGAACGTTTTCATGAGAAAAACAACAGGACTCAAGAAGCCTAAGGGGTCATAGAGGCGAGCAATGGTTGACAATATTCCGCGTTTGGTACTGGATGGTGCGATGGAGTTTATGACAAACAGAAATTCGTCAGTGTGATAGTCCCAATGAAGACCCAGGAGCTTGATCCAGCTGCTGTCATCGTCGAGAGAAATGGGTTGAGAATCCGCCTCTGAGGTAGTGCACAGCTGAGGTATGAGCTCTGGAACGTTGCTTGCCCATTTACTGAGACTAAAACCTGCTTTACTCAGCAGGGCGATAATTTGATCTCGAAGATCAATAGATCCGGCCACAGTGGCAGCTCCACTCAGGATGTCATCGATGTAAATGTCCTCAGTCAACACCTTGGCAGCAGCGGGAAACTCAGGACCATGATCGTCAACAAGTTGCTTGATGACTCGAAGAGCCAAAAATGGTGATGACGTAAGGCCGTAGGTCACTGTGGACAGTTCATAGCGAATCCAGTTGTTGGAAGTTGAATCCATCCATATGATTTGTTGGTACGGACGGTCCCTTTTATCAACGAGTATCATGCGATACATCTTAACGATGTCTGTGGTGAACGCGTATTGATGTCGTCGAAAGCAAAGAATGATGAGGCGGCTGTCATTCTGGAGCTTAGCACCAACGTGGAGGAACTGATTGAGTGAACCGTTTGTGGTATGAGCGCTCCCATCAAAGACAACGCGAATTTTCGGAGCACCTGTTGTCTGTTTTACCACACAGTGGTGGGGTACCACAAACTTAGGAGGGTCATTCGTTGGCTGCATATGTCCCAGTTGGTGGTATTCAGTCATGAAGTTAGTGTAGAGCTCATGTAACGGCGGATTGGCATCAAGCTTCCTTTTGAGGCTCCGAAGCCTTTTCAGCGAATTAGAAAGTGCGTCTGGGAACTCAGGAGGAGTCTCTTGGAATGGCAGTCGCACCACGTATTGACCAGTTGGTAGTCGATAGTGAGTCCGTTGGAAGTGCTCCTCACACTCCTGATCGCTGGGGCTCATGGAAGGGTCAACCGATTTAATTTCTTCAACCTCCCAAAATTTCTTCAGGTCAAAATTGATGCTGCTAATGGTTCTCTTCTGCTGGACAGTGAAGAGAGTGGTGACAGCTGACGAGTCCTCTTCCTGCTGCCTGATGATCTCACCCATAACAACATGGCCTAAGGTGGTTTTGTAGAGTCGAGCAAGGGAACCATTGAGAGGGATTGATTCATGTTGCCATATTTGTGGGAAAAGATCAGCTCCCAGCAGAAAATCAATTTGGCCTGGTTTCCCAAACTGTGGATCTGCCAAGTCATAGTTCAAACAGTGTTGAACGAAGGAAACAGGCACTGGAGAGGTAGGCAACTGGGAGGTGATGTTGGATACAACCATGGCTTCAACTTGATACTGGAGGTTAGTAGAATTGCATGGTCGTAGGATGCAAGAAGTGGTGCCTTTGACGCCGTCCAAAGGGGATTGACCAATACCCGCAATTTTCTTGTCTGTGCGTTGCACGTTGAGTCCAAGGCGATGGACACATTTCTTGGTAAGGCAGGAAGTCTGGCTCCCCGAATCAATAACTAGTCGGACTGGTTGATAATGCCCACGAGCGTCGCGGAATTCGGCAACAGCAGTGGCTAACAGGACCTGAGTGTCAGGAGGATGACCGGCCCGTACGCAGCTTGCCACAAAGTTGGGCTGATTGGATGGCGAGTGGTGGCGCTTCTTGAGGTGAGAGTCATCATGAGGGTGGAGGGACGAGTGGTGTCTCTCGGAGCAGAAGCGACAATGCCATTTGGATTTACAGTTTTGCGTGGTGTGGACACTAGAGAGGCAGTTTGTACAGCCCCCATAACCCTGAAGCCAGTTGCGACGCTGGGCGACAGATGCCTGATCATATTTGCTGCAATTCAGAAGATGGTGGGTTTCATTCTTGCAAACAAAACACGGGCTATTTTGGTTGAGGGGAGTGGACTTGAATTTTGATGATCCTTTTGCTTCCTCGGTCATATTGGCGATCAGTGCGGTATTTGGAGTGTGGATCCTTGGCGCTTTCACAAATTTGCCAGGCTTGGGCACTGTATGAGAAGATGGAGCTCCATGGCTGGCAAGTTGTAATACCAAACACCTCTCACGTACAAATTTTAGGAGTGAGTCATATTTAGGGTATGTGGCACTGTTGGACATTTCAAATAAGTCTCGAGTTGCTGGGTCAAGACTTCGAACCATGAGTTGAAACAAAAGAAAGTCTGCCTCATCCGGAACATGGAGGTTTTTGAACCCAGCGACGGCATCACCCACAGCTGACACAAAGTGCTGTAGAGAGTCATGAGATACGCTACCCGAGGGACGTTTGTAATTCAAAATTTGATCCAGGTAAGTAATGGCAAGAAGGCGGGGCTTGTCATAAACTTCGTTGATGGCATCCCAAGCGAGAGAGTAGTTAACAGCAGATATCTGAATATGACTAATTACACTCAGGGCTCTGCCGGTGAGCGAGGTTCGCAGATAGTGAAACTTGTCAGTGTCGCTGATCCCATCATCATTGTGGACCAGTGAAAGAAACATGTCCCTAAATTTGACCCAATCAAGCATATGACCCTCGAATTTAGGAAGCTGAATTTTAGGGAGACTTTTCGAAGCAGGCCTATTTGATTGATTAAGATCCGGTCGAGACATACCTCGTGATGCCTCCAGGCGAGCAGCTTCTTCATCAGCACGAGTTTTCTCCATGGCAGCCTCTTTCCGCATCGCCAATTGTTCCGCAAGAGCCAGTGCTCCATGGTAGTAGGACTCAATAGAAGTTCTCATTTCCTTATCCTTGTCTCCGGGTAATATTTCACCCTGTTTAGCAGGGAAATCACAAAGGTCATCCCAATTGCATTCATATTTGGGATAGGCTGCTTCCATAATTTTAAGCACGGCCTTGAATTTAGCGATTGTATAATCGGAGGCGTCCGGGGCGAGAGCCTTTTTTCCGTGCTCAAAGGCATTTTGCGCTCGCTGACCGAACTCAGTAATTTTTCGCTTCAATGAAGCTATTTGCAAATCGCGGTCTTCAGCCATGGCTAATTAGGACGGACGGGACGTGGGACAAGTTTAAGGAGAAAAGGAATGAACGGAGGAGAGAAGTCAACTACCTAGACTCAAGAGAAATCAAAACAAAACAAACAAAAAGAAAGAAAAACAACGTGCAAATTAATAGGTTGGTATAATAACAGCTAATGATAAATTAAACAGAGAAATTAATGGAAAAGAAAAGAAAACTAAACCACGTTCTGCTACCAGAATGTTATTTCCAGGTAGGGAAATATTAATAGAAACCAAATCGAAATAGAAAGGAAAGAGTTACTTTAATCGGATAAACTGCAAGTGTGGAAGCGTGAAAGTTATAGTAATGAGTTAATGAAAATATGGGAACTTCGGAAGAAAAATAAATAAATACAATTGTCTTTGAGGATATAAAGCGATGGTATAACTAAATTAAATTAAAATGTACGACCTGGCCAGGTATCAAATGTCGACTTCGGAGAAAGACGAAGGCTAAGCGGCAACAAGGAACGCCGACGAGATCCGAGTGGAGTCGCGAGGTATCGGTCTCCGCGAACTCTGTTGGGCTGAGTACGTTCCCGACTTATTTCCCTTCGTGGCGAGGGATAAATTGATAGGCGACGACGTCCCGGATTATTTCCCTTCGTGACGGGGAAGTAATATGTAGCGTTCCGATCACCTTCGGGATAGCGAGGAATGAGGGCGTCGGATGGTATGGTTTGTCGTGAGGGAGATACTGCGACTCACACTCGACGACGGCTCATAACAAAAACTTGGGCCTATAGTAGCGGTAGCAAGGACCAGTCTGTGAGCCTCGAGCTCATGGATGATACTGACGAGACAAGTGCAGTGGTCAACGGGGTGGACCGTAGAACTGATGGAATGTTTGAGCCTGCTGGTTAAATGACAATGGAGAGGCGCGGCGTGAGGGGTGTCAACAAACACGGAGCAAGACGCTGGTAGATCCCATTTTCATAGAAGGACAGATAATAGATAATTTTTTGTTATTACTTCTTTTGGGCTTGGCCAAAACACACATCATTGAATTCAGCGTTCAAAATATAGTGGAAAATGACACCCTACTCGCCTAGGTAGCAGAAATCCCGAAAACACATATTCAAGATGGGTGTATCTATGGGGCACTACGACACTAACTTACTAATATAATATTGAGAAAACGTAGGTAATTTAGAAGGCTATAATAATTGTATTAAATTGAATTGAATGGTACGAATAAAAAGCTCGGACAGTAAAAAGAATTGTAGGCAACTGCTCAAAATTGGTTGCAAAGTTTAACAGCTGGTTATAAACAACAGGATATGACGATGTGTTTTGTTTGTCTATTCGGCTGAAGTCACCCACATGGGTAATAAATACCCAATTTGACCCATTACTTCTTCCAGTGGGTGCCAATTGTTCTGGGACCCATTTTATTGGATTCAGCGTCCAAAATTTAGTGGAAAATGACACCCCACTCGCCTAAATCACCCAAAATCTCGAAAATCCATTTTTCAAAAAACCCCTACCCCCTCCAACTTTGGTCCGATTGGGCTGAAAAGTTTCGAGGACCCATCTCGGCTGGGAACAGACCCCTGACCCAAATTTCAGATTTTTAGAAAATTTTCTACTACCAAAAACGGCGTGGACAATGGACGGCGGACGGAGATTGACCTTTTGGTTGGTTATTCCTTGAATAATCAACCTATGTTTTCATGATAATGGTCAACCTCTCCGATTCGGCTCAAAATTTTTTTCTGGACGTTTCATGATGTCCTGATCAAAAAAGGTCAATGTCCGTCCGCCGTCCGCCGTCCGCCGTCCGCCGTCCATTGTCCACGCCGTTTTTGGTAGTAGAAAATGTTCTAAAAATCTGAAATTCGGGTCAGGGGTCTGTTTCCAGCCGAGATGGGTCCTCGAAACTTTTCAGCCCGATCGGACCAAATTTGGAGGGGGTAGGGGTTTTTTGAAAAATGGATTTTCGAGATTTTGGGTGATTTAGGCGAGTGGGGTGTCATTTTCCACTAAATTTTGGACGCTGAATCCAATAAAATGGGACCCAGAACAATTGGCACCCACTGGAAGAAGTTATGGGTCAAATTGGGTATTTATTACTCAATTTGATTATGTGTTTTCGGGATTTCTGCTACCCAGGCGTGTGGGGTATCATTTTTCACTAAATTTTGGACGCTAAATTCAATGATGTGTGTCCCAGAACGATTGGCACCCACCGGAAGAAGTTATGGGTCACAATGGGTATGTATCCACCCATTTTGTGTGTGTCAAGATTTTAGGTGCCTAGGCGTGTGGGGAATCATATTCCACTAAATTTTGGACCCTGAATCGATTGGAATGGGTCTGGGACCCGCCAAACCCACTGTTTCCCCCATTCGAGGAATAACCAACCCGTGTGTAAGAATTTGCAGATTTTGTATTGTGTAATCGTGCGGATGATTCTGGTGCCTTTGCACGAACGTTACTCTATTCACAAGTACCACGCTATTTCACATGGACTCAAACAAAAACATGTAGGCTCACCAGTTGCTGCATATCTCAATTTATTTAAATCATGCGCCTTGGGGCGATTATTTACAGTCAATCCAAGACACACGGAGTGCTTTTATGTTCGACAGTTGTTGGTTAATGTTACTGGCTCATTATCATTTCAAGATATACGTAAAGTGAATGGGCAACAATATCCAACATATAAAGGTGCATGCCTTGCACTCGGCTTGCTGGAAGACAACCAGTGGGAATGCATGCTTGCTGAAGCTGCATTGGACTGTACAGCAATACAAATTCGTCTACTATTCGCTATAGTGTTGACTACATGTTTCCCAGCCCGAGCACATATATTATTGGAAAATCATAGTTTTAGGAGATGTCTACAGGTGTCACTTCTGACCCAGGAAATTATTTATATGGCAAAACAACGTTTGCCGGGTCAGCTAGTTTTTAAATAAATTTTTGCTCCTATAAATAAATTGATGTATCAAAACATATTCAGAATGTGTATTTTGAAAAACGGATTTTCGAGATTTTTGGCAATCTAGGCGAGTGGGGTATCATTTTTCATTAAATTTGGACGCTGAATCCAAGGAAATGGGCCCCGAAACGATTGTGGCGCCTCCTGGATGAGGTTATGGGTCAAAATGGGTATCTATCTCCCCGTTTCGAATGTGTGTTCTCGAGATTTCTGATACCTAGGCTTGTGGGGTATCATTTTCCAGTAAATTTTAGACCTCAAATCAATTGAAATGGGTCCAGGACCGCCACACTCACTGTTTCCCCTATTTTCCCCATTTTGAAGAAATGAGTCTCCATGCGCCTGGTCCCAGGAATAACCAACCCCTGTGTTTGAACTAGGAATCACTTGACGTTTAACGCAAGTTAGGGTGTTGAAACTCCTGAGCCAATTTCACCCCTTCGGCAATGCTTCACCTCCAACCATCTCGTACCGCTTCACATCCGAAATTAATTTCAAAGCTAATTCGCCAAAAAAAATGCCTCACAATGATTTTTTTTTTCGGACGCTACTCGGTTTTGGCGGTTTTTATTGCACAAGGACGTTTCATAGTGACCAAAATGCGCCCCCCACAATTGAGCCTGTTTGAGATTGAGAGTTCTGGTGACGCAAGATTGGTATATGTTTTGGTGTGAATTGTTCAATACTATCGGCGATCGACGTGGCTGTCAGGATGGAGAGGAAGGTAGAGGCACATTTTAACTGACGCAACGATATTTTATTCATGAAACATTGCTACACGGGTGTAATAAATAAATAATCTATTTTTTAAAATTAAAGGCAATGGTTAATTGTTGTATGATTTAGATGCTGAATCGATTGTGCATTTGCTCTCAGGTGCTGGAGAAATATTTGCGATGCAGATGGACATTGTTAAAAACGCTGCAAATTCTTTCACAGGGGTTGGTTATTCCTCGGACCTTGCACATGGAGACACATTTTAATCATCGTTCAGCGTCCAAAAGTTTAATGGAAAATAATACCCCACAGGCCTAGGTACCAGATATCACAAATGGGCACCCATTTTGACCCATAACGGGCACCAATCGTCCCGGGACCCGTCTCAAATTTAGAATTTGCAATTTACTGGAAAATTATACCCCACACGTATAGATCACCAAAAATCTTGAAAATTCATTTTTCGAAAAACATATTTGTCGCTATGAAACGTAAACTTTTAAATTTTGGGATGAATCGTAAAGGGTTACCTGTGGCATGATTTCATAGGTTGATTATTCGGAGTAGTCATTCAGAAGATGATTGAATTTCGGAACTTTATTCTGGGATTAAATATAAGGGATTAATTCTATTAGGCAGTGTACTAATATAGTGGGATCGCTCACTGATATAGTGGCTTTGTCTTACTTAACATGTTATGTGCAGTACTTATTATTTTGTGATAAAGCTAGAACAACTGGTGATGTTCATCGACCGGGAAGCAGCGGAAAAGGAGAATGAGCTCAATGCTAGTACTGACGACGAGTATCACGATTACGTTTATCAGTTAGTCAGTCAGGAGAAGAAGAAAATCAACGATCAGTACGAAATAAAGGAAAAGGCCGTTTTAAAATCCGACATATTGTGAGTTGGTAAACAATAAAGAGACCATCTAAGGAATAAAAAGGAAAATTATAGAATTTCGTCAATCCAACAAATGGAACACGCCTAGGTACCAGAAATCTCGAAAACAGACATTCAAAACGGATAAATAATACATTGCCATTTTGACCCATAACCTATTCCAGTGGGTGCCAATCGTTCTGGGACCCTTTTTATTGGATTCAGCGACCAGAATTTAGTGGGAAATGATACTCCACACATAGATGCAAAAAATCTCAAAAATCCATTTTTCGAAATACACATTTTGACCCCTACCCCACTCTAATTTGGTCCGATCGTGTTGAAAAGTTTCGAGGACCAACCAGAGCCATAAATGGACTCCTGACCAAAATTTCAGAATTGGTGAATAATTTCTACTACCTACCTACCAATGTCGGCGTGGACGGCGGACGGACTTTTGCTAATTTTTATCTAGACACCTTGAAACGCCCAGAAAACATTTTTGGGCCGAATCGGAGAGACTGGCTTTTTGCATGAAAACATAAGTTGATTATTCTAGGAAAAACCAACCAAAACTCTGCAAATTCTTTCACACGGGTTGGTTATTCTTAGGACCAGGCGCATGGAGACTCATTTCTTCAACATGGGGAAAATGGGGGGAACTGTGGGTGTGGCAGGTCCAGGATCCATTCCAATCGATTCAGAGTCCAAAATTTGATGGAAAATGATTCTCCACACGGTTAGGTATCAAAAATTTCAAAAACACATTCAAAATGGGTAGATAGGTACCCATTTTGACCCATAACATCTTCCGGTGGCTGCCAATCGTTCCGAGACCCATTTCTTTGGATTCAGCGTTCAAAATTTAGTGAAAACTGATACTCCATTCCATTTATCGAAATGCACATTGCGACCCCTACCCCGCCCAAATTTGGTCCAATCGGACTGAAAAGTTTTGCGGACCAACTAAAGCCGGGAATGGAGCCCTGACATTAATTTCACATTTTTAGATTGTCAAATTATCCACTACCAAAGTCGGCGTGGACGGCGGACGGTGGACGGACATTTGCTAATTTTGATCTAGTCACCTTGAAACGTCCAGAAAACATTTTTGGGGAAAATTGGAGAGATTGAGTTTTGCATGAAAACAGGTTGATTAAACAAAGGAATAACCAATCAAAAGTGTCAAACCGCCTTTAATAACTATTAAGCTGTTCAAATCCTTCAAAAACTCCACAAATACACCTACTTTCAGAACGCAAGCAACCGTGAAAAACAAGTCAAGACTGGAACTGTCCAATCTGAAACACGTTATCGTCCAGGATGTGTTTGAATTGGTCAGGCGACGAGTGGTGGACAATGCGAGAGATTTGAAAACATACAAGGGGATAATGAAGAAACTAGTTCTTCAAGGCTTGATGAAGGTACTTCAGATGTGGGCGTATATTCATGATCACGATTACGTGTGTAATCATGAAGCGATTGCGGTTGTAATAGTTGTTAACCCTATAATAGTAGATGAATAACGATTGCATACGATTTCTGGTACCTAGGCGTGTGGGGTATCATTTTCCACTAAATTTTGGACGCTGAATCCGATGAAAATGGCCCCAGAACGATTGGCACCCACTGGAAGAGGTTATGGGTCCAAATGGGTACCTCTATACCTGTTTTGAATGTGTCTGTTGAATGGCTATCTATTAGCCATTTTGAAAATGTGTTTTTGACATTCCTGCTACCTAGGCGTGTGGGTTATGATTTTCCAATAACTTTTGGACGCTGAATCCAATGAGACGGTTCTCGAAACGATTGGTGTCCTCTACATGAGGCTATGGGTCAAAATGTGTGACTATTTACTAGAGGTGTGTCGGTACAGCAGTACCGGGACTGTGTAACCGAGTCTCACATTGGAACGGTTCCAAGCAGTGACAAGACCCCGGCCTTTACCGGTACGGTTCCCCGGACTGGCAAGGGGTCGGTTCGGTATCAATAAGATTGGAACTGGACCGGGAAGGTTGGTGCTGGAGGTATTCCTTGACGAATACCTAGGGAACAGAATGATTCTCATGGGTGGGAGGGGGTAGCCACGTTACACCCTGCTGTACCGGTAATGGAGCTGTACCGGTAAGTTGGAACGGTTACGTCATTGTCACTGTAACCGTTGGAACCGCTCCTAAGAATTACCTGGACCGACACACCCCTACTATTTACCCATTTTGAATGTCTGTTTTCCAGATTTCTGGTACATACCTAGGCGTGTGGGGTACAATTTCCCACAAAAATTTAGGAAACACCGTTAGGATGAAAATCGTATTGGACATGGGGGTACGAGAATCGGCACTGAACCGCACACTGTTTCCCCCATTTTCCCCATGTTGAAGAAATGAGTCTCCATGCGCCTGGTTCGAGGAATAACCAACCCGTGTGTAAGAATTTGCAGCGTTTTTTAAAAGTAATTTTTCATAGTGAACCAGTGCACCCCTAATAGTACATTCAAGGCAGCGTTTCGGGTGATAAATAGGGAATAATGAATGACAATATTGAGACAAATAATTCATCAATCAACCTCCCCCGACGAGCTGTTTAGCTCTCGGCCCCTTCAGTTTTGATCAGGACGAGACAAACCGACTACAACCTGATGATACACGTCGTCGCAGACGTCAAACGCGACTACCAAACGAAAAGCATGAAAATCATCAACGTTCGAATCGACGCCAGACATTTTCTACCGGACTCCGACATCGGTGGCGTCGTAATTTACTCGACGACCGGAGAAAAAAAAGTTGTCAACACGCTCAAGTATAGAATAGCCGTGATTCACGAAAAATGTCTCCCCGTTGTGAGACATTTCCTTCTAGGTCCGAATCCTACGCGCAAGTTTTTCAATTAAAATTGCCATATACCGGAGAGACTTCATGAATTATATACTGTGTTGGCGGGTTAAATTTGAACTCAAACGAAGCTTGTAACTCCTTCTCTCATTGGTCAGCCATCTTGTAACATCAGCCAAGCAGGAGGCATCTTGTATCGAGTATGAGTCAACTTTGCAGTATAAATTCTAGATCTTTTTGTATATGTGTTTGTGCGACATATATTCAATTAAAACCTGGTAGCAGGATCAAATCAGTGGTTTCATTCAAAACTCCCACATACTGGAGGTGAATTCACGCGATTAGGGTGTAGGGGAAGGTGGGGCAGTTATGACCACTCCTTGCATTCCTTGGTGGTTTGAATTTTGGCGCCATGAGTCGTAATATATGGGTATCTATAGTGATCCTAACCACATAAGGATGGCAGCAACCAAGGCAGCAAAGACAACAGCAGCCCTGAATCGACTAATGTCAAACATTCAAGGACCTAGACCGTGTAAGAGACAACTATTAATGTCAGTTGTACACTCCATCCTGCTATATGGGGCAGAGTGTGGGCGGACGCTCTGAATGTCAAATCCACCAAAAACGGATGCTCACGGTGCAAAGAAGAGGGCGTTCGCATAGTGAGCGCCTATAAGACAGTATCGGAACCAGCCGTGCTCCTCCTGCGGGGAGTGATACCAATAATCTGCTTGCAAGGGAGAGGAAAAGGATGTACGAGCGAGGGAAGAGGAGCCACGCCTCAATTAGCCAAACAAGAGCGGGAACACACACTCGACTCCTGGCAGGAAATCTGGGAGACAGAAACAAGAGGAAGATGGAGCGGCTCGACTGGTGCCCAATTACGTCCCTGGCTAGAGAGGAAACACGGTGAAGTTAACTATCATATAACGCAGTTCCTCTCGGGTCACGGGATGTTCTATCAGTATCTCCATGGATGCGCATTGTGGAATCTCCAGAGATGCCTACATTGCACCAACGAAGAGGACAGCGCTAACACACATTCGAATGCGAATAGAGGAGACGACGATGAGGGAGAGGAGCGATGGCAAATTGCAAGAGCAGAGAGCTAAATGACCAGCCCTCCCACCCCCGAGGTATGATGACCAGGATGCTCGAAAGCCAGTCAAAGTGGAATGCCGTGGCAGGGTACATCCGGAACATCTGGAAGGCAAGCTCGTCGAGTAAAGGGCCCGGCAACGGGAACTGCAGGCAAACGGGACCAGCTAGCAGGCAGAAATCGGGACCCAGCCTGAAGTAATGTGTCAAACAGTTCCGGGCTGGGCCCCAACGTGGGAAAAGGGGGTGAGGTTTTTAGTGGGTAAAAATCTCCACATACCCGGGTCTTTGGTTGCGGTCCCCCGATATCTTATGAAGATTTTCCTCACCTTCCTCCGAAAAAAAAAAAAAAAAAAGTGATGTGACATTGACATCGACTTTTATTACCAATGTTTCCATCGGTGTTCCAAGTTTCAAATTCGAATATTTTTCAACTTTTTGGGTGAGTACCATGACAACTTTTTCTTTAGTTTACATATCCCAAGGTGTCGCAGTTGCAGTAACTCGTCGAAAGAGCCACCTTCAGCTACCTGTCCCCATCACAAGTTGGCCAAGGCAATGAAAAAGTAAGCGCCTCACAGCTCTTATCCCACCATCTTCTTTAACACAACAACAACAACACCGTCTAGTCGCTTGTCAATGTCAAGTGATTGTATTGTTTTCATGTGACAGTGATAATATTAATGTCAATATGCCTCCAAAAAGTGCAGTGTGGAAGTTTTTTGAGAGAATTTTGGGGACTGCGTCAACGTGTAAGCTGTGCCACAAATCTTTGAAGACAAGTGGAAACACTTCCAATCTATTGGGACACAATAGTTATCCACAAACGTCAAAACATCGATGTTTTCTATCGATGTCGCATCACTAGTATCTATCTACCCACTTCAAAAATGTGTTTTCGAAATTTCTGGTACCTAGGCGTGTGGGGTATCATTTTCCACTTTATTTAGGACCCTTCATCCATTGAAATGGGTCCGGTACCCGCCAGACCCACTGTTTCCCCCAAGATCGACGACTTAGACGTGTGGGGTATCATTTTCGACTAAATTTTAGACTCTGAATCCAATGAGACTGGTCCCGGAACGATTGTGGCCCATCGGAAGAGGTTATGGACGCTGAATATATTTTTAAATTGGTCTCCATGCGCCTGCTCCGAGAAATAACCAACCCCCCTGTGTAAGAATTTGCAGCATTTTTGACTAGATTCAAATATCTTGAAGTAGAAATAATGGCAATCTTGTTACATCCAATCTTTATTTTTTCTTGTCAAACTCAGGGAACCACAATTGTAACAATATTATAAAGACATCCAAAAAACATTTAAAAATTTACTGTGGAAAAATAGTCTCTCAAAAAAAAAAAATTATTCTCCATATAAATATTACAATGGTCTCATTACAGTGGCGACGATAACTATTTACGTTACAACTAGTACATAAAATGTAATTAACAGAGATCTTGTAGAGTATGAAACTCTTTTTTTTTCTCCTCAACGGGCAGAACTAGATAGTATTTTGTTTGGAAAACAAACGAGAACGACGAAAATAGAGAAAAATTAAGCTTTTATTCTTACAATGCACAACGAAGCGGTGTATTAGTGCTTCTCCGCACGGCAAAAGCAATTATTAGGAGTAAAAACGGCATAATTACGTCGAAAGGTGAAAAGTGCGAATGGACCAGTTCATTTGTCAAGGCACGGATGCAGTGGGAAAAACGCGAATTGCTTGAATTTTACGTTCGTTTGCAGAGAGAGAGGAAACAAAGATGAAGTAAGTATGTGAATAGAGTGATCTACTCGTCAAGTCCTATAAAACTCCACGGATGCCAGGAGAGAGAAGAAAAATTAGTAGTTTTTCATACTAAGAACAACTAATTCACACAAAGAAATAAACTTCAATACAAAAAGCTGGTTTTGTTAGAAATTAGCGATGTACAGCGCCTTTCAAAGTAACACGAATTACACTTACATCGCTAGCCACAACTTTCCTTTCCTACGAGGAAACAAATCTTTTTATATTCAACTTGAAAAGAATAAAAAATGAAATAAAATTAATTATAAAAGCATTTAAATAAAGACCAACTTTGCAGATGGTTGGACGGCTTTGACAACAAGGAGTTATCAAATTAGAATATAAATTTAAAAGGAAGTTATTTTACTGTAGAAAGCACACAACAAAGGCAAAATGTACAACTAGAATATACAATATAAAATAAAAAACAAAGGAGGCTCGGTTTTTCAAAATGAAATGAATAATTCTCGTATGGCAAGTGAATAAGAAGAATTATCGGTGTAAAACGACGAGACTGGCGACGGGAAAAGAGATCTGAAATTGCTCGATGGAGCCAATAAATTTGAATTTGAATAACGATATTATGTGACTTGAACGGAGAATGCCTTAAATTAGGAAGGGAGATCTCGTTTGAATTGTATACGACAATGAAACAACTTAAATGCCACAAATTATTACGCTTACAACAACCGTGAGGAGTTTGTTGAAATGACGAATTTTATAGTCAGTAACACGATTGCAAATCGTGATGTTTTTAATGTAACGCGTCCAAATACAAATAGATTATTGTCGATTTTTTACCACCTTTATTTTCTTCGCACAACACTAAAAATTAAATTCAAAAGCGTTTCCCCATTTATGCGTACTTACAGCGACAAAAACGGATCAAGAATGTGATTGATAATTTTTCAGTAGTTTTCCTCTCGTCGCTCATGTAATTTTTTTTAATATACAAAGAAACCGTAGTACAATTAGTACGCTGCGAGAGAAATGATTTGAATTTAAACCAAACACTTGAAATCCCTCTTTTCAACGGCGTTCAAACAATGGGAATTAATGGATTTTCGACATTCAAGACAAACATGACTTTGAACAACATAACTGGCATGTATGGTCTGGTTAATTTGACGGCGTAACTCCAAAATGAACAATTATGACAGTCAATGCGCTCTGCCAGCTGATAAAATTCAGTTGACGTTGGTCCTGAGGATTCAAAATTGGTTTCAAAACGTGCCAGTTTGTACGATAAGCTAAAATGTAACTGGGTGAAGCCAGATTTACATGGAGTGGCTAAACAAAAACACAATTTGATTGAGACAACAGTTGAAAGTGGGGCCATTTAGCGGGAAATGGTGGTAGATGGGATACTGCTTTCTGTTAGTTCTATCGAGCTCCAAAGGGAGCGTTGAAGTGGTTTTCAATCAAAGGGTGTCAGGAGGAAGGTCATGATTCCACCTCAACACAGTTACTTCATGAAGGACAATTTAGAACTTTACCAATGGTCTTTCTGATCTTTCTATTGTCTGCTTATTCTCCATGCAAATTCAGCATCAAGCCTAGATCACCATGCAGCTTGTCTCACTAACCCATGATTTGGGTTTGAGAGAGGGATAGGAACAACCAATACGACACGAGACAGCAAAATCCCTCCAAAACCCCTTCTAGATAGCCCTCCTCTTACATCTCAAATCCTGTGCCAGTAAAACCTTCCTATACTGTTTCTTTTTTGTATGAAATGTAGTTCTTGTCCCTGCATCTTGGCCTGATAACAAGATGTCATGCTAACATTGCTGTTCTGGATGTTTCTATCCCCACTTTTGTACAACAAGGACCGACAGCCAACAGATACTATTGGTTAGGTTAGCTGCATACTGGTAAGGCTCAGCCCGATACTACAAGTAACGCGAGTAAGTAAATTAAGTATTTCAACTGATGAAACAAGCATGTTCTTGACAAATCTATTGTATTCTTGCCATATTTTACCAGATCCATTGACACTGAAAATCAACGCAATGCGATCAAACTCGCTATGTACATTTGAAATTCTGACAAAAAATACAACCTTGGGCGGCAAAAATCAATACAATTCACTCTGGTGTTCAGAGCCCTTTGTTCTAACCACAACAGTACACTTCCTACATAGAATAGCCTACATTTATTCACGGATTACTATATAATTTAAAGTTATCCGAATAATTTAGAAAAAAACTAAAATAGGATTTTTAAAAAATTGACAAAATAAGATAAAGCAAAATATAGAGCGTCTAATGGTAAGTAGCAGTTAACAATGGCTGATCAAATGGCATCATTTTGGATTGATTTCAAATGGAGGCTTATAGTATAGTATTGTCCTTGAACATGGGTGTGAGCATGTGCGCATGCATGTATTGATGACCAATTTAATTGTATGAGGAAATTTATAGTGAAAATACGAGTGCACCTTAAGCACTTGGCTATGTTTTGGAGCATGAATCGCCCCTTCTGACCCTATAACCTCACTACAGCTGGCCGTCCACTGAATGCGAATTCGCGCAAAGAGGCGAATTCGCAAGTTTTCGCCTCTACGCCTCTTCGCGCGTCGAAACCCCGTCCACTGCACGCGAATTCCTGTCAGTTACGCCCGTCCTATCAGCTGTTTTGGGTCGAAAGACAGATGAGGTACATTGTTTAGTGAAGTAGTATGGGGACTACACATGTGGGCTAGGTAAAAGGGTGCGGCAGGTATATTTCCATGACCGGGTTCGCCTGTTCGCGCGTTCGGAAACAAACTGGTTTGGTTCTCTTCGCCTTCGCCAGACTTCGCGCGATCACAGCGCTTGCAGTGGACGGGGTCCTATACAAATGATAGTGTTTGAACTCTTTGCGCGAATTCGCGTACTTCGCCTCTTCGCGCGAATTCGCGTCCAGTGGACGGCCAGCCTATAGCTTGTAGGAGTCACTGCCTGGCGGAGAAGAGGCACGTTAAAGCTGAGCGCTTGGAAAAAAGAGGAAATTATTGTTGTGCGTTGGCAATACTGGTTCGACGAGTGGTGCTGATCAATTTTTGCGAGTTGATTCAGTGTTGACGTTTGTAGGGGAGAAAAGTCGTACAAATGGGAAAATTTCCCTGCTTTTTGTTTTGGTTCTTCTCCACCAAGCAGCGATTTTTAAGTATTATTTTCATTACCAACAAGCTATAAAAGAGGTAATAAAACTGTCTTCGTTGTCATCAGTACTCTATTGGAGTTGTTAAAAGTTCACATGAGTTGTCATGAGCTCACATCACGACTTGCTCACACCCAGTCACACAACAAACCTTATTTCACTTTAGTAACGCATCAGCATTGTAACATCTAGGGCAGGTAAGTAGGGCAGGGGGTTATTGACAGTTCAGCTGAACCTCAGGTTAACTCCTGATCTCTAATCAGTGGAGCATAACCAGAAAATCTTGGGGTTAACCCTGAAGTTAACTTGTCAATGGTTGCAGCGTTGCCATTATTCTGCTACCCTGAAGTGTTAGAGTACATTTGTGTTGGTAGCTCTTCAACTCCTGACATGAACGGTTAAGGTTAATGCTAATATTGCCTGCACCCATTTTTGTTTTATTTTGCTAGGGTGATCAGCCAATATTTCATTTCTGAGATGAGAGATTTTTTAACAGTGAAATGGAGGTTGTTCTTCAAATTCCTGCCTGTAAGGTAACACTGTGTAACCTTACCTTCATTGAAAGCAGATACAAGTCACTTCTATAATGCAGAGATAAACTGGGAAAATGGCAGACTCGCATTATTTGTTTACATTGGCTGAAGAGGTTAGAATCGATGGGTTACCCAATAAGGACACTTGACCTGCAGGTTAACCAGTGGGCGATGGCCAGTCAGGGTTAACCAGCTGGTGAGGAGTTTCTAGTTTCTTTTGTGAGTCGCGAGTTTAACCCCTAATCCATGTTCTAGTTACCTGCCCTTAGTAAATGTTCAGAACTAAAGCGATATCATAATTACAAGTACGGTTACTGTCACATGCTCGGAGCTGTGAAATGCCTCTCAACAAATTTAGATTGTGAGAACAAAATGGCGATTGCAACTCACAAAACAATAAATTAGTCGCTCGTTAGTGATCCCGATTTTGAAATTAAAATAATTGGGGCATAGAGGTACATGGCGACATTGGTGGCTTCATGGGATTGAGCTACTATGATTTATTGTCATTACACAAGAATAATCAGCAACGATGAAACTCAAATAGTCTCAAATGAAAGCATGATTTGAAAAGATACAAATGAACAGGATGGCTGATTCTCTGGGGTGGATTCATTATTGCTGAGTACGAAAAATAAGGTGACTGGTGACTGTCATAAGGCGACAAGAAGCGGTTACACCGTTGATTTATACAGTTCTGAACAATATAATCGTCAAATCAGCTACAACATTTTCCCCAAAATGGTTTATTATTCTTAATTCGATCTTGTTGAAAACGCTTGGTGGTTGTGATTGTCGGTGGTAAACACCATGTGACCTAGGATACACTTATATCAAATCTGCGTCCAAATTTTGCAATCAAGGAATAATTAACCAAAAGGGAGAGAACCGAACAAATATTGAAATTTCCTCGAAATGTCGCAGAAGAACCGACAAAATAAGAGTATAATAGATGATTTTACCCCGTTGGACAATTTTAAAAATATTTATGAAAAAAAAATTAATAAATTCAGTTTTAGTACACAATGGATCAACATGTTTCTCGCGATCTTACCAATACAAACCACCCTTGTGAGCCACCAGTCACCCCAAAGCACATATGGAGAGTTACATCAGAATTAACAAGAATACAATCACAATCATGATTCAATTCATTCATAACCAGCAGGATAAATGCTGAAGGCCCCTCACAATAATTTCACAATTTAAAAACCTACCTATATTGCACCACTAATTTTTTTAAGTTATTGCAAACACTGATAGAAAAATATAAATTTGTACACTAAAATTAATATAAATTCTTTTTTTGTCTCCGATTGATCAATTTTTCAAAAAAATTTAAGGTCTAGTCGACCAAATTTGGGAAAAATTGGCAATGAGGAGAAATGAGTAGTTTAAAAATTGCCAATTTCGCGTCTTTGGACCAACGATTGAATGTTCAATCTTTGACCAATCGATATATGTGATGTTGGGCTCCGTATTCGGATGTGGAGACTTCGAAAACATAGGCGTTGCACAGAATGGTTTCCTCAGTTTTACGGTTAGTAATCACTTGGAGGATCGTGAAATTCTCAAGGACGCTGTTTTTGTTGTATTTGGCGGGAAGGTGTTTTAATTTGTGAATAAAATTGATCATGTACTCGCACATGGGGGAGCGGTGTATGTTGTAGACGAACCTGCCGTTTTCGTAGCGAGCGTATGCAGTTTCGACTTTTTCAACGACCTGTTTCCCGAATGAACACAATTTGGTAGAACAAGTCAACTCCATTCGTTCGTTACTTTCGTAACGGCTGGTGACGCCGTAGAAAGCGTTCGCCTCCTCTTCGATATTGTAAGTGAGATCAGCCCAGAATTTGACTAAAAAGAAGGCATTTTGCGGACCTTTGTCGAACAATTCGCGGAGACCTTTCTTTTCTGGGAATTTGTCGTAGATTTGTTTGACGTCTACGGCTTCGAGGAGTGAGTCGCTCGAAGCGGTTTCTTCCCCTATGTGGACGAACAAGTGCTGAAACGAAAAAATATCTTGTTAGAACGAGAAGTGAACGGCTGAAAAATTACCATTAATTTCATTTCATTCTCATTATTTACAGCCTCTAACTTAATTCCCTCCATAAGATCTATAGAAATAGTCTAAAAGACTCACGACACTCCTTCAATTTCTTACGAGCTACTTTTTCCGTGATTTCGTGGCAATTAAATAGCATTGCAACGCGAAAAATAATTTTGCAAGAAATATTTCTAGTGCATATTATGTTTGCATTGAAATTTTTTTCTGGACGTTTCAACGTGTCTAGATCAAAATAAGAAAATGTCTGTCCGCCGTACACCGTTCACGCCAACTTTGGCAGTAGAAATTTTTTAAAAATCTAAAAATTTGGGTCAGCGGCCCGTTTCAAGCTCTAGTTGGTCCTCGAAACATTTCAGTCCGATCGGACCAAATTCGGGAGGGGGTAGGGGTCAAATGGTGTATTTCGAAAGATGGATTTTCGAGATTTTTGGCGATTTAGGCGTGTTGAGTATAATTTTCCACTAAATTTAGGACGCTGAATCCAATGAATAAGTCCGGGAACGATTGGCGCCCACTGGAAGAGGTTATGGGGCAGAATGGGTATCTATCTACCCATTTCGAATGTGTTTTCGAGATTTCTGGTAAATAGGCGTGTGGGGTATCATTTTCCGCTAAATCTTGAACGTTGAATCCAATGGAATGGGTCCCAAAATGATTGGCACCCACCGGAAGAAGTTATGGGCCAAATGGGTATCTATCTACCCATTTTGAATATGTGTTTCATGAGATTTCTGTTACCTAGGCTTGTGTGGTATCATTTTCCGCTAACTTTTGGACCCTAAATCAATTGGAATGGGTCCGGGACCCGCCACACCCACTGTTTCTCCCCATTTCCCCCATGTTGAAGAAATGAGTCTCTCCCGAATAACCAACCTGTGTGAATGACTGGCTCCTTAACATACGTTTTTTTTCTTTAACCCCATTATTTTGTATGAATACAGTGAACTAGGGCGCATGACGCTGCATAATGTACAGCAATTACAATGCATAATCCCGCTATATTTGACTGCATAGTTTTTACAATTGAAACGTCATAAAGCGCACATCCCTCATTCATTTCCTTATAAAATAGTCCTGTCATTAACACGTCCTGTGTCATGGGTATCATTTTTATACACAGACAAACTTTCATATTTTGCCATGTTTATATCTTATATCTTTGATACTTTGGGTGGCCCACACTGGGCTTTAGCGCTGAGAAGAAGAATACCTTTGATACACAGTCCAGATCATATTTGTTGAGCTGTGTACTTGTGGCCCAATATCCGTAGGTTTTGCTGTATTTGTGTCCTTAGATAGTTTCTATAAATGGTGAGACGTCATTGGTCACAGTATATATGGCAGAGTGAAGAAGTGAAAAGGAGTTGGCTTATCCTTAATATTTGTCTTGCCCAGCCATTTTCGACCGTAAATACTTTATTCCCAGTTTTTCTGCGATATTTTGATCGGGTACCAAATAGGATGAGTTGTACCTAGGGATGATCGATATGAGTACTAGTATCGGTATCGAAAGAAAGGTATTGATACCAACCAATATCGGTATCGAATCAAAACTCGGTGCTCCGCGTCTCGCCAGGGGGCTTGCCCCCGGTTACCACCATTTACATACTTTAGACGAAATTTACATACTTAGTCCATAGCTAAAACACATGTTGTGTTAAAATTCTCAATCGTCCCATATACTGTTTCCAAGTTAGGCAAGGAATATTAATAAATTACTACCATTTAGAGGGTTATACATATTATAGTATTATGGGAGGTAATAACATCAACATTACTTATATATTCTGATATATGAAGTTCTGGCCGAAACAAGTGTAGCAACCTTTAGGAGAGGGCCTTCTTGATTCTTAATTGGTAATTTTTAACAAAAATTTGAGTTACCGTTCGATACTTTATTCGATCCCGATTATTTTTACCGATACCAGTATCGCTATCGAAAGCAAAGTATCGATACCGAAATGATCTGTATCGGAAGAAAAGTATCGATACCGTCTCGATATCGATCAGTATCGTTCATCCCTAGTTGTACCAACTTGAATAGTTTTTTCGAGTTGCGTCGTTACCTACCAAACTGAGAACGTGTTGTAAGAATAAGTATGGTATCTGAGATCTCCGTCAAAAACCATTACACACTAAAAATATGTCATATTATTTTTTTTTTAGTTAACTTTTTCAAAAACTCAAGAATAATAATTTTAGTAAGGGAGGGGGTCTTTGGGGACACTGCATCTACCCACATTATGGACCTACCTATCTTCTTAATTCTTCTGTTTGCTACTCTTTGTTCTGTTTCTCAGTTGTAATCTGTTGTTCTTCGGACGCCGAGGAGTTCACATCGTCTTGACAGTTTATTATCTTCTGTGTTTTCTCTCTCTCATTAGTGGTGTTTTTCCGTCTTTGTCGCATCGGGGCAGCAGTGTCGTGTTACTCTTAATTTTGTTGTGAATAAACTTTCTTTTCTCTCTACTCTTGTTTCTCCCTTTTGCTTTTCCATTTCCTAAGTAATAAATAAATTTTCGAGATTCGAACATTGAAAAAACAACAATTAGGTACCTATTAATAGGGAAAACTGGAAGGGGTGATTGGAGAAGAACACACATTTTCCTTAGGGATGTGGAATCTGCGAATCATTCATAAATTATTATAAAATAATTGTTATATTGAAGGTTGGTTGTCAACCTGTTATCTCACCTGTTGATAAGAATCAGTGTCGGGTTGGAGGAACTCCATGAATGCAGAGAACTCGACGAGGCTGAGCTTGGGGGTGGAGATAGCTCGCCCTTCCCACGACGGCACCTCGGACTTGGTCGGAAGTTGAGGGAGAAAGGGCGGAGGAAGGCCGCCAAAGGGTTTGACGTCTTCGTCGGACGGAGGCGGCGGAGGGAAGGACGGCCGGGCGAGCGGTTGATTGCCGAAAGGCGGAGCCGACGGTAGCCCGATCGGGTTGAGGTTGGGCGGCGGAAGGACTTTCTTCTGAACCGGAGGGAAACTGTGGGGAACGGGGCCGACGGAGGATGTCGGGAGGAGAATCTTCTCTTTGCTGTCGTTCATAGAGATCATGGACACCGTCGACGCCCCCGCCATCCGCACCTTAGCCTGAATTTCCCGCAGTTTCCTCCTCCCCAGCACCTGAATGTGGGAGCTCACCTGCTTCCTCGTCCGACCTTTGCCTGTGAACACCAACGGGAGCCTTCCATCATGTCCACATTCAATTCAATTCAATTATTCCGTGTATGTTCGCATATTTTACAGGAAATTTACGGGAAAAGGGGAACAACTATCACAAAAATCTGAGGGAGTTTTGAAAAAAATTCGTTTTGAAATTTCCAAACGACCCCAAAATCGCTCATAAAGCTGCTTCTCAAAAAGCCAAGAAGATATTTGACGGATGAGTTATTTATGACATTCAAGGTTCAACCACGACATTTTTGAAAACCTCGGATCATGGAGACTCATTCCAATCGATTCAGCGTCCAAAATTATAGTGGAAAATGATACCCCGCACGCCTAGGTACCAAAATCAAATCAAAATGTCTTTTTTGAAAAAGGGATATTCGAGATTTTTGGCGATTTAGGCGTGTGGGGTATCATTTTCGACTAAACTTTGGACGGTGAATCCAATGAGATTGGTCCCGGAACTATTAGCTCCCACCGAAAGAGGTAATGGGCCAAAATAGGTATCTATGCACCCATTTCAAATGTGAGTTTTCGAGATTTCCGATACCTCGGCGTCTAGGGTATATTTTTCACTAAATTTTGGACGCTGAATTGATTGGAGTGAATCACCATGCGCCTGGTCCGAGGAAAAACAAACCCCTGCGAATGAATTCGCAGCGTTTTGTAATATAGATTTGGCACAATCATACTATCAACATTTTATAACACATTATTTTCATTTTTACACTCATCAATAGACCTAAAAGCTTACTTAATAGTATATGAGTCCTCCCCTATGAATAGTATTCAAGTTTTGTTTTATTCATACGATTGCTCTCGTTTATGTGTAATAAATGTATCCCGGAACGATTGGCGTCCTCTGGATGAGGTTTTGGTTCAAAATGGGTGCTTTTTTACCCATTAGAATGTGTGTTTTGGAGATTTCTGGAACCTAGGCGAGTGGGGTATCATTTTCTACTAAATTTTGGACACTGAATCGATTGGAATGGGTCCGGGACCCGCCACACCCGCTGTTTCCCCCATGTTGAAGAAATGAGTCTCCATGCGCCTGGTCCGAGGAATAACCAGGAGTAACCATAACAGTATAAGTGTAAATTTTCCAATTACGTCAAATGCTGACTCTGTTGATCACGGGGGAGGGGGTTAAACGGAAAAGTACAGGAAAAAGAACCTATCCTGAAGTGTTACCGGGTGCGAATTGTTAAGAAACCTCAAATCCATTAAAAGGCTTCTTACCTGTCTTCAATTTGATGTACCGGGCGATGAGCTCGTTCCGCCCGTACATCTTGTTCTGATTTTTGAGGCAGATTTTCCGTCGGCCGCAAGGTGGATAGATCGACAGAGCCTCTTGAAAAGCCTGTTCGACATCGGGGCTCCAAACACCTTCGGAGTCCGTTGAGATGAACTCCTTGTCATCTTCGAGCGCGCTTTCATCTGAGCCTGGGCCGCTCTCGGCCTCCGGCCCCACTCCCCAAGACCCGCTTATTTTGATTGCATTTAATTACTACCTGCAACAAAACGAGACAAAATTAATCCAATTCCAAAGCCAACGATTCAAGAAAGTATTCATTCAAAAATTTCAAAATACGGTTACAACACGTGCGTCAGACTAATGATAATTACGTTTGATTGTATTGTGTTGAAAATCAATTTCGAAACGAACATTTTACCGAACTGAGTTATTTTATTTGCCGCCCAATGAAAGTGGTAGATGTCCTCCCATTTTCCCGGTTGACTTCTCACCATTGGGAATGGCGTGAATAGCCAATCTCGTGTTCATAATTATACTACCCAGTATATCGTGAATATTGAGTTGACACTCTGAGTTTATTACTAGCCCTCACTACCCATCAGGAAGGCAGTGGTTACAGCTGATTTCGACCTCCTCTCCAATGCACACCATCTTGGGACGCCACTTCTTGCTTCTCGTCTCGTCTTCTCAGCTCTCCTCTGAAATACTATGCTTCGCTAAAATCCCATCTTCTGGATTCATCCTGTTTCAAATACTTGGTTTCCTCGCCTCTACTGAAGAAATACATCCCGTGTTGAGAACAAAGTAGTTAACTTCAGTATCGAGACACCAGATTATTGGGTGAGTTCTTCAGTACTTGAGTACTTCAATATTCGGCTAAATCCAAGTATATGGACCATTGTCGCGTTATCAACTGATAGCAATGATATCGCGCATATGGTCGATAATCGATAATCGAAAGTTTTTGTTGTTGCTTCCTTTTTGTCTCCTCCGGCTATCTTCAGTCACTTCAGGATTTTCTCAAGGATTGGATTTTCTTTCTTTTGATTTTCTCAAGGATTGGATCTTCTTTCTTTTTGATTTTTTGGATTTTCTCAAGGATTTCTCTGATGAGGGAATTTCTCAAAGATGTGGCCAATGTATATCGGCCAGATGGCGGGAGTGGGAGGCTTAGTGAAGTCAATTTCCAAGTCCAAGTCATTTTGGTTGGTTATTCCTTGAATAATCAACCTATGTTTTCATGATAATGGTCAACCTCTCCGATTCGGCTCAAAATTTTTTTCTGGACGTTTCATGATGTCCTGATCAAAAAAGGTCAATGTCCGTCCGCCGTCCATTGTCCACGCCGTTTTTGGTAGTAGAAAATGTTCTAAAAATCTGAAATTTGGGTCAGGGGTCTGTTCCCAGCCGAGATGGGTCCTCGAAACTTTTCAGCCCGATCGGACCAAATTTGGAGGGGGTAGGGGTCAAAATGTGTTTTTTGAAAAATGGATTTTCGAGATTTTGGGTGATTTAGGCGAGTGGGGTGTCATTTTCCACTAAATTTTGGACGCTGAATCCAATAAAATGGGTCCCAGAACAATTGGCACCCACTGGAAGAAGTAATGGGTCAAATTGGGTATTTATTACCCATGTGGGTGACTTCAGCCGAATAGACAAACAAAACACATCGTCATATCCTGTTGTTTATAACCAGCTGTTAAACTTAGCAACCAATTTTGAGCAGTTGCCTACAATTCTTTTTACTGTCCGAGCTTTTTATTCGTACCATTCAATTCAATTTAATACAATTATTATAGCCTTCTAAATTACCTACGTTTTCTCAATATTATATTAGTAAATTAGTGTCGTAGTGCCCCATAGATACACCCATCTTGAATATGTGTTTTCGGGATTTCTGCTACCTTGGCGAGTAGGGTGTCATTTTCCACTAAATTTTGAACGCTGAATCCAATAAAATGGGTCCCAGAAAAACTGGCACCCACTGGAAGAAGTAATGGGTCAAATTGGGTATTTATTACCCAATTTGATTATGTGTTTTCGGGATTTCTGCTACCTAGGCGTGTGGGGTATCATTTTCCACTAAATTTTGGACGCTGAATTCAATGATGTGTGTCCCAGAACGATTGGCACCCACCGGAAGAAGTTATGGGTCAAAATGGGTATGTATCCACCCATTTGGTATGTGTCAGGATTTCTGGTACCTGGGCGTGTGGGGTATCATATTCCACTAAATTTTGGACCCTGAATCGATTGGAATGGGTCTGAGACCCGCCACACCCACTGTTTCCCCCATTCGAGGAATAACCAACCCGTGTGTAAGAATTTGCAGATTTTTTTCATTACGTTCACTTTTTCCGAAAATTATTCGATTTACATTTTACGCCAAAAGCACGAGGTAAGTTTATTTCAATTTATTTATTTTATTTAGTTTTAGTTTATTTCAATTTAGTATTTTCCCTCCTTTTCTATAAAGACAAATATGGCCGACAGGGATAAATATTTTGTGTATAATATATCGATAGTGCATATCGACTGAGCGTACTATCGATATCAGCTGATAACGCGACAATGGTCCATATTCTTGGCTTTTACCCAATATTCTTGATTTTGTATATACCCAGGTTACATAGGGGCACTAGGTGATAGGAATCAGATTTATCAAGAAATACTCGCGAGTGAAATATGATTCTACACCGCTTTACGGCGATCCTGATCATATCGCACCCGTTGTGGAATACTGTCACATCTCAAAACATTCATTTTTCTGTTTGTGACGGCAGCGTCTAATTTGCTAGTAGAATAAAGCACCAAGCAGTCCAGTAGTTGGCCACCGGACAGCGGTAGTTACAGTTTCAAGTTGAGGGGATTTGCCTGCTGCATTTGCTGAATACTGTTGCATCTTTCACTCCAGTAATAACCTTGAACCCATCTGGTCCTTTTCGCGATGTGACAGTATTCCAGGATGGGTGCGATATTTAAGTAAACAATTACGCTCATACCACAGCTTGTTGACCACGCACACCGCAGTGGTTAACGTAATTTGTTTAGGTAAATCGAGAGCTATCCAACGAGTGGTGAACGATTTTTGTACGATGACAAAAGGCGTAGATAAAGTTCCGTAGCAACGAATCGGTTGTATGCGAAAATGATAAGAAACGCTCCATAACATTTAGAGCAACTCAGAACAGCCGAGAGTTGGAGTTACCATTTGAAAAGAAGTCTGTAGCCAAGCCCACAAGTAAGTCAGCAGGGAGCAAAGATCGCCGTTGTTACAACTGTGGCGATAACCAGTTGAGTAATGATTGTCCATCAAAAGATTTGGGACCAAAATGTTTCAAGTGCAACGTGTTTGGTCACAAGAGCATGAACTGTCCAGGAAAAGCTGAAAGAACTGTGCAGTACCTAAACATTATTTCGTGACGAAATTTCCGTGACGCTTCTTCGTTTATGTGTCATAGTAGAGACGTAAAAGGTCAAAAAAATTATGTATTCATTTATTTAGTAGTGGTTGAGGAGATGCAATCATGCTAGATGGTAAAAGACACCTAGAGAAGGGGCCTTCCATGCGCCTTCAACCACTTCCTGACCACAGTGAGTTGACTGTTCATCATTTTTCAGTTGGCCTGAAGGCTTCCTTCTGTTTCCCTTTTGTTTAAACTAGCAGACACCTGGAGGAGGGGTTATAGAGGGCCCCAAGCGCGGAAGCCTGGTGGCTTGTTGTGCTTCTCGTATGTGTCCCATTCTTTTAGTCCATAAATAGCCCTAGTCCCCTGATGAGGGTCGTTAGGTTGTGGACTAACTTTTAGCAGGGTACGGTTCTCATTGAGGTTTGTGTCCCGGTGTATCTGCGGGATGTGGAGTGCTGGGCACTCAAAGGTTATGTGAGTTGCAGTTTCATCTGCTTCCTCACAGAATCTGCATAGAGCTGTTGGTTGTGTCACATCTATGAGGTTCAGATGAAAACGCCGAGGCCAACTATCGCTCTTAGGTCGCCGCGTTTACGTCTGAGTAGGTCCTTGGTGAGCGATGGATGGGGTTTTGCCACCATACGCTTACTGTGGACATGTCCCTCAATATTCCGCCATTTGTCGGTGCGTTTTTTGTACGTCCACTCCTTGATGGCAGCTCTGAAGGAGCTTTTGGGCAAACCTACAGCATTGCCCACAAAGGGTGCTTTGGAGCCCCTCCTGGCAAGCTCATCGGCTTTTTCGTTGCCCACAATGCCCCTGTGCTCCGCTACCCACTTAACAAACCCTGTATTGCGGGCTGCTAGTGCACAAAGAGTCTGTTCACAGTCCTTCACCACCTTTGATAAGATGTTGGGTGCTGTGAGTGCTTTAATCGACGACTGGCTGTCGGAGAGAATGCGGAGGTGTGCCTTACTATGTCCTCTCCTCAGAATCTCCAGGGCACATGCATTGATTGCCAGAATTTCGGCCTGGAAAACGGAGGTGTATTTCCCTAGTGGTGTGGAGTATTGCCACCTAGGTTTAATCCCATACACCCCAGCACCTGTCCCTGTTTCCATTCTGGACCCATCAGCGTACTAGACCAGGTCCCTGGGACAGCAATGTATGACCCTTCGCCCCACAGAAGTCATTGACGACTTATATCGGTGGGGTTTGGAGGGAGTTCTGGGCATGACATCAGCCACCATATCTAGTAGTGGTGTGTTTATCTCTCTCAGAATTGTAGTATGGCCCTGATGGGTTGATTCCCGCCAAGCTCCATTCCATTTCAGCCTCAGGGAGGCCATAGCGGCCTCTCCCTTGATGAAGACATCTATAGGGGGCAGGCCCAGCAGTACCTCCATGGCGGCTGTAGGAGCACCATGCATGGCTCCTGCAATCATGCTAGGAACACAAGTTTGTGGGTACGAACAATGAGACTTTGTGAAATACCTCAACTACTAATTGCTAGGTGTAGGCCTACGCCCATATGCGCCCAGCAAAAATCGCTGTCGGTAGTAGAGATCACAATTGCTGAAGTATTATTACAAACCGACTAGTATACAATTACAAGTATACAAGTGCACATTATGCGCACTTTATACAAGTGCACATTATAAACTACACGCTAGTAATATTAATTGTCACTAGCCATCGCTCTTTCACTACCTTCGATACCTAGACTTATGAGCAACTGATATAGCATTTACAAATTTATTTCAACCTTTTACAAATTTATTTAAAATCATTCAATAAATACGGTGGTATTTGAATTAAGCAATAAAGAAAATTTTACTATCGAAGTCTGAACATTTGAAGGATGTGCTTTAATATGAGAGTAGTTCTAGCGGGCTAATGATGTGGATGGCCTGCGTCGGGCAATAATAAAATCACGTTCATTAAATAATTCGCACAATCTTGAGGTGTGATTGAATGCAAACTGCTGTATAACTTCTGTGAGCTGGTGCTATCCTTGGCAGCTTAAGAACTCTCTTTCTTTCGTCATTATTTTTAGGAACGCATGTTCCACAGGGTTTAGCATATGAAAATATAAAGGCAAGAATTTGATGTCCATTGGAGCAGAAGATATTAAATCTCTCACTAAAGTAGATCGGTGTATTTGAGCATTGTCCATAATCAATAAGATTATTATTATAAGATCAATAAGACCGTTTTTAGTAGTAGAGAATTTTCTAAAAATCTGAAATTCTGATCAGGGACCCGTTTTTGGCCCTAGTTGGTTCTCGAAACATTTCCACCCGATCAAACCAAATTTGGGGAAAAAGGGGGGTTCAAATGTGTTTTTTGAAAAATGGATTTTCGAGATTTTTGGCGATCTAGGCGAGTGGTGTATCATTTTCCACTGAATTTTAGACCCTGAATCTAATACAAACAGAACAGTTCTCAACGTTGAAACGTTGACTGTTATTTCCCGATAGAACGATATTGAAATATTCTGGTTGCATTCAGTAGGAACATCATCTACAGCCGTGTTTGCTGCATTTCCTCAAATCACCTATAAATTATCATACCAACTATAGTTGACTTTTCCTGTGAATTGACGTCTCAAGGTGCCCTTATTCATTGGTGAAAATCCAAAATAAACATAGTTTACTAGAACTAGTGTTCTAAGTCTAAACTGGGCTTTAGGAGAATATGCAACTGAGAACTGGAACCGGGAACCCAAAATTTCTACGCCATGATCAGATGGTTGCGGAACCGTTCGCGAACAGTTCTCAACGTTGAAACGTTGACTGTCATTTCCCGATAGAACGATATTGAAATATTATCGTTGCATTCAGTTGGAACATCATCTGCAGCCGTGCTTGCTGCCTTTCCACACTCAAATCACCTATAAATTATCGTACTAATTATAGTTGACGTTTCCTGTGAGTTGACGTCTTGGGGTGCCCTTATTCAGTGAAACTCCAAATACGCTGATACCAATTTACCCCTCCCCACCAATTCCGCGTTGTTACGATTCACTTTTACTTCCATAATTGACCTTATGCGTCATTAGAAATGCATACGAAGGGAACGGAAGATACGGAATAATAATAATAATCGTAAATGAAACGACTTGGTCATTTAACGACGAGGCCTTTTTAGAATTGGCCTGCTTAGTTACGGAAGAGAGGCCTTGGGATGGCAAATGAACAAATTACGGGCCCGGCCGTATAAAATACAAGTTCATTCGAAAACTAGAAATTTTTTTCTTTTAGTAAATAACCACGTGGGTACAATAATGAAAGATGAGTGGTGCAAATGTTCAGCAAAATGTGAAATATATATTCTGTGCCGAATAATACCGGGATCTTAGAACTTCAAAGAAATTTGAGATGAAACTTGTGTGTACTGCTTGTATGATAATTAGAACATTCGTATTATGTAAATAACAGGCCCTACAGGTGGGGACATACGATACATTCAATGTATCGATACCAGTACTCATATGAGTACATACTTAATTCGGATATTCGACACTACTCAAGTATCGAATGAAAAGTATCGATACCATAGAGTACTCACAAGAAATACTAACAATAAACGCTGCAAATTCTTTCAGATGGGTTGGTTACTCCAGGGAACAGCAGGAGACTAATTTCTTCAACATGGGGAAAATGGGGGAAACAGTGGGTGTGGCGGGTCCCGGACCATTCCAATCGTTTCAGGGCCCAAAATTTAGTGGAAAATGATACCCCACACGCCTAGATCGCCAAAAATCTCAAAATCCATTTTTCGAAATACACATTTTGACCCCTACCCCGCCCAAATTTGGTTCAATCGGGCTGAAAAGTTTGGAGGACCAACAAGAGTCGGAAACGAGTCCCTGACCAAAATTTCAGATTAAAAAAAAATTCAACTACCAAAAACGGCGGAGACGGCGGACGGACATTTGACTTTTGGTTGGTTATAAATTGAATAATCAACCTATGTTATCATGCAAAAGGTCAACCTCTCCGATTCGGCTTACACTTTTTTTCTGGGCATTTTAAGGTGTCTAGATCTAAAAACAAAAATGTCCGTCCGCCGTTTTTGTTAGTAGAAAAATTTCTAAAAATCCGAAATTTGGGTCAGGGGTATGTTCCCGGCCTAGGACGGTCCTTGAAACTTTTCAGCCCGATCTGACCAAATTTGGGCGGGGTGTGTTTTTTGAGAAAAAGATTTTCGAGATTTTGGGCGATCTAGGCGATTGGGGTATCATTTTCCACTAAATTTTGGACGCTGAATCCAATGAAATGGGTCCCAGAACATTGGAACCCACTGAAAGATTCAAGGAATAACCAACCAAAAAATTGAAAAAAAAAAAAAAAAAAAAAAAATCGAGAAAATCAGGTTAAGGTAGAGTGGGAGTAAAATTTTGGAAGTATAATAAAGAGGTATTAAAATTGGGAAACTTTTCTTCACTTTAAAATGGCTGTTTATTCAAGAAAGTACTTCAAAATGGCAAAAAGCACAACAGTCCCATTCTTTCATCCCACACCAGAAACACCAAGAGGTTAGGAAGAACATACCTGTTGGTGGTATAATATATTGTTGCAAGCTCGCACCTGCGCCGGTCAAATGGGCTGCTGGCGTCGCAAGGTCAACGACCTGTGGAGGATTAAGGGTCTCGAACATTCGGGAACTTCCCCGTTCGTCGAGTTCCCGGAACCAGGGAACGTTCTGGAAGGTACTTGACCAAGAGGCAGCAGGTATAAAACGGGCCCAGAAACGCCGCACAGGGCAATTCAATTTGGAGTCCGGATATAGACGCTTTGGGTTATAAATAGTGCGACAACCGCATTACAACCGTGTATTGTAATTCTGTCATTGTGTAAGTGCGCAAATGTGAACAGTGTATGTACTCAAGTGAACCATTGTTAATAAATTATTTACTAAGAACATAAATCGTTACAATATGTTCCTAGTTTTGATCAGAATATTCCCAGTTTTATAGAGGCCTGGACAGTCTATGGTGGACAGCATGGATTTGAATTTAGAAAAGATGAATCAGGTTTTGTTGGTGGTTGAGAAATTGAAGGAGTTGTTGAAATATTTTTTTTTTCTTGAAACAACAAAAGAACAATACATTTGTAATTTGACTCTCGAATTTGTAATTTTTTCGATACTGGCCAAAGTATCGATCCTACTCAATTCTCAAATCTGTGGTATCGATACCAAAAGTACTTGGTATCGAAAGAAATATTCGATACTTTACTCATATCGATGAGTATCGTATGCCCCTACCTACAGGGGACAGTAAACGTTCACAACAGAAAAAGAATTGTATTTATTAATGCTAAAATCGACGATTAAAATCACTGGCGCTCGTTTAGGTCGTCAAGTACTGAATCTAACCCCCCTCCCAACTCACAAAAAGTAGGCAAAGCTGATGTCTAGAGGGGTGTAGAGCTGTACAATGCCTTCCATTATGTTGTGAGATTATTGGTTATTCCTTAAATAATCAACCAATATTTTCACGCAATAAGTCAACTTCTCCGATTTGGCCCAACAATTTTTTTTTTTGGGGTGTTTTATGGTGTCTAGATCCAAATGAGCAATTGTCCGTCCGCCGTCCACGTCGGCTTAGGTAGTAGAAAATTTTCTAAAAATCTGAAATTTCGGTCAGGGGTTTGTTTCCGGCTCTAGTTGGTCCTCGAAACTTTTCAGCTCGATCGGACAAAATTTAGTGGTCGGGGAGTGGTCAAAATGTATGTTTCGAAAAATGGATTATTGAAATTTTTGGCGATCAGGTATCATTTTCTACTAAATTTTGGACGCTGAATCCAATGAAATGGGTCCCGGAACGATAGGCGCCTTCTGGATGAGGTCTGGAATCTAGGCGTGTGGGGTATCATTTTTCACTAAATTTTGGACGCTGAATCCAATGAGATGGGCCCCAGGACGATTGGTGCCCACCGGATGAGGTCATGGGTCAAAATGGGTACCCATCTACCTATTTTGAATGTGGGTTTTTTAAATTTTTGCTGTGGGGGTATCGTTTTCCACTAAACTTTAAACGCTGAATCGATTGAAATTAGTCCCCGTGCGCCTGGTCCGAGGAATAACCAACCTCAAATGAATGAAAAATCATCATTGTTATAAATTTTGGCCGCTGAACCGATTGGAGTCCTGGGTTAATTTGGCGGAATACTGCGCGCCATTCACAGGACTGTGGTGTGTCAGTTTTGAAAAGGACTTCAGAATATCGGGAATATTGTGTTGCTTCCTACATCCTACCGCTACAATTTAAACTTATTTGGCTAGAAAACGATCAATGACGTCAATATAGACAACTAATACAGGAGGAATTGCATAGGTGCACCGAATGCAGTACTCTACGAAGTTGTAGCGGTTTGAATCTCCCAAAACAACGCTCAGCGAAGTGAATTACGATATCATCAGCTATTTTCCTTAAAACCAACATGGGATGTAATAACAACTTGACAACGGCAAAAGGATGTGACGAAACCTGTGCAGAAGCAATGGATATGCATCAAAATCATCTAGATGCCAGCTTAGCTGCACTTCACCTCTTCAAATGACGACAAGATGACGCAAATTAACGTCCTCGAGTCGTTATTAAACGTAAACTACGAGCAGAATATCGAAAAAAGACGGCAACGAAAGGTAAAGCGGCAGACTAAAATAAACTGGAGGCCTCTGGATCGCCCAGCCTCCCCCGCCTCTTCAGTTAAGGGTTAAAACTATTTGGTCAAATTCCTACAGTCTCTCGTCAAATGCGATTATCAGCCTTGAAAACGACCGACCAAAAGGGATTTGAACCCCACGTCAACAATCTCAGCAGGAGGAACCCAAGCTCACTCAAAGCAGATCAACAAGTACAAAGAAGTGGGGCTTACTCACCTAAATAGAGAACCAAACGCCGCTCGTTCTTGACTTGCCAAATTGTTGTGACCACTTCAAACACTCATGCGTCGAAATATTACAATTTACGATATTTTGCGGGCTCTATTATCACATTACGAAGCTAAAGGGCATTTTTTCCACCTCAATTAAAAAAATACAACACAGTTTGGCGACTGTCAACCTTCTCCATTATGATTCTTGAAGCCTTGAAATCAGTGCCTTCTGAGTCACACGACAGTGTTGCCAACACTTACGTTCACGCGCGTGTTAGCGGAACTTTGTGAAAAACTGACGGAAATTGTGAAATAGTCTTGTATTGTCTACATTTTTATTTATTTTAGAATTAGCAAAAAGAATTCGGACATCGGAGACGCAACAGAGCGGGAAATAAGGGCAACGGTCCAACCATCGATGTATGAGAGCATTTTCCCGCCATTTTTTGATTCATATCGGACTAGTTTAAAATTTGTATGACTGTTGTGGTTTTTAAGTTATGTTTTCTGGCGAAATACTTCCTCAAATGTTTCACACTCCAAATTTGGTATTTTTGAGAAAATCGCTCTGTAAGGCAAACGCTGTGTCAACGCGGGTATGTTTGGCTTGGAAGCAGACAATAGTCCGTCGGCTGCTGCGCTCTGTTGACACAAGCACAGTACTACGAATTATATTTTCAATACTCCCGCCAGCTTTGGTGTAGATGATTTTCTAAAAATTTGACATTTGGGTCAGGGACCTGTTTCCGGCTCTAGTTCGTCCTCGAAACTTTTCAGCCCGTTCAGACAAATTTGGGTGAGGTAGGGGCCAAAATGTATATTTCGAAAAATCGATTTTCGAGATTTCTGGCAATCTAGGCGTGTGGGGTATTGTTTTCCAGTAAATTTCGGACGGTAAACCCAATGAAATGGGTCCCAGAACGATTGGCACCCACCGGAAGATGTTATGGGTCAAAATGGGTACCTACCTACCCATTTAAATGTGTGTTTTCGAGATATCTGGTACCTAGGCGTGTGGGGTATCATTTTCCGCTAAATCTTGGACGTTGAATCCAATGGAATGGGTCCCAAAATGATTGGCACCCACCGGAAGATGTTATGGGTCAAAATGGGTACCTACCTACCCATTTAAATGTGTGTTTTCGAGATATCTGGTACCTAGGCGTGTGGGGTATCATTTTCCGCTAAATTTTTGACGTTGAATCCAATGAATTGGGTCCCGAAACGATTGGCGCCATCTGGATGAGGCTATGGGTCAAAATGGGTACCTATCTACCCATTTTGGTTGGTTATTCCTTGAATAATCAACCTATGTTTTCATGATAATGGTCAACCTCTCCGATTCGGCTCAAAATTTTTTTCTGGACGTTTCATGATGTCCTGATCAAAAAAGGTCAATGTCCGTCCGACGTACGCCGTACGCCGTCCATTGTCCACGCCGTTTTTGGTAGTAGAAAATTTTCTAAAAATCTGAAATTTGGGTCAGGGGTCTGTTCCCAGCCGAGATGGGTCCTCGAAACTTTTCAGCCCGATCGGACCAAATTTGGAGGGGGTAGGGGTTTTTTGAAAAATGGGTTTTCGAGATTTTGGGTGATTTAGGCGAGTGGGGTGTCATTTTCCACTAAATTTTGGACGCTGAATCCAATAAAATGGATCCCAGAACAATTGGCACCCACTGGAAGAAGTTATGGGTCAAATTGGGTATTTATTACCCAATTTGATTATGTGTTTTCGGGATTTCTGCTACCTAGGCGTGTGGGGTATCATTTTCCACTAAATTTTGGACGCTGAATTCAATGATGTGTGTCCCAGAACGATTGGCACCCACCGGAAGAAGTTATGGGTCAAAATGGGTATGTATCCACCCATTTTGTATGTGTCAGGATTTCTGGTGCCTAGGCGTGTGGGGTATCATATTCCACTAAATTTTGGACCCTGAATCGATTGGAATGGGTCTGGGACCCGCCACACCCACTGTTTCCCCCATTCGAGGAATAACCAACGCGTGTGTAAGAATTTGCAGATTTTTGTTTATATGTTTTCGAGATTTCCAGTACCCAGGCGTGTGGGGTATCATATTCCACTAAATTTTGAACCCTGAATCAATTGGAATGGGTCCGGGACCCACCACACCCACTGTTTCCCCCATTTTCCCCACGTTGAAGAAATGAGTCTCCGAGCGTCTGGTCTGAGGAATGACCCTTGTGAAATAATTCGCCGCATTTTGTAAATTTCTCTCGTGAACACTGTTATCTCTGAATTTCTTCGCAACTATCCGTATACCTGTGCAATATTCGCTCGTCGGTCGCATATTTTACCGTTTAATATCTACTCGGATGTTGAAAGGCAATCCCACCCCTATCCCACCATGATCTTTTGAATCTCATTCTCCTTTTACCTGCGGTGTCGTTCCTATTCGCCCATTTTCTTCGGAACCTTGATCAGAATTTATTGCTGACCTACGCGGCTATAAACTTTTCTTTCATTCCTGTTCTCACTTCGGGGTTTTCTTCTGTTTTATCCCCCTTCCTCCTCCTCTTCCTTACTTCACTCGCCTTATTTCCGCTTCAATCCTCGAGAGTATTCCCTCTTATTGCCTCAGGTTTCACCGTAGGCGTCTTTTGCACCTGGGGTTTGTGAACAGACGGCAGTCTTTCACAACTGAACCTTCTTCCAAGAAGTATTTAATCACGAGCGTTGGACATTTATAGTCGTCAACTCCAATGAAATGTCGTTGCGAACACGGAAAATCCATTGTGGTCGCAATGTCCGGCTGGGAATAATCCACCCGCCATTATATGAAAGAGAAAATCATTATTCATTATTTTAGCAAAAACGCTGCAAATTGATTCACATGGGTTGGTTATTCCTCGGACCACGCACATGGGGCCCATTCCTTCAACATGGGAAAAATCTGCAAATTCTTACACACGGGTTGGTTATTCCTCGAATGGGGGAAACAGTGTGTGTGGCGGGTCCCGGACCAATTTCAATTGAATCATTAAAGAAACATTAGTTGGAGTATAACACACATGGAAAATCAAAAGTTTCTTAAAAGCTACTCAACTCTCCTGTGACACTAAAAAAAGACAAATAAAAGTTTGTATTTTACTTTTCTTCCTTAACTGACTGTTTCGGCTTCCGTGCAGCCCTCAGAATAGTTGAGACGGAGTCCAAATGACACGCAGAGAAAATTCCTTGCCTCTAACAACACATTTGAAAATAAAAAGGAAAACTTCACTTGTCGTTTGAAACAAGTTTATTAGTTAATGAAAATATTGTAGTGTATTGGTAGGTTTCCCGTGAGCCTCGTTTCGCGAGGATCTGACTTTGAATTGTTGATGGAGGATTCAGAATGAAGTGTTGGGGAACCCCTTATAATTTATTTCTAAAGACTTTAAGTATAAGTACTCTCACATATCCTGTGATTATACCGCTACCACCACCAGGTGTTAACTAGTCATTTATAGCGGCCTAATGAGACCTTGAAGCAACCTACTTTGACACCGTACGCAAAATGTCACTTCAGTCCTTTTCCAACTATCGTAAGATTTCCACCTGGATCTTCAGTGGTCAACGGACATTTTCATATGAGTTTCGTAAGATGGGGAATGATAAAAAGAAAACAGTTACGAATATAGATCAAGAGGACATTGTAAAATACGTAAAAATGTACAAAAATCGGAGAAATTGGTTCAATTTGAAAAATGATCCCACAACTCCATATTTCTTGATCAAAAAAGTCTACACTTATTTGAGACCGTTCCTTTTTATGTTATGCTTTGTCATCACTCTTATGGCTCTGGCGAAAAAGGGGGATTTTGGATTTTTAGATGGTGACATAATTTTTCTTGAATTGTGGTTCCATTTGATGAGCATGAGCCTAATATTTTGGTTATCACAGACAAACAATGAGAAATTAGTAAAAACTATTAATTACAATTTCAAAGCGAGAAACGGCTTCAAGTTGCAAAAAATCAGAACCGGCACGCTCAATAAAATTTACAAAATTTTCAAGATTGGGATCAGACTGGACTACGTGGGCGCATTTTTTATTATGATGTTACCGATGATGTTGGACACTGTGATGCACTTTGGTTTCGACATGTTGGACAAGCCTCTCACGCTACCTTCGCCAATTGAATGCGTTCATGGGCCGTTCAAAACGTGGGACGCCATCTACTACATTAACTTGCTGTTCAATTTGTGGTTTATTTGGGAAGTAGTTGATGTGCACCAAACCCAGGTGTTGGGCTACGTATCGCTTCTTGTATATACATCGATTGAATTGAGAAAATTCAAATTCGCCGTGAACGCCTTGAAAAGGGAGAAACGCTTTCCAATTATTCGCGTCAAATTGCGACGGCTCTTCAAGTGGCATCAAGATTTTATTCAGTGAGTTTCAAGTTTGTTTAATTCGAGTCTTAACGTAATATTTTTGATTAGCTTCGGCCACTGAAGGCCCTCAGGATCTACGTGGAGTTGATTAGATGTTCGCTAAAGGAGAAGTTTGCGTAGTTAATCGAGTTGCCATTTTGTTGAACCACAGGCCACAGACTATCTCATTCCACCCAAATCATATCATCAGTCTTGGTTCCCGAAAAATCCTGAGAACCCATTTTCATACATACCTTGCCTCCGCTTTGAGCTATTGAGCCAATAATTTCCGAGGATCATCAGCCCAAATGGACTTACTGACCAACCAAAACTTCAGATGGAGGAATGCATTTAAGACCTTAAAGATAATTTTCGTCCTTATCGCAGTGCGTACTTTGAAATTCATGCAATGTCAGTTATGGACCCCAGTTTTTCGGGGGAGTTCACTGACGTGGCAAACGTTTTGGATATTGTTAATTATTAATTATTTCAGATGGAAAACCGATCTCAAGAACTATTTAGGCCTTCCATGCGCCTTCAACTACTTGCTGACCACAGTGACTTTGACTTTGCTTTCCTTTTGTGCGGTTACAGTGAGTTCACCATTTTCTCAGTTTATTTATTTTATTTCATTTTTTAAAATTTATTTATTGGAAAACGGGACGAACCGTATTACAGATATGTCGCACCTGTCATGGTGTCACATCGCGAAGGGAACCAGACGGGATCAAGGTTATGACTGGAGTGAAGGCAAGGATGTTACAGTATTCATCAAATGCAGCAGGCGAATCCCCTCCACTCGAAACTGTTACTACCGCCGTCCGGTGGCCAACTACTGGACTGCGCTTGGTGCTCTATTCTATGAACAAATTAGATGCTCTTCCTAGCTGAATGCCGTCACAAACAGAAAAATGCATTTTTTGGGATGTGCCAGTATTCCACGATAGGTACGATGTGTACTGAACGTCAAATAAGAACAGATGAGGGACGAAATTACAAACAAAGAGCTATGTGCCCTTCTTGTTCAGAAGAGAGATGTCGGAAGAGGACAGTTTTAATGGATGAGAGGGGCGAGTACACAATATCAAGGAACGGAGGAGTCGTGGAGAAGAAATTCACTTAGCGGGGGATGCGGCACAATCGACGACCGTAGAGGTGGTTGGAAGCAGCGAAGGGGATGGCAAAGGGTACGGCAGAACGAGCAAGGAGATCGGGAGAATCTATGCGTCTGAAGCCACGGAAGAATGGGACGTCGGAACAGATTCGATAATCCCGGGAAGACAATAGGTTGAAGCGGCGGGTGAGCTCGTAATTTATTTATTTTACACGGGAACGAGCCCATTTCATAGTATATTGGTAAGTAAAGCATCCAGCAAGCGTCTCTTGAGGATTGAGGGAGGGAGGGTGAACAGATCCATATCAGCAGCAGCGAGCAGATGGTTGGCAGTGCGGGGCAGACGGCTGAGGGGGCGGTGCAGCATGTAATTGGTCGACGTGAAGGGGATCCAAAAGAGGTCACGTGTGCGGGAGCCTGGTCTTGGGACCCAGAGACCAGTCTGGTCCAGGAGAGACAGCGCGTCAATACGCCCAGAGAACAGACTGTGACAGAAAACCATGTCCGCGATGGTGCGTTGGTCACCAGGACTGGGGAGGTGATACTGCGCACAGAGTGCGCCATAGTCAATGCTATCTCGAGGTATGCCTGACTTGAAGGCAAGGTAGCGGAGGAACGCCCTGTGCACCCGATCATTTAGGTCAATGTGGCAGCCATAAAAAGGGCTACAGACGCCTGAGGCATGCCTGAACAATGGCACGATACAGTGTGATGAGGGCTGGGATATGAGTGAATTCCCTAGTATTCCGCTTGAGGAAACACAGGGACCACATAGCTCGAGAGTTGACCTGCGACACGTGCTCATTGAAAGTGAGCTGCGGATCCAGACATACCCCAAGATCATGGATGAGTGACGGACACGCAAGTTGAGATCCATTAATGCTGTAGACATGGTATCGATGATAGGTGGATACTGTGCACTTGCTAGGGTTCAGGAAGTGGCCGACAGAGGAGCAGTCATAGTCCAGGTCATCGTGGGGAATTGAGATCTTATAAGCCGGGGTCATAGTGAGGGCTCCAAATCACCGACATGTACTCCAAGACGGGCTGCACTAGAGTTTTGTAAAGAGACACCAGGGATGATGCCTGAGAAAATTCTCTGGTGCTCCTCACAAATCCCAGCACAGGCATACCGTGGGATGCCGCCTGCGCTATGGGATCTGCAAGAGAGCTGGGAATCCTGGTGCACGCCTAGGTCGACAATGTCCTCCTTGCGGGACAGAATCACTTTATTGATTGAGTAGGGGTGAATGACTGGAGAGTGAGAGCGGTGGAATGAGGGGACAGCGCATTTGGACAGGTTCAGAGCCAAACCGCTGTGGTCACGCCAAAGAGAGAGAGCGTCGAGGTTCTGCTGTAGGAGAAGACAGTCCATGGGGTCACCAATGGATTTGAATATCGTCAGCAACTCGGTGCAATGAAGAGAGGAGGCGACTTCATTGATCACAAGATTGAAGAGTAGGGGACCTGATATACCTGCACTAGACTGTTCCTGAGGCCACGTAGTCCTTTACAATCTTTCCTCGTCGTGGTTCTGCGCTAGATCATCTGGGAGCCCTGCTTTATGGCTCTATTGCTTCCCTGTATATCAGGCACCCCACCCTCTTCCGGCGTTCGCCTGCCTGTGGCAGCCCAGGATGGACCTTGTGGAGGTGCCGGGTTTTGCAATAAGTCTTTTGGTCTTCTGATCTGCTCTGCTAAGCCTCCGTACTAACATCATTGGCATGTCATGAGCTTTAGGGTGGAGGTGGTTGTGGAGCTGTTGGGACTTGGTGCTTTAATTCAACGTACAGGCATTTTGTAGGGGTACCTAAATAGGAAAACACCCTGTGTCCTCCACTCCAGTTCATTCTTCACCCTTTTCTTTGTGCTCCACAGTCTTGCGAAGGAGTTCTTTGCTAAAACGCTGTAGGCAGGGCAACTGGGATATTCCTCCCCTGCCTAGATAAAAAGTCTACATTTAACTATGCCTTGCCTAAACAATGATCACAGGCGCATATCACATATTATTTTAAAATCTACGGGGGGGGGGGGAGTACTTGTTATTCCTCCTTCCCCTAAATATTAGGTCTAGTCTAGCCCCAGTGCACACCCACCACCCAGGACTGCAAAGAGTAGGGAGCCCTGCGGGACGACAGATGAGGCAATGAATCGGACCGAGACAACACGCCTACGCGCACCGAGAGCTGCCTGCACCCAAGGTCCAATCCAGGCAAGGAATGGACCAAAGACACCAAAGTTCAGTTGGCCTGAAGGCTTCCTACTGTTCGCCTTTGTTTGAACTCGTGTTCTCTGTTATAACAATGTGGTAAAAATTGAAAAAAAAAAAAAAAAAAAAAAAAAAATCAATAGGAATGAAAGGAAAAGGATAAAGCAGGGGATCGCAACCTAACATTTTTTTAACACTTTGAGGATATAGTTTTGGCGGGTTATTAACATGGAGTTACTAGACCCCCTGATTGGGTAGGCATAATTTTGAAATAATAAATATATTTAGATTAGCATAGTAATATTATGACATGACTAAATAATATTGCACTTGATTCGCAGAGCAAGAAAACTGAGTTACAAATAGCCTACACTTTTGGTGTAGTAAGCTACTTCCTCATTGGCCTTCTCTACTGTTGGCTGGGCCAGGCGTTGGAGAATAAAGTACGTTTGAAGTAAATTTGGATGCCAAATCGAGACGTAATTTCAAGTAGACGACCTGCTCTTACTCCAAATTGTCTCGGTCATTTGATCAGCAGAGTTCTCGCATTTTATTAATGTTGACGAGGAATTCCTATTATAGAGTGTTGCAGTCTACGAGACGATCATGTATGAATTGCCATGGTACCAGTATACTCCAGCTCTGAGGAGAGATCTTCTAATGTTGATCAGACAAGCTCAATATCCCGTCGTCATAGATTACTACGGAGGTTCTGTAATGAATCTTGCGAGTTTCAAGGACGTGAGTACAATCTATCGTCAAATGTTGAAGTAGTAGTGCTACGTAATATGTAACTTTGTTTTCTTATCATATTGCAGATGATATCACAAACTTATTCGTGCTTCGCACTCCTCCAAACCATGACGAAGGAAGTGTAACTCAACATTGAAGACAAGTCGTATCCAGGTTGAAGAGGCGTGAAGATCTAGATTAGTTAGAGTTACATGCCATGTTGATGCTGTCAACCCGTAAAATAGCGAATTCGCAATAATACCTTTAAAAAGACCGCATTTTTATTTCCTAAAAACGCTGCAAATTCCTTCTCTTTGTGACATTCTCACTCGTTTTATTTTTGCTTTCAATTTATAGTAGATACCTAGTGCGAAATTTTCCTTCAGTCAGAACTCGCACGAACTATTATACCGTGCCCGACATTATCGGTAAATCCCGTTTTAATTCGTCATTGATTTTCATGATAAAACCTGGTGGCATCTCATCCTCGCCGACGGTGGCTGTGGAGAGCTTGGAGAAAGCGTGGGTTATTCATTTTCTTTTAACCGATCCCTGTTTAGCTTTCATCTCAATTCCATCTCGTGTCTCATTGCATAATGAATCAGCTCTCCCTTGATTATGAGTGGGGAGGTGAATTTCAGAAAAACCAGGGGATGATTTATTGCTAAAAGAGTGCTCGGAGATTTGGTAAAATTTAGTTACAGTAGGTACCCACGTTTTCCGGGCAGAGATTTCATCGTCGTTTTATGTAGTTATTTACATATTTTATAACATTATCTTTCTTCTTGTCTGTATTTTTTCCATTACGTAGGTCCCCTATTTTAGAAACCTCGATGAAAGCATCATTCAGACCACCATTATAGAATGGTTAATGTATATTGGCAGTAGGTACTAGTAACAATTGTATTAACAAACCCAGAGGGCACGCAAAATCAGGGCCAGCCGCAAAGGGGTGCAGCCATCAAGCATTAGGTAGGAGCCTGGGGGTGCACTTCTGTTCTGGTAATGGAGAACAGTAGGTTAGGCAAAGGTTCAATGAGAAGAGTCTCAGAGACTGCAAGTTCATGGTGCATGGAAAATCAGGGCTGTTGGGGCCCTGAAGTGAGCCAACACAATAACACAAGCCGCATCATGGTGCATTTTTCTTCAGAACTCTGGGAGGAAGAATAAAGGGGGGAAATCAAACAGAGAATAGAAAATAACATAGAAACAAGGAAAATTTCCCCCGTGGAACAGTGAAGGCGTTTGTTTGCCTCATTATGTATATTGGGGAGTTGCTCTCGAACCTCCTCAAATCTGCTCAAAAACTTCAGAGCTCAAGTGGCTCCTTGACATGGAAATATTTGGAGTGCACCCAAATCCGCAAGATGCCTTCAATTGCCTTCAACATACAGCAGATTTGACTTCATCATCAGTGTTGCTCTTCTTGGGTTCGTCAAAAGTGTCTTCATGTTTTATTCGAAGAAGTTTGTAGACACATGTGACTCGATTTGAAATAATCTGTAGCTGACAGGTGTACAGAGCTTTTACATAGAACAGCCACTCATGCCACACAGTGAAATGACCGGATGACATCTAGTAAGACAGCAGAAAAGAATTATTTTCCTCTCTTAAAATGCTTTCTATTTTATGTATGCTTGTTTTTATATGAACTCCTTTGTTTGTGTATTGGTATAGCGTTGCTTCGTGACACCATACTGATGATTCGGCATCTTCCTAACTGGCAGAATGATTCATATATCCTTGAAATGAATGTTATTCAGTGTTGACCGTGGCAGGATTCCCTGCCAATAATACAGGCACCCGTGTAAGTCGTTCCGCTTGGATCTGGCAACAATGAATTCTTTATGAGAGATTGAAATGTAGTGTTGGAGAAATCCTCATATTTTATTTCTTAAGACTTTCGAGTTCTCTCACATATCCTGTAATTATACCGCTACCACCGCCTGGTGTTAACTGGTTATTAGATACCCCGGTATTTGCAAAATCACTTCAGTCCTTTACCAACTACCTCAAGATTCAGTCCTTCTCTCTCGTCCAATTACTGCAAGATCTCCTCCTTCAGTGGTCAACGGACATTTTCATATGAGTTTCGTAGAATGAGGAATGATAAAAGGATAACAGTCACGAATATAGATCAAGAGGACATTGTGAAATACGTAAAAATATATAAAAGTCGGAGAAGTTGGTACAATTTGAAAAGTGATACAACAACGCCCTATTTCTTGATCAAAAAGTCTACACTTATTTGAGACCGTTTCTTTTCGTGCTGTGCTTTGTCATCACTCTTATGGCTCTGGCGAAAAAAGAGGATTTTGGATTTTTTAATGGGGGTATACTTTTTCTTGGATTGTGGTTCCATATGATGAGCATGAGCCTGATTCTTTGGGTATCACAGACAAACAATGAAAAATTAGTGAAAACTATCAATTACAGTTTCAAAGCGCGTGATACTCTCGAGTTGCAAAAAATCAGAACCGGCACGCTCGATAAAATTAACAAAATTTTCAAGATTGGGATCAAACTGGTGACAGGGGGCTCATTTTTGATTATGATATTACCAATGGTGTTGGACACTGTGATGCACTTTGGTTTCGACATGTTGGACAAGCCTCTCACGCTACCTTCGCCAGCTGAGTCCATTATCGGGCCGTTCGAATCGTGGGACGCCGCCTACTACTTCAACTTGCTGTTCACTTTGTGGTTCACGTGGGAAGTACTTGATGTGCACCAAACCCAGGTGTTGGGTTACGTACTGCTTCTTGTATATACATCGATTGAATTGAGAAAATTTAAATTCGCCGTGAACGCCTTGAAAACGGAGAAACGCTTTCCAATAATTCGCGTCAAATTGCGACGGCTCTTCAAGTGGCATCAAGATTTTATTCAGTGAGTTTCAAGTTTGGTTTTTGATTAGCTTTGGCCACTAAAGGCCTTCAGGATCTATGTGGAGTTGATTAGATGTTCGATGAATGAGAAGTTTGCGTAGTAGGAGGGTCATCCAGAATGTAAAATTACAAATTCCCTGGAAGGAGCAGAGAATTCTTTTTTTTCGGGGTTGGTATTTCATCAGGTTCCTTACTTTGAGTCGCGAATCTGCCTCTGAAATCCATCGTCTGCTTGTGGAAACTTATGGACCTGAGGTTATGTCCCGTCAGCATGTTTTCAAGTGGGTTAGGCTGGACACACGACAAAGAAAGGAGTGGGAGGCTGACTCTCATTTCGGAAGAGCTTCTGCAGTAAATTGACAATCAAATTCGCAGTAATCGGCGGCAGACCCTTTACACCCTTCATGAAAAGTTCCTAGACATCTCGCGAAGACTTATGGGTGGAATTGTGTCGGAAAAACTGAATTACAGGAAGTTGTGTGCAAGATGGGTGCCAAAAATGTTGACTCTGGAACATTGCCTAAATCGCATTTTAGCCGCACGCAATTTCTTGAGCGTTATGAAATGGAGGGTGAAGCATTCCTTGACTCGATTGTGACTGGGGACAAAACGTGGGTTCGTCCCCGAGTCAAAGAGGCAGTCCGTGCAATGGCGCCATACTCACTCTCCCTCAGCAAAAAAATTCAAGGTTCAGCCCTCCGTGCGGAAAATCATGGCATTAGTGTTATGGACAGAAAAAGGGTGTTGTTGGTGGATTTCATGGTCAGGGGAACCACCATTGATGCCGATGCGTATTGTGAGACCCTTGAAAAATTGAGGGAAACAAGACAAAGACAAATGCTGAACCGTTGTATGTCTCTTCTTCAGAACAACGCCAGACCCAGGACCTGCTTGTGTCGTTTGGATGTATGTTGTGACCCATCGCCATATTCTCCGGACTTGGCGCCTTCGGACATCCACATTTTCACCAAATTGAAGGAGTTCTTGGGTGGAAAACGTTTGGACGTGAAGGAAACTATTGAGAAGTGATTTTTGGAGTTGGAGCAAACTGTGTATGACGAGGGAATCAAAAAGCTGGTGACCAGGCTGAAGAAATGTGTTGAAGTTGGTGGCTATTATGTATAAAATTAAGGACATATTTTGCTACATTTCCTCAAAATTAGAATAAAATATATGCATTTTTCGATTTTTACCAGCAGTTGTAACCTTACTTTCTGGATGACCCTAAATAGAGTTGCCATTTTGTTGAACCACAGGCCACAGGCTATCTCATTTCACCTAAGTCAAATCAACAAGTCATGGTTCGCAAAATATCTTGAGAACCCATTTTCATACATACCTTGCCTCCGCTTTGAGCTGTTGAGCCATTAATTTTCGAGAATCAACAGCTCAAATGGACTTACCTACTGACCTACCAAAACTTCAGATGGAAGAATTCGAATTAAGACTTCAAAGGTAAGTTTCGTCCCCAGTCGCAGTGTGTACTTTGAAATTCAAGCAATGTCAGTCAGGAGAATTCACTGACGTGGCAAACGTTTTTAAACATTAACGTTTTTGATGTTGTAATATTATTAATTATTTCAGATGGAAAACCGATCTCAAGAACTATTTAGGCCTTCCATGCGCCTTCAACTACTTGCTGACCACAGTGAATTTGACTTTGCTATTATTCTGTGCGGCCACAGTGAGTTGACTGCTCATCATTTTTCAGTTGGCCTGAAGGCTTCCTTCTGTTTGTCTTTTGTTCAACTAGCGGAGATGGTAGATGTTAACAGACATCTGGAGGAGCGGTTATAGAGGGCCCCAAACGCGGAAGCCGGTTTGTTGCCCAACTTTTAGGTAGCCCCGTTCAGTCTGAGTAGATCCTTGGTGAGTGATGGATGTGGTTTTGCGACCATACGTTTACTGTGGACATGTCCCTCAATATTCCGCCTACAGCTTGCTCTGCGCCCACAAAGGGTGTTCTGGAGCCCCTCCTGGCAAGCTCATCAGATTTTTCGTTGCCCTCAATGCCCCTGTGCTCAGCCACCCACTCAAGAAACTCTGTATTGTGGGCTCTGTTCACAGTCCTTCACCACCTTTGATGAGATGTTGGGTGCTGTGAGTGCTTTAATCGACGCCTGGCTGTCAGAGTGAATGCAGAGGTGTGCATTAGTATGTCCTCTCCTCAGAATCTCCAGAGCACATGCATTGATTGCCAGGATTTCGACCTGGAAAACGGTGGTGTATTTCCCTAGTGGTGTGGAGTATTGCCACCTAGGCTTGATCCCATACACCCCAGCACCTCAGAAGGAGGAGCCTTCAATACTGACCACCTACTTATTTTTTGATCGAGTGGAGGGGTAATAATGGTTATGTCAAGGACTTCTTTCCTACTTGAGGTGACAAAGGTGGGTAGTTTTCCTGGTCTGCTATGTAAAGATTACTAGCCACCAAGTAGTCAAACAACAAGTTACTTCTTTTGTTGGTGTTGGTGTTTCCCCATGCCAAGAGATGGGAGTTGGCATCTGCATCCATGAGCAGCTGGACATTGTCATTGCGGCATTTTCCCTCAAGGCTAGGCACCTCTATTGGGGGGGGGGGGGGGGGTTGTCTGGAAAATAGGCTGAGGTAGTGACCAAGTGCTCCCTACATCCTCTTTGCTCATGAGATAGCAAGAGAGCAATTTTTGGACCTCAAACAGGGGAATGACTTTTTTGGCATCAGAGGTATAACTCAAACATAGCTGCACTATATTGCCTCTCACCATTTCTGTTTACACATCTGTTAGCCTTTGAATGGGGTGGTTGCCATGTGTATTATGGCCATCCTAGAGGTGGAGAGTATGCCACTATAGCTACCAGATATCCTCCTTGTTGGCGAAGGGGGGGGGGGGGGGTCTCTAGGTAGTGCAGTGGCAGCTCCCTGATGCTTATTGGTGCTGGTGCTGGTTGTTTTCCCTCCGCTGGAGGGAGGGTGGTTAGGGGGGTTTGAGACCGGTGCACGGTGTCTCCCTCTCCGTCCCTCCCCTCAACAGCCATTGGTGGACGGCACAGGGGGTTGAGGGTGCCTTCAGCACCAAAAAGTTTTTCTAGCCCCCTGACTAGCGTCATCTTCTCCCCTGTACCACCTTCCACGGCCCTTTTCTTTTATGGTTTTCTTTTGTGGGTTATGATTGCCTGCCCCTGCTCTAAAGC
>CM034005.1:24459663-24471193 GCA_019603395.1 Cyrtorhinus lividipennis | reverse complement strand
ACCTGTTAACCTACAAGACCTACCGACTCAGCTGGGCCCAACGTGGCCTTATCAAAACGATAACAAGACAGTGTTGCCAGCCTTGGATTTCAGCCATTGTCATGGTTAAGGTCTCTCCAGCAATTATATTGTTCAGCTGGAGAACGGTACAGTTCGCAAGGTCCACCTCAGTCAACTTTGCCCTGCCAGTGATTCCCCACAGAACAGTTATGAGGATCTTGATGGACCCTCCAGTGGGTCTTTGGAGGAGGGTGCAAAATCCGGTTTAACTGGAGCATGTTTGATGGGGGGTGAGGATGCAACTACCTTGCCACCCACCATTGTTACTTCAGATAGTGGGCCCAATGATTCAATTAATGGTTGTTCTCCTAGCATGGCTCCTTCAGCCCCACACAAATTGGAAAGGCGCTCCAGGGTTTCTGGAAGAAAAATCACGACTCCCACAAGGTTTTCTCGCAAAGAATTTGTTACACGTTATGTTTTTGAGCTATTAAGCATACTTTTATGCCTGCGAATAATGATAGGTTCTAAGTTATATAAGGGGAAGCATGTAGTATATTGCCAATTCAGAGGCAAGGCTGGCAACACTGTCCTGTTATCGTTTGATAAGGCCACGTTGGGCCCAGCTGAGTCGGTAGGTCTTGTAGGTTAACAGATGTAATATTATAGAGTCCTAGAAAATATACCTCTATAGCAAAGTTGTTGAAGTTAGATTGTTTTCCGTCATATCACTACCGTTGTCAGAGAAGGGAAAAAATGATTCTTCGTTAAAAGCAGCCGTTATATTAAAATGAATTGAACTTATCGGGTATTCAATATATTACACAGACCTTCTTCATTGCACTAATACAAAGGAGAGCTACTGTTCATGAAAGAACACAGATGAACATAAACTGAATTGTCTACATCCACCTTTCATTCGAAGAGGTATATTTCTAATGGATACATTGTTCAAACCAGGCCTCAAGATGAAGCAATGTGAAATCCTTCAAGTAAACGTTGAAGACAGAGAAGTGAAACCACGAGAAACTAAGATATAGGTATATTATAGTGCGCATTTTCAGTCATGACAGTGACTAGTAAAGATATAAAAAGGACAAGGTAGGCATACAAAATAAAATACAACACTAAATATCTTTGATACATTAACCGCATACGAAGCCTTTATTACGCCTAGCGGATAGTGCTTAAATAAGCAACTCAATGCCTGCTTCAGACCCCAAGGAGGATTGAAGGGCAGTTATCACCAAATATGGACACATCGAAATGACGTCGTGAGAGGATGGGTTATTTCTTGCAACTGTAACTCGTTTATTTAACATATAATTTCGTTGAAGATTCGCCGGCTTCATCAGAAAAGCAATCTCAGTCAAAAAAAGAATGTTTCTCTCGTACCTACTCGAGGATGAACGGAACGTTTGATTACATACTTGATACCTACTTCCGAATTTGCTCAGCAAATATATTTAAGAGGCTTCCTGTCGTCCAACAAAACAAAAACCCACTCATTTTCTACAAAGTATATTTAATTTGATATGAAAAGTGATATATACCTGGAAAAACAATACATGAAGAAGACATTTACGGCTCACGTCCCTTTAGTAGAATTGTTTGAACTCATTCCGTACTTTCAGCTTCTGAAGATCACTCAATTTTTTCATGTAAGGGACCAAAGGCCTGTGAGACACAACCCTCCTAAATGACGCCCCAGTACGTATTACTAGTCGTACTGATTCCCGTCATGCCTTCAATTCACAATCCTGTTTCTCATTCAAATTTCCCCCGGTTTTCCTAATAAATAGATTGAATTTACCATTTGATCGCAGGACTCTTGGGATAGAGTTGATCGATGCAGTTACCGACAGTCCAAACTCGACGTAACTGGAGAATTAACGTATTTGGATGAACATACGGATATGATTCGGATGGTTTCCATGTTGAAAGATTTGAGAAAAAATTGAGTAAGAATGAATACGAAAGCAGAATTTTATATCATTTTCGATTTGAGACAGGACAATGGAGACCAAGTGGATTTATAGGGATTTCCATATGGACATTATGATGTATTGTAGCACAGCTTATATTTATAATTATTAATTATGAAAATTATTAATTAATATATTTATAAAAATTCTCAAAATGAAACGCCATTAATTGAGGATCCCCAAAAAGTTACAGTTGTTGGAAACGCCGCTACCCAAAGGTTCGTCGTCGTGAAACAGACAAGGTTTCAAGTCTATTTAAACAAAAACCGCGAATAACTCATTTATTATTCAATTGTAGCGAACCAACTGAAATTAAGGTAACTGTAATAAGGGGGAACCAAGGTAAGTGCGTTCATGGGGCAGATGCTTCTTCTGCATATTATACTGATTCCCTAATAGTTTTAGGGGAAAATGGGGGAAAAAAGTGGGTATGATGGGTCCCAGGCCCATTCCAATCGATTCAGGGTCCAAAATTTAGTGGAAAATGATACCCCACACGCCTAGGTACCAGAACTCTTGACTCATACAAAATGAGTGGATACATACCCAGTTTGACCCTTAACTTCTTCCGGTGAATGGCAATCGTTCTGCGACCCACTTAATTGAATTCAGCGTCCAAGATTTACTGGGAAATTGATCCCACAGCCTAAAACGTCGAACATGGGGGAAATAGTGTGTGTGGCGGGTATGGACCATCCAATCGATTCAGGGTCAAAAATTTAGTGGAAAATTATACCTCACACGCCTAGGTACTAGAAATCTCGAAAACACACATTCGAAATGGGTAAATAGGTACCCATTTTGACCCATAACTTATTCCGATGGTGTACCAATCGTTCTGGGGACCATTTCATTGGATTCAGCATCCAAAATTTAGTGGAAAATGATACCCCACTTGCCTGGATCGCCCAAAATCTCGAAAATCCATTTTAAAAAAACACATTTTGGCCCCTACACCACTCAAATTTGGCCGGATCGGGCTGAATAGTTTTGAGGACCAACTAGAGCCGGGAACAGACCTCTGATCTAAATTTCAGATTTTTAGAAAATTGTCTACTATCATAGTCGGCGTAGAGGGCGGACGGACATTTGCTAATTTTGATCTAGACACCTTAAACCCACCTTAAGTCCAGAAATCGGACTTGCCCCATGAACGCATTAGAGAATAAATGGCGTTTTGGAGGAATAAATAACTCTCAGTTAACTGTAGTAGTAGTTAACTGTAAGTGTCTTCAATGTATGTACCTACAGCTGATGGAAAATGTTTGTTTTCTCTAAATAGCATCAAAAGAGTGTATGTAAGAAGTGAATGGGGTTTGAGGTCCCGGTCATCGCTACTCAAATTAAAAATAAATCGCTGAAACAACACTTTTTCTAAATGTTCATTGCAATTCGGAGCCAAAAATTACAAATCTCCATCTCAGTCACACAGAATGAAGATGAAAATTGTATGTAAGAGAGGTGCTCATAGTAGTACTATAGTCAGATCATGTTTTCTTTTCTTTAAATTGTTTCTAGAAATGTAATCGTAAATAATTCTTTAGAGTTCGTTGGAAATGAACTGATGAAAGTTCGAATGACATGAATGGAAACCTAATTTCCGTTATTTTCCTTTATTTTCAAATGTAACCCTCGTTAGGCCTAAACAATCAATCAAAACCAGAGCAATTAACCCCGGAGTTGCAAGCCTAATTCTTTTATTTCATAACTACGAAAACTTGCATTGAAAAACTAAAAATAAAGAGTATTTTCAGTGATATGAAAAGACAATTGGGTGAAGCAAACCAAAAATGGAGTAGATGGCCACCGTTAGCACCCCCTCCCCCCAACGTGATTGATTTCTATGTATTTTTATTAAAAGTACGATCTTGACAAAACAGCATAAAACCACTTTTTTCAACTTTTGATTTTGGATTTCATTTTAATTATTTATCAATGTTTTTCCCCATCACGAAAACAGCGAATTCAGTACGGTAAAACTAAAACAACAGGATCGTGGGACTCATTAGAATCAGGTACCAAAATTTAGTAGAAAATGATACCCATAACCTGATCCAGAGGGCGCCAATCGTTCCCAGACCCATTTCATTGGATTCAACGTCCAAAATTTACTGGAAAATGATACCCCACACGCCTAGGTACCAGAAATCTCGAAAACACACATTCCAAATGGGTAGATAGATACCCATTTTGGCCCATAACCTGATCCAGAGGGCGCCAATCGTTCCCAGACCCATTTCATTGGATTCAACGTCCAAAATTTACTGGAAAATGATACCCACACGCCTAGGTACCAGTTTTGCCTGCTACCTCGCTAAATCTTCATGGGGTTGGGGTTGTTGATTAAGTCACCCCTATGCAGTCACACCCTACAGCCCACAGTCACTGTCCTGCTCAGAGGATGGCTCGCCCCAGGATGCGATCCCTTGAGGGTAGGCTGACATTTATTACACCCCTGGGCAAACCAGCAGCCTGCTTTGGGTCCACAAAGGGTATTTTTAGGCCCCTTCAGGAGTATTCATCAGCTTTTTCGTTACCCTCGATACCCCTGTGCCCCACCACCAAGGGACAATGTACAGCGCCCACTCAGAATGTTCGGATGGAGCATCAAAATAATTGACCAACTTAGAAAGCACATTTTCCAGGCCAAGCGAGTGGATCGATCGCAATAGTGTTCATTCGGGCCCAGCTAATAACCAGATAACAGAAATGGTTCCATTTCTCTGACAGAAAGCGCTGTCTTGGTGTGGAACTCGTTTAACTGGTGAAAATGTCGACAAAGAAAACGATTCTTTTCCTTAGCTTGGCTGTACTTCAGGGCCCAATGCCCACTTTTTGGAAGCAGTGTGAAGCAGAGCGTCACAATTAACGATGTTTCTATTAATATACGCTCGCCTTCCCCATTTCTAGACACTGCTTACCTCGACACGAGGCTAATGGCCCAATTTGAACAAGAATTTTGGGTCCCACGTTAAAGCATCCAACTTCTAGTGCGTCTTTATGATCACAAACCAAGTCTTAAGACTGTAAGATGCTGTAAAATATCAGGAAAACCTGCTAATTTAATCAGCTTTCTAATATGAGCGGAAACCAATCTAACTTCAACACCGACTTTGCTATAGAGGTATATTTTCTAGGACTGTAAAACACAACTGGTAACCTACAATAGGGAGGGACTCCGATGTTCGCAAAACATCGATGTTTTCCGCTTGATATTCGATGTTAAACATCGATGGTGAGAAGGGTCGATAACATTGGCTATCGATGTTACGCTTCATCGATGGGATCGATATTATCGATGTTGCCTCCTCCAAAATCAATGCTACCTCACCTACCTAGAGATGTTTCGGGCTTTCAACCATTGACATCAAAAACATCGATGGTTGAATGGGCTATGTATCACAACATCGATGTCATGCTACTGATGTTGAAATCGATGTTTTTGTATCGATGTCCCATCTCTAACCTATATGACCTACCGACTCAGCTGGGCCCAACGTGGCCTGATCAAAATGATAACAAGACAGTGTTGCCAGCCTTGCCTCTGAATTGGCAATACCACATTCCTATATGACTATGGCCCTTCCTTAAAGACTACATAAATGCATTTTCAAAATACCCAGGACCTGATCAGCGTCGAATTCTACCCCACTGCGGCCAATCTCCTAAATTCCAAATTCAAATTTTCTAAAGACCCATTTTCTTCCAAATCTACCGCACCGGGCTGCTAAAACGAAAAATGTGCTGTTCCCATAAATACAATAATATAAAATCAAATAAACTAATACATTTAAAAGAAATTGGAAAAACACAAATTTGTGCATATAGTGGGCATTCTGCTCCATTTTCAGGCTATTTATAACCACATTTTTCTGATACACCAAGATGTAAACATCCCATCAGTACTGAAATGAGAAAATATTACCTAGGTACCTATGGTACGTACGGTCCTATTGATCAAAAAGAGCTAATACAAAATGTGACTAGTGCATTCACAGTACTGTGATTACGAAATGCAAAAGTTACAAAGAAATCTACTTCTCTTAACAGCATCAAAACCCACTTGAAAAATTGAAAAAGAAAATATTTTGGGTATTAAAAGAACTGACGACTTCCGAGAAATGAATCACAATGTCCTAACGTTCATGTTTAATGCTTCTGGTTACTAAATGTTGACTAAAAGTGTATTCTCTTTACATGCTGTCATTTTTGTCGTGTTAGAAATACTGTACCGTGTATGCGCTCCTGGTTGACCACTAAAAATCAAATCGGTCGTAAATGGGAGAAGGGTGATTCAGGGACAGAATGACTTTAAAAGGATTTTCACCGAAAGAAACGGCGATCAGAAGATGGTGAATAAATAAAACTGGTTCAATAAATACCTGTGACTGGGTTCTGGTGACTTCGGGGGACCCCTGGCTCCTTGTTTCATCGTAGTGCATCAACTGAAGAAGGTAATTTGACATTGTGAGGACTGAGTAATGATTTAGGCATTTTGTAAAGGTCATTTTAACACGTTCTGTCCGCTGGATAGGAAGCTCCACGTTGCCAATCCCAGGAACAAGGCATGTGAACAGCGCAATCCTGTGGATAGGCTTCCTGTCCAGTCGACAGGTGCATGCAGGATGGCAAACTTGTCCATTTCATCGTCGAAGACGTTGTCGCCCACGGACGACGAGCCTTCTTTTTCGACAGTTCTAGCAGCGTGGCACGCCTGGCCGCCAGGTACATGGAGCGTTTGTTTTTATATACAGCACTTCTGTGACAGCACGGACTCCGTAGTCAGGAACGAAGGTCGCTCGGATTTTCGAATCCAGATTGACGCTTTGAAGGGAGCCCAAAGGTTGAGACCGCTCGTAGGAGACTCCGCTAAATTAACAGTAAAGACAAGGTTAGTGGATTTGGATGGCTGGTAGAGACTGTTCTTGTTAGAATCATTTGGTTGGTTATTCCTTCAATAATCAGCCTATGTTTTCAAGCAAAAGATCAACCTCTCGATTCGGCCCAAAAACTTTTTTCTGGACGTTTCAAGGTGTCTACATCAAAAAACCCTGCAAATTCTTTCACACGGGTTGGTTATTCCTCGGACCAGACACATGTAGACTCATTTCTTCAACATGAGGTAAATGGGGAAATAGAGGGTGTGGCGGGTCCCAAACCCATTCCAATTGATTCAGGGTCCAAAATTAGTGGAAAATGATTCCCTTTTTAGTACCAGATATCCCGAAAACAAATTTCCAAATTGGGTAGATAGATACAGATTTTGACCCTTAATCTCTTCCAGTAGGTGCCAATCGTTCTGGACCCTTTTCATTAGATTCAGGTCCAGAATTTAGTGGAAAATGATAACCACACGCCAAGATCGCCAAAAATCTCGAAAATCCATTTTTTGAAATCACATTTTCACACATTCAAAATATGTTTTTTGAAAAATGGATTTTTTGGCGATCTAGGGGAGTGGGGTATTGTTTTCGACTAAGTTTTGGACGCTGATTCCAATGAGACGGGTCCCGGAACGATTGATGCCCTCTGGATGAGGTTATGGGGCAAAATGGGTACCTATCTACCCATTTCGAATGTGTGTTTTCGAAATTTCTGTAACCTAGGCGTGTGGGGTATGGAACCAGGGATACCACTATTCAAAGAATAACCAACAAATTCAAGGAATAAACAACCAAAATTGGCTGAATTCATGACTTCAAATACCGCTTCTTTACTCAGTGCTTCCCGAAATGTTGCAGATAAACGAATGCACTAAAAGTACACAATTATTCTGAGGAACAACTACCGCAAGAAACGGTTGGAAACATTGAGGAACGGCTCCCACATGGTCCAAAATCAAATGGCTACGAATGGGGCAGCTCAATGAAATCGTGGGTATTTGCAACGTCACCTGATGTAAACTCTTTTCAGCGTTTGGCTTTCAGCTTAACAACATTTAAGAAATGACGCCAGAGGCAAGAAGTGCTAATTCGGTAAAAAGAAATCCACGTACCTATGCCGACGTTTTGAGCGAGCGCCTGGCTCCCAAAATACGTGAAAGGACCGCTTTCAAATTTGAGATTTTCACGTCCAACAGTCACCTCGACTCTTCCTTCCAGAATGAGAACGAAATAATCCACTGGTTTCCCCTGAAATTGACCTCGTAAAAATGAATGTGTCACAGCTTAAGACGAAAAAAAAAATATTTTGAGTTCGGTTTCAGGCCTCGTCAAACGTACCTGTTCGTAAATCACAAGATGGGGATCCTTCCTATCAATATTGGTCTTATCCTTAATTTTAATTTGTTCGAAAATATTGTTGGAGCAAACGGCGAAGAACGATTTCGAGAATGCACTCGGGCTTGAACGAATCCACTGCTGAAATCACATCAACCAAAGATCAATCAATTAAAAGCGTTTTATGTGCAGTTATCAGGTTACACACACCAATACAACAAAAGGGTTCGGTTCACTAAAACTAAAAGCATACATGTAATAATCTATCAAAATAAGAACTTTCCAAAGACACGGGGAAAAACGCTGCAAATTCTTACACAGGGGTTGGTATTCCTGGACCAGACGCATGGAGACTAATTTAAAAATAAATTCAGCGTCCATAACCTCTTCTGGTGGGCGCCAATCGTTCGAGACCAGTTCATTGGATTCAGCGTCCAAAATTTAGTGGAAAATGATACCCCACATGCCTAAGTCGTGAACATGGGGGAAACAGTGGGTGTGACGGGCACCGGACCCATTCCAATCGACAGTAGAGTACTCAATATTCCTCCCTACCTGGATAAAAACCTAAAACTTAACGTTAACTAGCCCAAACAGACATATAACAGGCAGATCCCTTGCATTCAAAATCACATAACATGAATATCACAGAAGCTGTATCACTACTTAAAGACCTAGTGGGGAAGAGAGTACTTGTTGTTCCTGCTTCCCCCAACAATAATCATAGACTAGTCCTGATTACCACCAACACCGACCGGTAGGGAGGGGAAAATCTGCCAGCCTGCAGGCCCACCCTTCTAAAATGGCTCTCTGCGTTCTCCAGCAATACTGCCATTGGTTGTGGACCCAACTCTCAAAGGCATCCAACTTTTCAGTGTAGCGGAGAGCCCAAATCTCGCTTCCATACAGCATTACGGAGGAAAAAAAACGCGTCGACCAAGCGATCGTCGATCCCAGCTGCTGCACACCCCAAGGCTAAAGTTGTCGAAACACAAACCCAAGCTTTCAGGCCCTTTGACTGGAGGTGCTTGGCTGCCTTACTAAAAACTTCCTTGCTCGAAAAGGGTGCGCCAAGGTAAGCATATAAAAGGCCTGGGTGGCCGAAATTAAGGCGTTGGTCTCTGGGGCTCCAGACTTTTCTGGTCGAGGTTTTAAGGCTGCTGGTTTGAATCCAGCACCCAAGACATTAACTCGACGTCGTGAGGCAACTCAGTACCGGCAGTAAGAATCCGAATACGGTTGTCTGGTGGCTTGCACACGCGTGTCTGCCTTGCGAAATTGAACAACTTTGACTTTTGGGCGAGAGGATGTCGGATGGGCGCTGAACAGCCACGACCTGGTCCTCTCGCCTAAGGGTGAGGAGGTCGGCAAGGGCTCTCAGAAGCATATCCAACTTCTTTCAGTAAGGCGGGCACAATAGACCTAGAAGAGGCAGTGTCTAGGGTCAGCCACTGCCCACGCACCCATTATGACCATAGCCTCATCCAGAGGGCGCCAATCGTTCCAGGACCCATTCATTGGAAAATTATACCCTACACGCCTAGATCACCAAAAATCTCGAAAATCCATTTTTTAAAATACACATTTTGACCCCTACCCCGCCCAAATTTAGTCCGATCGGGCTGAAAAGCTTCGAGGACCAACTAGAGCCAGAAACGGGTCTCTGACCAAAATTTCAGATTTTTAGAAATTTTTTTCTACTGGACACCTTGGAAACGTAAAAAAAAATTTTTTGGGCCGAATCGGAGAGAGGAGACTTTTTTTGCATGAAAACATGAATTGATTATTCAAGGAATAACCAACCAAAACTGGAAATAAACGCTGCATTAACATGACAGTTGGTAGTTTGTTATGATATGGTAAAGATTGGTGTTCTTACTCGTTTGTAGGAACTGGAAGGCGGCCAAAGTGAGCTGCGGAGAGATGGAACTCTGTGGTTTTCTCCTTTTCCAGCGAACTGCTTATAGTCCGTTTGATCGCTCGATCTTTCCGCCGTCTTTTCGTTCGGTTGCCGCTGTGAAAACAAGTCAGCAAAGCTCTAAATACCAAAGGAAACAAACTCACTCATTCAAAGGGTGGATAGTAGTTAAAGTTTTTTGATGGATTTTGGACAAATTGGCATTTGGAGACTAAAGAAACCGATTATGCGCCTAGGCCGGCATCTCAGGACAAGCAACCATAGTGCCTCATTACCCAAGGGACATACACTCATTAAACCAAGGTCATGCTACTCGGGTACACCAAACTGCTCCATAAAGTTAAGATAGCTGATCTGCTCGGTGAAGTGAAGATGAATGGCGCTGTGCTGCAGCTCGTCAACCAGGTCAAAAACCTGAGGTTGGTAGTTGAAGCAAGACCAATCATGGTGACGAAAATATGTGGTTCTGCCTTCAAGTTGCTTTATCAGTTAATAAGGATTGGTAGGGACCTTCCCAGGAATGTGTGCAAAACGCTTGTGGAAGCCTTGATATTCCAAGCTTGGATTAAGCCACTTCTGCATTCTGTGACCATAATGGTGACATAATACAAAGCTACAGAAGGCTCAAAATTCTGCAGTCAGATTTATTTTACGGAAGCTGGACGATCTTGTGACGCCTGGTTACTGAGCTGGAGTGGTTGATGGTTCATGAGAGGAAGGAACTAGCTGTGGCGCGGACTCATGTTTAAATTGTGAAGTTCCAGTTTTGAGCCACTTCTTTGCAATCTTGTAGGGGGGAAAGGTGCTCCGTGCATATTCTTGGTAAGCGGGGGCATACTTATGATTCGGAGAAACCAACTAATTGCATCCCTCAGCACAAGGGGGCTATGATGGAGCGCCTACCTCAGCAAGCACCACCGTATTGGCGGGCACTACGAGGAGAGTAGCAAGATGCGGCTAATAAGCCAACCCTGTACAGTAGGAAATACTTCACCATAGCCTGAAAATGGTTATCCTTGCATTGGTTATGTCCACCCACTGCTGCTGAAGCAGAGTTTGCATGGCTGACAAAGTGATCACAAGCCCCTGAAAACAGATGAGAGGAGAAGGGTACTCCCAGGTAGTATAAGAGGAAACCTGCTTCACCTCCACGTTCCAAAACAAACACTGGGCTTGCAAGCTTTTGATTTTGTCACAGACTTCCTGAAGCACATCAACTTCGTTTTTGTAGTTTGACAGTTCACGTGGCAGTACGACCCTCATCTCCGGTTAATATCACAACTTTGGCCCCAAAACCACCATGTCATCAGCATACAGCAAGAGCAGAGCACTGTTGCGACATATTATCTAAGCCGTCAGTCACAGCCTCTCTCCCGGAAGATGTCCCAGCTGTCCGAACCAATAACAAA
>CM034005.1:24003787-24451236 GCA_019603395.1 Cyrtorhinus lividipennis | reverse complement strand
TGTCTAGATCAAATGAGCAATTGTCCGTCCGCCGTCCACGTCGGCTTAGGTAGTAGAAAATTTTCTAAAAATCTGAAATTTGGGTCAGGGGTTTGTTTCCGGCGCTAGTTGGTCCTCAAAACTTTTTAGCTCGATCGGACAAAATTTAGGCGGGGAGTGGTCAAAATGTATGTTTCGAAAAATGGGTTATTGAAATTTTTGGCGATCAGGTATCATTTTCCACTAAATTTTGGACGCTGAATCCAATGAAATGGGTCCCGGAACGATAGGCGCCCTCTGGATGAGGTTATGGGTCAAAATGGGAGCCTATCTACCCATTTCGAATGTGTTTTCGAGATTCCTGGAATCTAGGCGTGTGGGGTATCATTTTTCACTAAATTTTGGACGCTGAATCCAATGAGATGGGCCCCAGGACGATTGGTGCCCACCGGATGAGGTCATGGGTCAAAATGGGTACCCATCTACCTATTTTGAATGTGGGTTTTTAAATTTTTGCTGTGGGGGTATCGTTTTCCACTAAACTTTAAACGCTGAATCGATTGAAATTAGTCCCCGTGCGCCTGGTCCGAGGAATAACCAACCTCAAATGAATGAAAAAATCATCATTGTTATAAATTTTGGCCGCTGAACCGATTGGAGTCCTGGGTTAATTTGGCGGAATACTGCGCGCCATTCACAGGACTGTGGTGCGTCAGTTTTGAAAAGGACTTCAGAATATCGGGAATATTGTTTGCTTCCTACATCCTACCGCTACAATTTAAACTTATTTGGCTAGAAAACGATCAGTGACGTCAATATAGACAACTAATACAGGAGGAATTGCATAGGTGTACCGAATGCAGTACTCTACGAAGTTGTAGCGGTTTGAATCTCCCAAAACAACGCTCAGCGAAGTGAATTATATAATCAGCTATTTTTCTTAAAACCAACATGGGATGTAATAACAACTTGACAACGGCAAAAGGATGTGACGAAACCTGTGCAGAAGCAATGGATATGCATCAAAATCATCTAGATGCCAGCTTAGCTGCACTTCACCTCTTCAAATGACGACAAGATGACGCAAATTAACGTCCTCGAGTCGTTATTAAACGTAAACTACGAGCAGAATATCGAAAAAAGACGGCAACGAAAGGTAAAGCGGCAGACTAAAATAAACTGGAGGCCTCTGGATCGCCCAGCCTCCCCCGCCTCTTCAGTTAAGGGTTAAAACTATTTGGTCAAATTCCTACAGTCTCTCGTCAAATGCGATTATCAGCCTTGAAAACGACCGACCAAAAGGGATTTGAACCCCACGTCAACAATCTCAGCAGGAGGAACCCAAGCTCACTCAAAGCAGATCAACAAGTACAAAGAAGTGGGGCTTACTCACCTAAATAGAGAACCAAACGCCGCTCGTTCTTGACTTGCCAAATTGTTGTGACCACTTCAAACACCCATGCGTCGAAATATTACAATTTACGATATTTTGCGGGCTCTATTATCACATTACGAAGCTAAAGGGCATTTTTTCCACCTCAATTTAAAAAATACAACACAGTTTGGCGACTGTCAACCTTCTCCATTATGATTCTTGAAGCCTTGAAATCAGTGCCTTCTGAGTCACACGACAGTGTTGCCAACACTTACGTTCACGCGCGTGTTAGCGGAACTTTGTGAAAAACTGACGGAAATTGTGAAATAGTCTTGTATTGTCTACATTTTTATTTATTTTAGAATTAGCAAAAAGAATTCGGACATCGGAGACGCAACAGAGCGGGAAATAAGGGCAACGGTCCAACCATCGATGTATGAGAGCTTTTTCCCGCCATTTTTTGATTCATATCGGACTAGTTTAAAATTTGTATAATATGACTGTTGTGGTTTTTAAGTTATGTTTTCTGGCGAAATACTTCCTCAAATGTTTCACACTCCAAATTTGGTATTTTTGAGAAAATCGCTCTGTAAGGCAAACGCTGTGTCAACGCGGGTATGTTTGGCTTGGAAGCAGACAATAGTCCGTCGGCTGCTGCGCTCTGTTGACACAAGCACATTACTACGAATTATATTTTCAATACTCCCGCCAGCTTTGGTGTAGATGATTTTCTAAAAATTTGACATTTGGGTCAGGGACCTGTTTCCGGCTCTAGTTCGTCCTCGAAACTTTTCAGCCCGTTCAGACAAATTTGGGTGGAGTAGGGGCCAAAATGTATATTTCGAAAAATCGATTTTCGAGATTTCTGGCAATCTAGGCGTGTGGGGTATTGTTTTCCAGTAAATTTCGGACGGTAAACCCAATGAAATGGGTCCCAGAACGATTGGCACCCACCGGAAGATGTTATGGGTCAAAATGGGTACCTACCTACCCATTTTAATGTGTGTTTTCGAGATATCTGGTAGCTAGGCGTGTGGGGTATCATTTTCCGCTAAATCTTGGACGTTGAATCCAATGGAATGGGTCCCAAAATGATTGGCACCCACCGGAAGAAGTTATGGGCCAAATGGGTATCTATCTACCCATTTTGAATATGTGTTTCATGAGATTTCTGTTACCTAGGCGTGTGTGGTATCATTTTCTGCTAAATTTTTGACGTTGAATCCAATGAATTGGGTCCCGAAACGATTGGCGCCATCTGGATGAGGCTATGGGTCAAAATGGGTACCTATCTACCCATTTTGTTTATATGTTTTCGAGATTTCAAGTACCCAGGCGTGTGGGGTATCATTTTCCACTAAATTTTGAGCCCTGAATCAATTGGAATGGGTCCGGGACCCACCACACCCACTGTTTCCCCCATTTTCCCCATGTTGAAGAAATGAGTCTCCGAGCGTCTGGTCCGAGGAATGACCCCTGTGAAATAATTCGCCGCATTTTGTAAATTTCTCTCGTGAACACTGTTATCTTTGAATTTCTTCGCAACTATCCGTATACCTGTGCAATATTCGCTCGTCGGTCGCATATTTTACCGTTTAATATCTACTCGGATGTTGAAAGGCAATCCCACCCCTATCCCACCATGATCTTTTGAATCTCATTCTCCTTTTACCTGCGGTGTCGTTCCTATTCGCCCATTTTCTTCGGAACCTTGATCAGAATTTATTGCTGACCTACGCGGCTATAAACTTTTCTTTCATTCCTGTTCTCACTTCGGGGTTTTCTTCTGTTTTATCCCCCTTCCTCCTCCTCTTCCTTACTTCACTCGCCTTATTTCCGCTTCAATCCTCGAGAGTATTCCCTCTTATTGCCTCAGGTTTCACCGTAGGCGTCTTTTGCACCTGGGGTTTGTGAACAGACGGCAGTCTTTCACAACTGAACCTTCTTCCAAGAAGTATTTAATCACGAGCGTTGGACATTTATAGTCGTCAACTCCAATGAAATGTCGTTGCGAACACGGAAAATCCATTGTGGTCGCAATGTCCGGCTGGGAATAATCCACCCGCCATTACATGAAAGAGAAAATCATTATTCATTATTTTAGCAAAAACGCTGCAAATTGATTAACATGGGTTGGTTATTCCTCGGACCACGCACATGGGGCCCATTCCTTCAACATGGGAAAAATGGGGAAAACAGTGTGTGTGGCGGGTCCCGGACCAATTTCAATTGAATCATTAAAGAAACATTAGTTGGAGTATAACACACATGGAAAATCAAAAGTTTCTTAAAAGCTACTCAACTCTCCTGTGACACTAAAAAAAGACAAATAAAAGTTTGTATTTTACTTTTCTTCCTTAACTGACTGTTTCGGCTTCCGTGCAGCCCTCAGAATAGTTGAGACGGAGTCCAAATGACACGCAGAGAAAATTCCTTGCCTCTAACAACACATTTGAAAATAAAAAGGAAAACTTCACTTGTCGTTTGGAACAAGTTTATTAGTTAATGAAAATATTGTAGTGTATTGGTAGGTTTCCCGTGAGCCTCGTTTCGCGAGGATTTGACTTTGAATTGTTGATGGAGGATCAGAATGAAGTGTTGGGGAACCCCTTATAATTTATTTCTAAAGACTTTAAGTATAAGTACTCTCACATATCCTGTGATTATACCGCTACCACCACCAGGTGTTAACTAGTCATTTATAGCCTAATGAGACCTTGAAGCAACCTACTTTGACACCGTACGCAAAATGTCACTTCAGTCCTTTTCCAACTATCGTAAGATTTCCACCTGGATCTTCAGTGGTCAACGGACATTTTCATATGAGTTTCGTAAGATGGGGAATGATAAAAAGAAAACAGTTACGAATATAGATCAAGAGGACATTGTAAAATACGTAAAAATGTACAAAAATCGGAGAAATTGGTTCAATTTGAAAAATGATCCCACAACTCCATATTTCTTGATCAAAAAAGTCTACACTTATTTGAGACCGTTCCTTTTTATGTTATGCTTTGTCATCACTCTTATGGCTCTGGCGAAAAAGGGGGATTTTGGATTTTTAGATGGTGACATAATTTTTCTTGAATTGTGGTTCCATTTGATGAGCATGAGCCTAATATTTTGGTTATCACAGACAAACAATGAGAAATTAGTAAAAACTATTAATTACAATTTCAAAGCGAGAAACGGCTTCAAGTTGCAAAAAATCAGAACCGGCACGCTCAATAAAATTTACAAAATTTTCAAGATTGGGATCAGACTGGACTACGTGGGCGCATTTTTTATTATGACGTTACCGATGATGTTGGACACTGTGATGCACTTTGGTTTCGACATGTTGGACAAGCCTCTCACGCTACCTTCGCCAATTGAATGCGTTCATGGGCCGTTCAAAACGTGGGACGCCATCTACTACATTAACTTGCTGTTCAATTTGTGGTTTATTTGGGAAGTAGTTGATGTGCACCAAACCCAGGTGTTGGGCTACGTATCGCTTCTTGTATATACTGTAACCCGCCGTTTCGTCTAACGGGCTAGGGATCCAGAAATAGACCATAGGCGAATAAATTAGTGGGAGACTAAAGACTTTCACTTACCGTTCGGAATGTCGGAGACGGTCGGTCATAGACTCCAAGTACACCTGAACTGACTAAGCTCTGAGGAATGGGGTTTCGTAAGTGAAAGGCAAGAGTTCAATATTGATTTATAATACGCAATTGTTCGAAATATAAAATATGGAATGTCTCGGCCGAGAAGGATACTGACTATGGCTTAATCTAATTAGTGAGTAGGTAGAATGTGAAGGGCTGAAGGCCAATGAATTACGAGGTAGCTGAAGGCTCAGGAGTGTTTGATTTAGAATAACGGAAAAATACAGTTGTTTTGCTAATGTTCTCCCCTAACTCCCTTTGCTTTTCTACAACAGACAAAATACTCAATACTACGGTTACAAGTTACAATTTCTACGATCAGCTTTCTAATGACTAAACGTCAGGGCTTGGGCCAGATTTAAAGGAGTCGACTTTCGCGTTGCGAGGGTACGAGACAGAATTATTTCGCCACTTACGTGCACCAACGCCTTTGGATGGAGACAACAGGGTGATGTGTTCTTCGCTGCTCGGCTTCGGTCAGGGGAACGCCGTCCAGGTTGGAGGAGGCGAGGCTCTTTCCAACGGAGATCCGACGACTGGCGGTGCGTGGAGATCCCAGACTATTGGCCGTCGGTCGGGCGCGAACGAATCAACACTCGGGTCCGACGGGGGATTTTCAGTTCGTAATAGGGGTCCACTGTTACGGGATAGGAATTGGCTGATCTCCCAATTCCCGAGTTCTCACCCTGAAGGAACCACGATACGATCGTTCCTTCAGGTCACTTTCACTTCACTTCGTTGTCCCGGTTCACTTCGCCTCGATGTTCCGGTTCACTTCGCTTCGATGTTCCGGTTCACTTGGATGTCCCGGTTCACTTCGATGTTCCGGGTCACGTGGATGTCCCGGTTCACTTCGATGTTCCGGGTCACTTGGATGTCCCGGTTCACTTCGATGTTCCGGGTCACTTGGATGTTCCGGTTCACTTCGATGTTCCGGGTCACTTGGATGTCCCGGTTCACTTCGATGTTCCGGGTCACTTGGATGTTCCGGTTCACTTCGATGTCCCGGTTCACTTGGATGTTCCGGTTCACTTCGCTACGATGTCCCGGTTCACTTCGCCTCGATGTTCCGGGTCACTTCGATGTCCCGGTTCACTTTACTTCGATGTCCCGGTTCACTTCACTCCGTTCGCAAACAGAGATTTCTACCTTCCTTCTCGTGAGTTCGGATACGACTGGGGATTGCTCGTTCTCTCCGTCCGCTCGTCACGTCGCCTTCCCCTTCTACGCCTCCCTGGGTGTCTTGCGCCGCCCATCGCCTACCCAATCCAAAGAGGGCACGCCTTCCGCCCAGCTGGAGTTAGGCGTTTGGAGGGGAGAGGGGTCGTTCCGTCCCCCCGCCGCCGAAGTTTCTTGACGGGGCGCTTGGAATTTGCCGCCCCGTTACACTCCTCCGATCTTCGGAGGCCGAGGTCTACCTCGGCAATTTTCCTTCCGGTGGGGGGGGGTGACTGGTGCGATGGGCATTGCGTCAGGTCGTTTGGCTGCCGAGAGCATGATGGCGCTGATGTTCCCAGGTGGTGCGATGGGCGAGATGTTCCTTCCGCTGGTCTTATCTTCTACTTCCCTACTATGCTGTGAAACATACAAACCGGCCCTTCTGTTAGTCTCCTCTCACGCTCCGACTCACCCGTTGTACGTCAGTCAATGGCTCATGTATCATGCAGACAACCTCCCTCTCTGCACAGAGCCAGACGCTGAACAACAATCCTAGATTTTAGCTACCATTACAAGGGAAAAACAAAGGAAAAGAGGGGAGTGGCAAGGCAGTCCTGTCCCGACCCATGAGGTACGGTCATTAATCAACAAGGCAAGTACTGGTGTCGTGCATTTTATTCTACAGGTAAGACATTCCCTATTCTACTTCACAAATTACGAGTATACCCCACAACTTGAAAAATTATTTCTCTTTTTTTTTTTTTTTTTTTTTTTTTTTTTTTTTTTTTTTTTTTTTTTTTTTTTTTTTTTTTTTTTTTTTTTTTTTTTATTTGCTTCATCCCGTTCGAGGTGTTGATATCTTCCCCGCGTGGAGCTGCGCGTAGTCGATCGTTTTGCGCCTTGGTCTTAGCCCGTATGGACTGGACGCCGTCCTAATCGGAATCGGGATTCGGCTGGAGGATCTTCCAGGGCCCTGGGCCCCAGGTTCAGGATTTTCTTCGGTCCGTACTGGTTCCGGCCATTCCAGAGGGTCTGACAACCACGTCCCTCCACTATCTTCGCTAGGTGGAGGGGCAGGGCTCTCGGGTGGGCGCGACTCCTCCTGCTACGTCGGGGGTGACGGCGTCGTCTGGCACGCTGTTGACAAACGCTGGCTTGAGCCTGCTGAGGTGGTAACGCGTGGTCTTCCCTAGGACATCCTGGACCTCGTAATTGACATCGGGTTTCTGGATTGGTGGTGTCAAATTTGGGGGAGTGTTCCTCTCCTGGCACTCCTGGCATTTCTGGACGAACTCTCGGACGTCACGTACCATCTTCTTCCAGTACCCGTACCGCCTTGCGACACGGGTGGTTGTTTCTATGCCAGGGTGCCCGGCCCACTGATGTTGATGACAATTGGTCAGGAACCAGCGCCGCATGGTGGATGGGATCAGTGGCACCGTGATCCGCTGGCCATCCACATCGACCTCCTTCCTCCAGACTTCTTCCTCCTTCTTTAGTCGATGCTTCTCTGGGTCAGCAGTCAGGGTGGAGATCCAGGGGTCCAAGGATTGGGCTGCCATCAGAAGTTCCTTCGGCAAACTTAATATGATGGCGCCAACAGGAACACGGCTCAGGCCGTCTTTGACCAACTGGTAGTCGGGTCCTGCCAGATGAGTCAGATGCTGATGCACCTGGTGCTTCAATTCAGAGGTTGAAGGGGGATTGTCCCGGATCTCAATTGGGAACTCTGCTACATCGGACATCGGAGGGTGTACCACCAGCTGCTTTCTAGGTAGTGTTGGTTCGGTGGTCAGTCGGCCTTGGTGGTTGTTGTCGACGCTAGGTTCAGAGGCTTTGGCAGATGTTGAAGCGACTGTTGGCCCGCCCTGGTAGTTGTTGTCGGTGTCGGGTTTCGTGGCTTGAGCGGTTTTCTGGGCTTTTCGCGCCATCCCGTCGCCCTTCAGTTGACGGATGTGCCTGTGGAGGTCCGGGTCAGTGGCGACCACGCCGATGGAGATCATCTTCCCAGTGGTGGGTTCTTTCATCTCCACTACGCCGATATCCGGGCGTATGCCAAGGGGTAATTTCCTCAGGAGGTCCAGTCCGATCAGATCCAAGCCGGAGTCAGGTCGTTGGAAGACATAGAATGGGTGTGTAGTTGTAACTAGACCAATGGTGGTACGTACCTCCTGGATCCCCAGCACGGGCAGTGGTTGTCCGTCGGCACCCCATAGCTCCATTGCTGTTGGGCGGATGTCAATGCCAGGCACAGGTCTTGATAGGACAGATACTGCAGCACCAGTATCCACGACCATTCGCCGGGACTCCTTCCCCAAGCCGGCGGTGATCAGTATCATGGGCATCATGACACCATTCACTGCGGTCTGGTAGGACACCAGCTCGTCTCCGCGGACGTCGACGATTGGTTCGTCCTCGTTAGTTGTTGTGAGACTGGCTTGGGTTTCATGGGTCGTACTGATGTTTCTGACCTGGTGCATTCGCGGATTCGAGATGGGCAGGGTCTTCTTCTTCTTCAGGCAATCAGCCTCCAGATGGTCACGGGATCCACAGAAATTGCAGAACAAGGCCGCGTAGAGTCCGTGGGGGCAACTCACTGGAAAGTGGGACATATCACCACAGTACATACAGGGCAGCACTGGGACGGTCGGTGGTAACTTCGTCGGCACCGGTATCAACTGGTGATCGCCGAACGTGGCCGGTTTGTTTGGGTAACGGAGCGGGCTTCTGGGTTTTTGCAGGCAGTTTGCTGCAAAATGCCCTGGTTCTCCGCAAGAGTAGCATTTCTTGGGCTCCGAAGGTCTTGATCCGCTAACAGCGGCTATGTCCCATCGAGCATCGTAGTCCTGCTTTGCTCTCATTACGTCCTCCCATCCCTCAGCCCGCTCCACTGCATCCTCCAAGGTGTCCGGAGGGTTACCCTGCAAGTAGAGATGGAGTTCTCTCGGTTGCCCGCGGACAAAAGCGCTGAGTGCCTTTCGTCTTGTCCATTCCCGACGTTGGGCCTCGTTCAGGTTGGGTTCAGTTCGGACAGCCGATCGTGCCGTGGCCAGAAGTCGTTCTGCGAACCGTCGGATGGACTCGTCGGGGTCTCTCTGGGCTGTCCAGAGTCGTATGGTCGCCTTCTCGGGACTTTCCTCGCCATACCATGCCAGTATGGCCTTCTTTACGGTCGTGTATGGGGTTTCGCCAAGACCATCCTGGAGGAATCGCTTGGCTCCACCTTTTAGGCGGGTGCGAAGGAATCGCAATCTCTTGTGTTCGTCAAGCTCTTGGGTTGCTTGCTCCACTTCCTGGAAGAACACGGATGCCGTGATAGCATCCGGCTCATCAGGGTTCCATGGGTCGACTTCCATAAACAACGACCGCGGAATGCCGGAGGCCGCAGGCTCGCGGAAGAAGGCGCCCAGTTTGTTCATCGCTTCCGTCACGGCGTTCATCATGGCTTCGCCCTCGACTGATGGGCTGCTGTTTCGTTGCATGGTCGCGAACTCACTTGATGCACAAAAGAACTAAATAAAAAAAATTACAGAACCGATAGATCACTTTCCTGCGCACCAAGGACCGATAATTTCCCCACGAATCGAGAAAGGACTTCCCAGTTGGTAAGAGCTATGACGGGTCCGGAATCGGGATGTCAATTGGAGCTGAAGGCTCGTCGGAACAGTCCCGGCACAGATGGCTACGGCGAGAGTGATGCTACTAGATACTGAGCCAGTAGTTAAATTTTGATTTATGGAAAGAAAGAAAAATGATACGGATTTGAAGTTAATTGACTCCTCACTCGCTTCCTCACACTCGGGCCGATTTGTTTGTTTCTTACAGTTTTAAATTTCAGAATCTATAACTAGCACAATTTAAATTTCGAGATTATAAAACGCGACCCAATTCCTTCAGAGCTTTTTCTCACCAATATTCGCCTGGTCAAGATCACTTGTTGTGGATACGACAGAAATCGAGATTTCTGAAATATCCCACCGCTGCCACCAAAAGATGTAACCCGCCGTTTCGTCTAACGGGCTAGGGATCCAGAAATAGACCATAGGCGAATAAATTAGTGGGAGACTAAAGACTTTCACTTACCGTTCGGAATGTCGGAGACGGTCGGTCATAGACTCCAAGTACACCTGAACTGACTAAGCTCTGAGGAATGGGGTTTCGTAAGTGAAAGGCAAGAGTTCAATATTGATTTATAATACGCAATTGTTCGAAATATAAAATATGGAATGTCTCGGCCGAGAAGGATACTGACTATGGCTTAATCTAATTAGTGAGTAGGTAGAATGTGAAGGGCTGAAGGCCAATGAATTAACGAGGTAGCTGAAGGCTCAGGAGTGTTTGATTTAGAATAACGGAAAAATACAGTTGTTTTGCTAATGTTCTCCCCTAACTCCCTTTGCTTTTCTACAACAGACAAAATACTCAATACTACGGTTACAAGTTACAATTTCTACGATCAGCTTTCTAATGACTAAACGTCAGGGCTTGGGCCAGATTTAAAGAGTCGACTTTCGCGTTGCGAGGGTACGAGACAGAATTATTTCGCCACTTACGTGCACCAACGCCTTTGGATGGAGACAACAGGGTGATGTGTTCTTCGCTGCTCGGCTTTGGTCAGGGGAACGCCGTCCAGGTTGGAGGAGGCGAGGCTCTTTCCAACGGAGATCCGACGACTGGCGGTGCGTGGAGATCCCAGACTATTGGCCGTCGGTCGGGCGCGAACGAATCAACACTCGGGTCCGACGGGGGATTTTCAGTTCGTAATAGGGGTCCACTGTTACGGGATAGGAATTGGCTGATCTCCCAATTCCCGAGTTCTCACCCTGAAGGAACCACGATACGATCGTTCCTTCAGGTCACTTTCACTTCACTTCGTTGTCCCGGTTCACTTCGCCTCGATGTTCCGGTTCACTTCGCTTCGATGTTCCGGTTCACTTCGCTTCGATGTTCCGGTTCACTTGGATGTCCCGGTTCACTTCGATGTTCCGGGTCACGTGGATGTCCCGGTTCACTTCGATGTTCCGGGTCACTTGGATGTCCCGGTTCACTTCGATGTTCCGGGTCACTTGGATGTTCCGGTTCACTTCGATGTTCCGGGTCACTTGGATGTCCCGGTTCACTTCGATGTTCCGGGTCACTTGGATGTTCCGGTTCACTTCGATGTCCCGGTTCACTTGGATGTTCCGGTTCACTTCGCTACGATGTCCCGGTTCACTTCGCCTCGATGTTCCGGGTCACTTCGATGTCCCGGTTCACTTTACTTCGATGTCCCGGTTCACTTCACTCCGTTCGCAAACAGAGATTTCTACCTTCCTTCTCGTGAGTTCGGATACGACTGGGGATTGCTCGTTCTCTCCGTCCGCTCGTCACGTCGCCTTCCCCTTCTACGCCTCCCTGGGTGTCTTGCGCCGCCCATCGCCTACCCAATCCAAAGAGGGCACGCCTTCCGCCCAGCTGGAGTTAGGCGTTTGGAGGGGAGAGGGGTCGTTCCGTCCCCCCGCCGCCGAAGTTTCTTGACGGGGCGCTTGGAATTTGCCGCCCCGTTACAATACATCGATTGAATTGAGAAAATTCAAATTCGCCGTGAACGCCTTGAAAAGGGAGAAACGCTTCCCAATTATTCGCGTCAAATTGCGACGGCTCTTCAAGTGGCATCAAGATTTTATTCAGTGAGTTTCAAGTTTGTTTAATTCGAGTCTTAACGTAATATTTTTGATTAGCTTCGGCCACTGAAGGCCCTCAGGATCTACGTGGAGTTGATTAGATGTTCGCTAAAGGAGAAGTTTGCGTAGTTAATCGAGTTGCCATTTTGTTGAACCACAGGCCACAGACTATCTCATTCCACCCAAATCATATCATCGAGTCTTGGTTCCCGAAAAATCCTGAGAACCCATTTTCATACATACCTTGCCTCCGCTTTGAGCTATTGAGCCAATAATTTCCGAGGATCAACAGCCCAAATGGACTTACTGACCAACCAAAACTTCAGATGGAGGAATGCATTTAAGACCTTAAAGATAATTTTCGTCCTTATCGCAGTGCGTACTTTGAAATTCATGCAATGTCAGTTATGGACCCCAGTTTTTCGGGGGAGTTCACTGACGTGGCAAACGTTTTGGATATTGTTAATTATTAATTATTTCAGATGGAAAACCGATCTCAAGAACTATTTAGGCCTTCCATGCGCCTTCAACTACTTGCTGACCACAGTGACTTTGACTTTGCTTTCCTTTTGTGCGGTTACAGTGAGTTCACCATTTTCTCAGTTTATTTATTTTATTTCATTTTTTTAAGTTTATTTATTGGAAAACGGGACGAACCGTATTACAGATATGTCGCACCTGTCATGGTGTCACATCGCGAAGGGAACCAGACGGGATCAAGGTTATGACTGGAGTGAAGGCAAGGATGTTACAGTATTCATCAAATGCAGCAGGCGAATCCCCTCCACTCGAAACTGTTACTACCGCCGTCCGGTGGCCAACTACTGGACTGCGCTTGGTGCTCTATTCTATGAACAAATTAGATGCTCTTCCTAGCTGAATGCCGTCACAAACAGAAAAATGCATTTTTTGGGATGTGCCAGTATTCCACGACAGGTACGATGTGTACTGAACGTCAAATAAGAACAGATGAGGGACGAAATTACAAACAAGGAGCTATGTGCCCTTCTTGTTCAGAAGAGAGATATCGGAAGAGGATAGTTTTAATGGATGAGAGGGGCGAGGACACAATATCAAGGAACGGAGGAGTCGTGGAGAAGAAATTCACTTAGCGGGGGATGCGGCACAATGGACGACTGTAGAGGTGGTTGGAAGCAGCGAAGGGGATGGCAAAGGGTACGGCAGAACGAGCAAGGAGATCGGGAGAATCTATGCGTCTGAAGCCACGAAAGAATGGGACGTCGGAACAGATTCGATAATCCCGGGAAGACAATAGGTTGAAGCGGCGGGTGAGCTCGTCATTTATTTATTTTACACGGGAACGAGCCCATTTCATAGTATATTGGTAAGTAAAGCATCCAGCAAGCGTCTCTTGAGGATTGAGGGAGGGAGGGTGAACAGATCCATATCAGCAGCAGCGAGCAGATGGTTGGCAGTGCGGGGCAGACGGCTGAGGGGGCGGTGCAGCATGTAATTGGTCGACGTGAAGGGGATCCAAAAGAGGTCACGTGTGCGGGAGCCTGGTCTTGGGACCCAGAGACCTGTCTGGTCCAGGAGAGACAGCGCGTCAATACGCCCAGAGAACAGACTGTGACAGAAAACCATGTCCGCGATGGTGCGTTGGTCACCAGGACTGGGGAGGTGATACTGCGCACAGAGTGCGCCATAGTCAATGCTATCTCGAGGTATGCCTGACTTGAAGGCAAGGTAGCGGAGGAACGCCCTGTGCACCCGATCATTTAGGTCAATGTGGCAGCCATAAAAAGGGCTACAGACGCCTGAGGCATGCCTGAACAATGGCACGATACAGTGTGATGAGGGCTGGGATATGAGTGAATTCCCTAGTATTCCGCTTGAGGAAACACAGGGACCGCATAGCTCGAGAGTTGACCTGCGACACGTGCTCATTGAAAGTGAGCTGCGGGTCCAGACATACCCCAAGATCATGGATGAGTGACGGACACGCAAGTTGAGATCCATTAATGCTGTAGACATGGTATCGATGATAGGTGGATACTGTGCACTTGCTAGGGTTCAGGAAGTGGCCGACAGAGGAGCAGTCATAGTCCAGGTCATCGTGGGGAATTGAGATCTTATAAGCCGGGGTCATAGTGAGGGCTCCAAATCACCGACATGTACTCCAAGACGGGCTGCACTAGAGTTTTGTAAAGAGACACCAGGGATGATGCCTGAGAAAATTCTCTGGTGCTCCTCACAAATCCCAGCACAGGCATACCGTGGGATGCCGCCTGCTTTATGGGATCTGCAAGAGAGCTGGGAATCCTGGTGCACGCCTAGGTCGACAATGTCCTCCTTGCGGGACAGAATCACTTTATTGATTGAGTAGGGGTGAATGACTGGAGAGTGAGAGCGGTGGAATGAGGTGACAGCGCATTTGGACAGGTTCAGAGCCAAACCGCTGTGGTCACGCCAAAGAGAGAGAGCGTCGAGGTTCTGCTGTAGGAGAAGACAGTCCATGGGGTCACCAATGGATTTGAATATCGTCAGCAACTCGGTGCAATGAAGAGAGGAGGCGACTTCATTGATCACAAGATTGAAGAGTAGGGGACCTGATATACCTGCACTAGACTGTTCCTGAGGCCACGACGTAGTCCATTACAATCTTTCCTCGTCGTGGTTCTGCGCTAGATCATCTGGGAGCCCTGCTCTATGGCTCTATTGCTTCCCTGTATATCAGGCACCCCACCCTCTTCCGGCGTTCGCCTGCCTGTGGCAGCCCAGGATGGACCTTGTGGAGGTGCCGGGTTTTGCAAGAAGTCTTTTGGTCTTCTGATCTGCTCTGCTAAGCCTCCGTACTAACATCATTGGCATGTCATGAGCTTTAGGGTGGGGGTGGTTGTGGAGCTGTTGGGACTTGGTGCTTTAATTCAACGTACAGGCATTTTGTAGGGGTACCTAAATAGGAAAACACCCTGTGTCCTCCACTCCAGTTCATTCTTCACCCTTTTCTTTGTGCTCCACAGTCTTGCGAAGGAGTTCTTTGCTAAAACGCTGTAGGCAGGGCAACTGGGATATTCCTCCCCTGCCTAGATAAAAAGTCTACATTTAACTATGCCTTGCCTAAACAATGATCACAGGCGCATATCACATATTATTTTAAAATCTACGGGGGGGGGGGGAGTACTTGTTATTCCTCCTTCCCCTAAATATTAGGTCTAGTCTAGCCCCAGTGCACACCCACCACCCAGGACTGCAAAGAGTAGGGAGCCCTGCGGGACGACAGATGAGGCAATGAATCGGACCGAGACAACACCGCCTACGCGCACCGAGAGCTGCCTGCACCCAAGGTCCAATCCAGGCAAGGAATGGACCAAAGACACCAAAGTTCAGTTGGCCTGAAGGCTTCCTACTGTTCGCCTTTGTTTGAACTCGTGTTCTCTGTTATAACAATGTGGTAAAAATTGAAAAAAAAAAAAAAAAAAATCAATAGGAATGAAAGGAAAAGGATAAAGCAGGGGATCGCAACCTAACATTTTTTTAACACTTTGAGGATATAGTTTTGGCGGGTTATTAACATGGAGTTACTAGACCCCCTGATTGGGTAGGCATAATTTTGAAATAATAAATATATTTAGATTAGCATAGTAATATTATGACATGACTAAATAATATTGCACTTGATTCGCAGAGCAAGAAAACTGAGTTACAAATAGCCTACACTTTTGGTGTAGTAAGCTACTTCCTCATTGGCCTTCTCTACTGTTGGCTGGGCCAGGCGTTGGAGAATAAAGTACGTTTGAAGTAAATTTGGATGCCAAATCGAGACGTAATTTCAAGTAGACGACCTGCTCTTACTCCAAATTGTCTCGGTCATTTGATCAGCAGAATTCTCGCATTTTATTAATGTTGACGAGGAATTCCTATTATAGAGTGTTGCAGTCTACGAGACAATCATGTATGAATTGCCATGGTACCAGTATACTCCAGCTCTGAGGAGAGATCTTCTAATGTTGATCAGACAAGCTCAATATCCCGTCGTCATAGATTACTACGGAGGTTCTGTAATGAATCTTGCGAGTTTCAAGGACGTGAGTACAATCTATCGTCAAATGTTGAAGTAGTAGTGCTACGTAATATGTAACTTTGTTTTCTTATCATATTGCAGATGATATCACAAACTTATTCGTGCTTCGCACTCCTCCAAACCATGACGAAGGAAGTGTAACTCAACATTGAAGACAAGTCGTATCCAGGTTGAAGAGGCGTGAAGATCTAGATTAGTTAGAGTTACATGCCATGTTGATGCTGTCAACCCGTAAAATAGCGAATTCGCAATAATACCTTTAAAAAGACCGCATTTCTATTTCCTAAAAACGCTGCAAATTCCTTCTCTTTGTGACATTCTCACTCGTTTTATTTTTGCTTTCAATTTATAGTAGATACCTAGTGCGAAATTTTCCTTCAGTCAGAACTCGCACGAACTATTATACCGTGCCCGACATTATCGGTAAATCCCGTTTTAATTCCTCATTGATTTTCATGATAAAACCTGGTGGCATCTCATCCTCGCCGACGGTGGCTGTGGAGAGCTTGGAGAAAGCGTGGGTTATTCATTTTCTTTTAACCGATCCCTGTTTAGCTTTCATCTCAATTCCATCTCGTGTCTCATTGCATAATGAATCAGCTCTCCCTTGATTATGAGTGGGGAGGTGAATTTCAGAAAAACCAGGGGATGATTTATTGCTAAAAGAGTGCTCGGAGATTTGGTAAAATTTAGTTACAGTAGGTACCCACGTTTTCCGGGCAGAGATTTCATCGTCGTTTTATGTAGTTATTTACATATTTTATAACATTATCTTTCTTCTTGCCTGTATTTTTTCCATTACGTAGGTCGCCTATTTTAGAAACCTCGATGAAAGCATCATTCAGACCACCATTATAGAATGGTTAATGTATTGTTGCGAGCTCGCACCGGCGCCGGTCAAATGGGCTGCTGGCGTCGCAAGGTCAACGACCTGTGGAGGATTAAGGGTCTCGAACATTCGGGAACCTCCCCGTTCGCTCCAGACAACACGTCGAGTTCCCAGAACCAGGGAATGTTCTGGAAGGTACTCAACCGAGAGGCAGCAGGTATAAAACAGACCCACGAGCGCCGCCCAGTTCAGTTCAATTCGGAGTCCGGATATAGACGCTTTGGGTTATAAATTGTGCCGTGCTGCGTTATAAATAGTGCGACAACCGCGTTACAATCGTGTATTGTGATTCTGTCATTGTGTAAGTGCGCGAATGTGAACAGTGTATGTACTCAAGTGAACGATTGTTAATAAATTATTTACTAAGATCATAAATCGTTACAGTATATTGACAGTAGGTACTAGTAACAATTGTATTAACAAACCCAGAGGGCACGCAAAATCAGGGCCAGCCGCAAAGGGGTGCAGCCATCAAGCATTAGGTAGGAGCCTGGGGATGCACTTCTGTTCTGGTAATGGAGAACAGTAGGTTAGGCAAAGGTTCAATGAGAAGAGTCTCAGAGACTGCAAGTTCATGGTGCATGGAAAATCAGGGCTGTTGGGGCCCTGAAGTGAGCCAACACAATAACACAAGCCGCATCATGGTGCATTTTTCTTCAGAACTCTGGGAGGAAGAATAAAGGGGGGAAATCAAACAGAGAATAGAAAATAACATAGAAACAAGGAAAATTTCCCCCGTGGAACAGTGAAGGCGTTTGTTTGCCTCATTATGTATATTGGGGAGTTGCTCTCGAACCTCCTCAAATCTGCTCAAAAACTTCAGAGCTCAAGTGGCTCCTTGACATGGAAATATTTGGAGTGCACCCAAATCCGCAAGATGCCTTCAATTGCCTTCAACATACAGCAGATTTGACTTCATCATCAGTGTTGCTCTTCTTGGGTTCGTCAAAAGTGTCTTCATGTTTTATTCGATGAAGTTTGTAGACACATGTGACTCGATTTGAAATAATCTGTAGCTGACAGGTGTACAGAGCTTTTACATAGAACAGCCACTCATGCCACACAGTGAAATGACCGGATGACATCTAGTAAGACAGCAGAAAAGAATTATTTTCCTCTCTTAAAATGCTTTCTATTTTATGTATGCTTGTTTTTATATGAACTCCTTTGTTTGTGTATTGGTATAGCGTTGCTTCGTGACACCATACTGATGATTCGGCATCTTCCTAACTGGCAGAATGATTCATATATCCTTGAAATGAATGTTATTCAGTGTTGACCGTGGCAGGATTCCCTGCCAATAATACAGGCACCCGTGTAAGTCGTTCCGCTTGGATCTGGCAACAATGAATTCTTTATGAGAGATTGAAATGTAGTGTTGGAGAAATCCTCATATTTTATTTCTTAAGACTTTCGAGTTCTCTCACATATCCTGTAATTATACCGCTACCACCGCCTGGTGTTAACTGGTTATTAGATACCCCGGTATTTGCAAAATCACTTCAGTCCTTTACCAACTACCTCAAGATTCAGTCCTTCTCTCTCGTCCAATTACTGCAAGATCTCCTCCTTCAGTGGTCAATGGACATTTTCATATGAGTTTCGTAGAATGAGGAATGATAAAAGGATAACAGTCACGAATATAGATCAAGAGGACATTGTGAAATACGTAAAAATATATAAAAGTCGGAGAAGTTGGTACAATTTGAAAAGTGATACAACAACGCCCTATTTCTTGATCAAAAAAGTCTACACTTATTTGAGACCGTTTCTTTTCGTGCTGTGCTTTGTCATCACTCTTATGGCTCTGGCGAAAAAAGAGGATTTTGGATTTTTTAATGGGGGTATACTTTTTCTTGGATTGTGGTTCCATATGATGAGCATGAGCCTGATTCTTTGGGTATCACAGACAAACAATGAAAAATTAGTGAAAACTATCAATTACAGTTTCAAAGCGCGTGATACTCTCGAGTTGCAAAAAATCAGAACCGGCACGCTCGATAAAATTAACAAAATTTTCAAGATTGGGATCAAACTGGTGACAGGGGGCTCATTTTTGATTATGATATTACCAATGGTGTTGGACACTGTGATGCACTTTGGTTTCGACATGTTGGACAAGCCTCTCACGCTACCTTCGCCAGCTGAGTCCATTATCGGGCCGTTCGAATCGTGGGACGCCGCCTACTACTTCAACTTGCTGTTCACTTTGTGGTTCACGTGGGAAGTACTTGATGTGCACCAAACCCAGGTGTTGGGTTACGTACTGCTTCTTGTATATACATCGATTGAATTGAGAAAATTTAAATTCGCCGTGAACGCCTTGAAAACGGAGAAACGCTTTCCAATAATTCGCGTCAAATTGCGACGGCTCTTCAAGTGGCATCAAGATTTTATTCAGTGAGTTTCAAGTTTGGTTTTTGATTAGCTTTGGCCACTAAAGGCCTTCAGGATCTATGTGGAGTTGATTAGATGTTCGATGAATGAGAAGTTTGCGTAGTAGGAGGGTCATCCAGAATGTAAAATTACAAATTCCCTGGAAGGAGCAGAGAATTCTTTTTTTTCGGGGTTGGTATTTCATCAGGTTCCTTACTTTGAGTCGCGAATCTGCCTCTGAAATCCATCGTCTGCTTGTGGAAACTTATGGACCTGAGGTTATGTCCCGTCAGCATGTTTTCAAGTGGGTTAGGCTGGACACACGACAAAGAAAGGAGTGGGAGGCTGACTCTCATTTCAGAAGAGCTTCTGCAGTAAATTGACAATCAAATTCGCAGTAATCGGCGGCAGACCCTTTACACCCTTCATGAGAAGTTCCTAGACATCTCGCGAAGACTTATGGGCGGAATTGTGTCGGAAAAACTGAATTACAGGAAGTTGTGTGCAAGATGGGTGCCAAAAATGTTGACTCTGGAACATTGCCTAAATCGCATTTTAGCCGCACGCAATTTCTTGAGCGTTATGAAATGGAGGGTGAAGCATTCCTTGACTCGATTGTGACTGGGGACAAAACGTGGGTTCGTCCCCGAGTCAAAGAGGCAGTCCGTGCAATGGCGCCATACTCACTCCCCCTCAGCAAAAAAATTCAAGGTTCAGCCCTCCGTGCGGAAAATCATGGCATTAGTGTTATGGGACAGAAAAAGGGTGTTGTTGGTGGATTTCATGGTCAGGGGAACCACCATTGATGCCGATCCGTATTGTGAGACCCTTGAAAAATTGAGGGAAACAAGACAAAGACAAATGCTGAACCGTTGTATGTCTCTTCTTCAGAACAACGCCAGACCCAGGACCTGCTTGTCTCGTTTGGATGTATGTTGTGACCCATCGCCATATTCTCCGGACTTGGCGCCTTCGGACATCCACATTTTCACCAAATTGAAGGAGTTCTTGGGTGGAAAACGTTTGGACGTGAAGGAAACTATTGAGAAGTGATTTTTGGAGTTGGAGCAAACTGTGTATGACGAGGGAATCAAAAAGCTGGTGACCAGGCCGAAGAAATGTGTTGAAGTTGGTGGCTATTATGTATAAAATTAAGGACATATTTTGCTACATTTCCTCAAAATTAGAATAAAATATATGCATTTTTCGATTTTTACCAGCAGTTGTAACCTTACTTTCTGGATGACCCTAAATAGAGTTGCCATTTTGTTGAACCACAGGCCACAGGCTATCTCATTTCACCTAAGTCAAATCAACAAGTCATGGTTCGCAAAATATCTTGAGAACCCATTTTCATACATACCTTGCCTCCGCTTTGAGCTGTTGAGCCATTAATTTTCGAGAATCAACAGCTCAAATGGACTTACCTACTGACCTACCAAAACTTCAGATGGAAGAATTCGAATTAAGACTTCAAAGGTAAGTTTCGTCCCCAGTCGCAGTGTGTACTTTGAAATTCAAGCAATGTCAGTCAGGAGAATTCACTGACGTGGCAAACGTTTTTAAACATTAACGTTTTTGATGTTGTAATATTATGAATTATTTCAGATGGAAAACCGATCTCAAGAACTATTTAGGCCTTCCATGCGCCTTCAACTACTTGCTGACCACAGTGAATTTGACTTTGCTATTATTCTGTGCGGCCACAGTGAGTTGACTGCTCATCATTTTTCAGTTGGCCTGAAGGCTTCCTTCTGTTTGTCTTTTGTTCAACTAGAGGAGATTGTAGATGTTAACAGACACCTGGAGGAGCGGTTATAGAGGGCCCCAAACGCGGAAGCCGGTTTGTTGCCCAACTTTTAGGTAGCCCCGTTAAGTCTGAGTAGATCCTTGGTGAGTGATGGATGTGGTTTTGCGACCATACGTTTACTGTGGACATGTCCCTCAATATTCCGCCTACAGCTTGCTCTGCGCCCACAAAGGGTGTTCTGGAGCCCCTCCTGGCAAGCTCATCAGATTTTTCGTTGCCCTCAATGCCCCTGTGCTCAGCCACCCACTCAAGAAACCCTGTATTGTGGGCTGCTAGAGCACAGAGAGTCTGTTCACAGTCCTTCACCACCTTTGATGAGATGTTGGGTGCTGTGAGTGCTTTAATCGACGCCTGGCTGTCAGAGTGAATGCAGAGGTGTACATTAGTATGTCCTCTCCTCAGAATCTCCAGAGCACATGCATTGATTGCCAGGATTTCGACCTGGAAAACGGTGGTGTATTTCCCTAGTGGTGTGGAGTATTGCCACCTAGGCTTGATCCCATACACCCCAGCACCTCAGAAGGAGGAGCCTTCAATACTGACCACCTACTTATTTTTTGATCGAGTGGAGGGGTAATAATGGTCATGTCAGGGACTTCTTTCCTACTTGAGGTGACAAAGGTGGGTAGTTTTCCTGGTCTGCTATGTAAAGATTACTAGCCACCAAGTAGTCAAACAACAAGTTACTTCTTTTGTTGGTGTTGGTGCTTCCCCATGCCAAGAGATGGGAGTTGGCATCTGCATCCATGAGCAGCTGGACATTGTCATTGCGGCATTTTCCCTCAAGGCTAGGCACCTCCATTAGGGGGGGGGGGGGGGTTATGGAAAGTAGGCTGAGGTAGTGACCAAGTGCTCCCTACATCCTCTTTGCTCATGAGATAGCAAGAGAGCAATTTTTGGACCTCAAACAGGGGAATGACTTTTTTGGCATCAGAGGTATAACTCAAACATAGCTGCACTATATTGCCTCTCACCATTTCTGTTTACACATCTGTTAGCCTTTGAATGGGGTGGTTGCCATGTGTATTATGGCCATCCTAGAGGTGGAGAGTATGCCACTATAGCTACCAGATATCCTCCTTGTTGGCGAAGGGGGGGGGGGGGGCCTCTAGGTAGTGCAGTGGCAGCTCCCTGATGCTTATTTGGTGCTGGTGCTGGTTGTTTTCCCTCCGCTGGAGGGAGGGGTGGTTAGGGGGGTTTGAGACCGGTTGCACGGTGTCTCCCTCTCCGTCCCTCCCCTCAACAGCCATTGGTGGACGGCACAGGGGGTTGAGGGTGCCTTCAGCACCAAAAAGTTTTCTAGCCCCCTGACTAGCGTCCATCTTCTCCCCTGTACCACCTTCCACGGCCCTTTTCTTTTATGGTTTTCTTTGTGGGTTATGATTGCCTGCCCCTGCTCTAAAGCTTTCAATCTGGCCGCTTTCCTCACCTGAGCACCGGAGAGTCGCTCGCTGGATCGACGGGTGCTGGTGGTTTGCTTCATGGAGTTGCCACCTGCAGTTTCACAATCCATTGTCATCAGGTTTTTTTAGTTGGTCCCAGTACCTGAGATTGAAAATGGGTCCACTTGTTCAGAGCCCCGCATGAACAGGCAAGCTTAAATAAGGGGGCATGTACCCTGGGGTTGCTATTTGTGGTGCACATTTCCCTCTGCACCATGTAGACCATGGGCACGACTTAACAACGTTTGAGGGTTTTTCCATCCTTAGTTGCTGGTGCAATGACCCCGACTATCCAGGTGTTGTACAATAGATAGCTTAAGCCCCTCCACCGCAACAAGGTGATGGATGCATGAGGGGAACATGGGGTTACTAACTCATTGGTTGGGTCCGTTTATTTTTGAAATAATCAAAATATATAAGTGACCTTACTAATATTTTGACACAATGTAGTAATATAGCACATCATGATTATACAGGGCAAGAATATTGTGTTACAAATGGGCTACACACTTGGTGCAGTTTGCTACTTCTTCATTGGCCTTCTCTACTGTTGGCTGGGCCAGGCGTTGGAGAATAAAGTACGTTTGATTGCAGTGATTTTGGATGCCGAATCGAGACGCAATTCCAAGTAGACGATCTACTCTTACTCTAAATTGTCTCGGTCATTTGATCAGCAGAATTCTCGCATTTTATTAATGTTGACGAGGAATTCCGATTGTAGAGTGTTGCAGTCTACGAGACGATCATGTATGAATTGCCATGGTACCAGTATACTCCAGCTCTGAGGAGAGATCTTCTAATGTTGATCAGACAAGCTCAATATCCCGTCGTCATAGATTACTACGGAGGTTCTGTAATGAATCTTGCGAGTTTCAAGGACGTGAGTACAATCTATCGTCAAATGTTGAAGTAGTAGTGCTACGTAAAATGTAACTTTGTTTTCTTATTATATTGCAGATGATATCACAAACTTATTCGTGCTTCGCACTCCTCCAAACCATGACGAAGGAAGTGTAACTCAACATTGAAGACAGGTCGTATCCAGGTTGAAGAGGCGTGAAGATCTAGATTAGTTAGAGTTACATGCCATGTTGATGCCGTCAACCCGTAAAATAGCAAATTCACAATAATACCTTAAAAAATTCCGAATTTTTATTTCCTAAGAACGCTGCAAATTTTTTCTCTTCGTGACATTCCCACACGTTTTATTCACACGACTTTTTTTTGCTCATGTCGAATAAAGTATGTATTCATTAACAGCACTAACGTGATATTGAGCATGCAGAATAGGGTTTTGGTCCCCGCCCACTATTTTGGTATGTTCTCCGAGGTAAAGCAACTTAAAGCGATGACACTCCCCCATTTCGAAGTCAATTGTTGATACAGGCGAGGACTTATGTACGTTTACGTCTATTACTATCAATTTAAAAATAAAATATATTGAAAGAGAACTCATTGACAGAGTTAAAGTACTGTAATGTTTTGAGCATGGCTCTGAGAGGAGTTGGCAAGGAATTACCAACCAAACGCTGCAAATTCTTACCAAGGGGTTGGTTATTCCTTGGACCAGGCGCAAGGAGACTAATTTAAACCTCGGACAAGCGCATGGAGGCTCATCACTTCAACATGGGGAAAATGGGGAAAACAGTGGGTGTGGTGGGTCCCGGACCCATTCCAATCGATTCAGGGTTCAAAACTTAGTGGAAAATGATCCCCCACACGCCTAGGTACAAGAAATCACGAAAACATACATTCGAAATGGGTAGATAGGTACCCATTTTGACCCATAGCCTCATCCAGAGGGCACCAATCGTTCCGGGGCCCATTTCGACCTCACACATTTTGCGCCGGCCGCCGTCCACGCCGACTTTGGTAGTAGAAATTATTCTAAAAATCTAAAAAAAATTGGTCAGGGGTCCGTTCATGGCTCTGGAAACTTTTCAACCCGATCGGACCAAATTCGGGCGGGGTAGGGTCAAAATGTGAATTTTGAAAAATGTATTTTTGAGATTTTCTGCAATCTAGGTGTATGGGGTATCTTTTTCCACTAAATTCTAGACGACGAATCCAATGAAATGGGTCCCAGAACGATTAGCACCCACTGGAATAGGTTATGGGTCAAATTGGGTATATATTACCTATTTTGAATATGTGTTTTCGTGATTTCTGGTACCTAGGCGTGTGGGGTATAATTTTCCACTAAATCTTGGACGCTGAATCCAATTAAATGAATCCCGAAACGATTGGTGCCCTCTGGATGAGGTTACGAGTGAAAATGGGTTTGTATCTACCCATTTTGTATAATATGTGTTTTCAAGATTTCTGGTACCTAGGCGTGTGGGGTATCATTTTCCACTAAATTTTGGACGCTGAATCCATTGAAATGGGTCCGGGACCCGCCACACCCACTATTTCCCCCATGTTGAAGAAATGAGTCTCCACGCCCCTGGCCCGAGGAATAACAACCCCTGTGAAGGAATTTCATTCTTCAACCTCGCCGCGAATGATTTCATCTGGACTTTCTTGACCGAGCCTAAACATCCCCCATCATCCGTTGGTTCACCGGAACCTTATGCAGTCTCAACGTGACAATTTTCTCATGTTCATTCCTGAATCTCTCTTTTTCTATTGTCTTTTACTGTTGAATATCCTCTCCCACTCACATCCCACGCGTCGCTCTAAAATAAAGAAACGTCCCCGGGCGATCAGTTTTCCCCATGAAAGCCTCAACGATATTAAAATCGTAAACAAATATTCGAACTCAATTCATTTTCGTCAGTGGTAAAATTCGCCACCTCAGCTCCTTTTTCTTCATCCACTAAAATTATTCCCGGATGATGTAGAGCGCTATTGCCATGCAAAGCCCGCTCCGACCACGGCGATCAATGAGAGTTTCATGCCCTTTAAAACCGGACGCTCCTCTTGAATTTTTATTTTGAGCAATGAAGAAGAGCTCTTATAAACCGAAGTAAACATATCATAATCGGAAATTTGCATTCATTTTTCAGAAAGGGGTTCCTTGGGAGGAAAACCGTTCCAAGAATAGAAGACCTCAATGGATTTTTCCTCACCTTCTCGTGTCGCGAGCGGCGGCTCTTTAAAAATAAAACTTATTAAGAAAATAATTTATGAGGTTAGTTTACTGACGAAATACGATATGTACTTCGGCCTCGAGGTTGATGGTTGATTAAAAGTGGGGTTTATCGCGTATTTTATACGTTGTTTTAACATGGAAATTCAACAAATGGGAAAAAAATCATTCGAGAAAAGGGACGAACTCGTTTACAATAATTCAATCATAGATGAATCGTCGATCAATTTGATATCACATTAAATCAAATCCTTAGGTTCACAGAAATAAACACAAAAGAGAACGACCTCTTTTATTGTGTTTGCACTCAATGGAGGAGCCGTTTTTGCCGTTTTTCCTCGTTTTGAAATCGTAAATCATCAATTAAAATTTGAGGCTTTCTCTCTAGTCCAAAATTTACTGTACTTTCTGTATCGGAGGAAAAAAGTCCTCCCAAACTTTACGGGGGCAGCGTATGGGCCAAAACTATTTTTGAGATGAGTTTTCGATATTTCTGAGGACCAATGCGCGTGGGTGTATCATTTTCCGGTGAATCAGGAACTCCGGAATCGATTTAGGGGAGCTCTGAATGGTTATTACGCACAGAAGAACGGTAATCATGAGCGAAAATGGGTATATGGAGGCATATAATGGGTTCCGAGTCATATAACTAATTAATAATCGCCAATCATCGACTTATATTTATCTGCAATAATTGAACAACACCGCAATTTCACTCACAGGGGTTGGTTATTCCTCGGACCATGCGCATGGAGTCTCAATTCATCAACATGGGGTAAATGGGGGTAAACAGTGGGTGTGGCGGGTCCTGGACCCAGTCCAATTGATTCAGGGTCCAAAATTTAGTGGAAAGTGATACTAAACACGCCTAGATTGCCGAAAATCTTGAAAATCCATTTAACGAAAAACACATTGAGACCTCTACTCCACCCAAATTGGTCCGATCGGGCTGGAAAATTTGAGGACCAACTGGAATAGGTTATGGGTCAAATTGGGTATATAGGGGAGGGTGCTGTACCTAGGGACAAAATTCAAATTTTGATTTTTTTGGGGCTTCCTGAAAGATTTTCACTTTGTTTTTTCGATTAATTTATCTCTCTAAACCCTTAGTAATCTACCTTTTTTTTTGTAAATCTCTTGATTATATATACTACATTCCACAACAGTTCTTTCAAAACCATGCCCCGTGTACATCACCTTGATGTACCTAGGGACTGGCTGTGATGTACCTAGGGACAGTGTGTAAAGGAATCAGTGATTTACTCTTTTCACATTTTTTTTAAAATCAGTTTATTGAATAATTAGTTTATGAACTTTCTGAACTTATGAACATTCTCTTTTAATACAAAAAAAAAAACACATCTAAAATCATATGACAAAAAAAATAAAAAACTGAAAATCTGATTTAAGGCATGGCTTCTCAGGCCACATTGCAGATTGGAAAATGTTCAGGCTTATCCCATAAGGAATCCAGCAAATGACACTGGGAATGTCAACTGGTTTTCTCGTCTTTCAGTTCCACCTTCAGTAATTGGGCCAGGAAGCTTGAGTATGATGTCTTCACCTGTCACTTCATATAGTTTTGCATCTTTTTCTATTTTGAATTTATTTGAATCAAGACATTTTTTCAGATATTTCACTATAAAAAATCCTGAATGTTCATCCTGGATCTCTTCAACTTGGGCAACATAATATTTAACTATTTTTTTGCCTGGAAACTGCACTAATACATAGTCATTTGGTATGAGGTCTTTGATACAAAACTTGTCTTCAAGGTCTTTTGCAAGGATGTGGGACTCTTCTTCAGAGAAGCTATCATTGCTTTCCTCACATAAGTTCATAATTTCACTTTCTGAAGAGCTGCTACCTGGAGTAGATGAGTGCTATGGACGTCCCTAGGTACATCAAAAATTCTGTCCCTAGGTACATCACAGCACGCCATTTTGTTTGAACTGTTGTGGAAATTTTGAGGTTATATTTTTGGTTGATTTCTATATAAAAAGTATTAGCTTATTTCCAGAGCTTTGTAACCAAATGATTGAATTGTATGAAAATGGGATACTTATTACATATAAAAACAAAATATCAGAGGAGAAAAACTTACTTTCAACAGCTGAGAACAACAATCCATCTTTTTGAAAGCCATGATATCTTCCCACCACAAATCATCAACACTAGAAGAAAATGGCTGGAGAAACAAGGCTGCCACCATCAGTAAATGAATTTTACCTCACTTACTTTAAGAATTATTACCCCTGTCCCTAGGTACAACTGTCCCTAGGTACATCTATCTCCCCTATTACCCATTTTGAATATGTGTTTTCGGGATTTCTGGTACCTAGGCGTGTGGGGTATCGTTTTTCACTAAATCTTGGACGCTGAATCCAATTGAATGAATCCCGAAACGATTGGTGCCCTCTGGATGAGGTCATGGGTCAAAATGGGTACCTATCTACCCATATCGAATGTTTGTTTTCGAGATTTTGGGTACCTAGGCGTACCCAAAAAATGTGGGCCGAATCGGAGAGGTTGACCTTTTACATGAAAGCATTGGTTGATTATTCATGGAATAACCAACCAAAAACACTCAAATGCTATTCAATTCGACTATTCAAACTGCAGTAGTTTATTTAAACAAAACGCAGTACAAACGCGTTTTGCTGTGGCTGAAATCACTGTTAGATAGGTCTGGCTGTACGTGATGCTGTTAGAATTACTCCTTTGTAGGTGGTTTATCCACCCTGCGGGCGGCGATCGGTTGCGTTGCCTGATTGAACGCGTTGATTGGTTCGCAAACGAATGAGCCGTGTGATCTTAGCAAACACAAGTAGGTAATTACACGGTAAAACAGATGAGTTGGCACTGGAATCACAAGTTTAATTCGTCGTAATGACGTCGTTCAGTTGATTCCTTAGTTGAAAAAATTACGTACTTAGTGCCCTCGGAGTGGCAGTTTCATCAAAATTTGGCCAACAGTTAAGTGAAGTGGTACGCGTAACATATTATATTTTTTACTGGATAAGGAATTTCCAACCAGGTACTCACGAAATAGGATGTATATTGAAACGTATTACTTCACGTCCTATTTTACGTATTATTTTTATGGTATTGAACTTCAAATATGATGTAAACTGGCCTGTCTTGTATTATTGGTAAAAAACGCTGCATATTCTTATACACGGGTTGGTTATGCTTCGAACCAGGCGCATGGAGATTCGTTCCTTCAACATGAAAATGGGGGAAACAGTGAGTGCGGCGGGTCGCAAACCCATACCAATCGATTCAGGGTCAACAATTTAGTGAAAAATGGTATCCCCATGATAGGTATCAGAAATCTCAAAAACACATATTCAAAATGGGTAGATAGATTCCCATTTTGACCTATAACCTCATCCAGAGGGCGCCAATCGTACGGGGACCCATTTTATTGGATTCAGTGTCCAAAATTTAGTGGAAAATGATATCCCACACGCCTAGATTGCCAAAAATCTCAAAAATCTATTTTCGAAATACACAGTTTGAACCCCCCCTTTTTTTACACGTACGCCGTCCACCGTCCGCGCTGTTTTCGGTAGTAGACAATTTTCTAAAAATCTTAAATTGGTTTATGGGGTCTGTTCCCGGCCTGGGACGCTCCTCAAAACTTTTCAGCCCTATCGAACCAAATTTGGGCGGGGTAGGGGTCATAATTTCTTTTTTGAAAAATGGATTTTCGAGGTTTTGGCGATCTAGGCAAGTGGGGTATAATTTTCCACTAAATCTTGGACGTTGAATCCAACGAAGAGGGTCCCAAAACGATTGGCACCCACCGGAAGAAGTTGTGGGTCAAAATGGGTATGTATCTACCCATTTTGTATATGTGTTTTCGGGATTTCTCGTACCTAGGCGTGTAGGTTATGATTTTCCACTCACTTTTGGACCCTGAATCGTTTGGAATGGGTCCGGGACCCGCCACACCCACTGTTTCCCCCATTTTCCCCAAGTTGAAGAAATGAATCTCCATGCGCTTGTCCGAGGTTTAAATTAGTCAAGGAATAACCAACCTGTGTTATGAATTTGCAGATTTTTTGATCTAGACGCCATGAAACGTCCAGAAAATAATTTTGAGCCGAATCGGAGAGGTTGACCTTTTGCATGAAAACAGGTTGATTATACCCACCAAAATTCATAGATAAAAGAATGAGATTTGAGATTGATCTCGTCACTAGTGATAAGCCATTCAGAAAAAGTTTAATATCTGAGTTTCTTTGAAAATTTGTGACTGAATCTGTGAGTTCTGTTCAAAACAAGAGTCTAATAAGTTGTAACATTTTGACAATTTGTGTCCTTTGGTAATGTGGGAAAATGCAATAGTAATTTCTGCGTGGGTTCGATGAGATTGTCGATGAGGTTTAAGGCCATCGAAGCAGTACCTGGTTATATAGGTCATACTAGGTGTCTAGTTAACTGTGAAGATCATTTGGTCCACGTACGCAAATACAGAAATGTCGGATCAGTGGGTGAGAAATGACTGGGAGATGGGGTGGAAGATGAGGGTGGCTGGTATTGGTTGACATAGGGAAAGGTTCGATTAAAATGATAACTAACAAAGGATTATCCTTGGTAACTTGTAATTGGCGATAAGAAAATGACGCAGGGACAGTCGGGGGCGGCGAGCGCATGCGTCAAAAGGGCGGAGGCGGTGCTGTACCGAGGCGGCGCTGGCCCCGGAGGCGGCAGTACGCTGGTAGAAAGCGGTATGTCCGGTACCGAAGCTGCGATGCTCATGCTCGTGGGGTACCTCACGCTGCTCGCCTCAGGGCACCGCATCGCCGCCTCAGAGCCTTGGAGCTCCGAGGCCGTCTCCGCCGACGCCGTTGAGCCGGAGCAGGGAGAAATCGTCCTTCCCGGAGTGGCGGGCCTCGCGTCGCAGATGATGATACGAACGGCGCGAGGCAACAGGCAGTACGACGTTCCGCAGATCGGTGAGTGTTCAGCAATTTTCTCCGCCCTCCTCCCGCCCCGCTGCGGTCACCTCTGATCACCGGAACTTGACCGGACGGGGCCTGAACCGCTGCGACCGCAACCGCCTCAATCTGACACTCCCCCCGCGCGAAGAGCGTCCACCTACCCAGTCCGCTATTAGGTAGCAGGTAGTCGACCTTGTTGCGTTAACATCTCCCAAAAAAAAAAAAAAAAAAAAAAAAAAAAAAACGCAACAACCCTTACACTCACATTTTATTCTAGACTAATCGTAAAGAAATCCACAACTCACAAAATTCGTTGATCGCATCCCCATCCCTTTATAAACAAAAATCCTCCATGTCTCCTCGTAACAGATACTATAATAAACTACACTTTTCTGGTTTGAAATTCGAATAAATTACTCTTAAACTAAGCAAAATGAAAATTAATAACAATAGGTAGTAATAATGAACACTGGAAACAAACGAATTGCGGCCGAAGATGTTTTTATTGATACTGGTACTTATAATTCATTTAAGAAACTTTTGGTCCAGTTGCCACACTATACCACGGTTTACCACATTTCGCTCAAGCCACTCACATTTGGCCGTACTTGCCGTCAATGGGGCTCATATTCTGACGCAACGACAACTTGTGGCTCTCAGCGCAGACGTTTTTCTTCTACAATATAATCAGATACGTCGAATGTGAAATGAAAAATTCGTGGGAAAGTTTAGTTCACTTCACGCAATAGACGTTACAATGGCAACTGGGGAAAAAGGGAACCAAACGTGTTTCAGTCAGCCTATATCGTTCGAAAGACCTCCAAACCAATTAATTGTGTAGCATCTCGGGGATTCATAGTAGTCGATGCTGGTAAGTCAAATTCTCTTCACAGCCTTTTTTCTCGGCTGTTCTGTAAATGAAAACGACGCAATCGCTTCCAAGATTATCTTTTGATAATTCAGGACCACACCCCAGCCTCTAATGTTCAATGAGTTTGCATTTATGGCGCTAAATTGATCTTTGGAGGGGATACGTTTCTGAACAAACTAATACGTTAAGAGCAAGAAAAAGAAAAAACGCTGAAAATAATTCTACAATGGTTTAATTTCTCTGGGTAGATCTTGCTTGTGTGGGAAACAGTGTCTGTGAGGTCTCCAGAGTAAGTACTACCTACCTATTAACAAAATTTATTGATTACTAACCCTTGAGGATCAATTAGCGGAAAGTGATATACCACACGCCCACAAACCCAAAAATCTCAAAAAGCAATTTCAAAAATACTATTTTTCAACTTTATTTTGCTACCGTTTGGAATATCAGATTAATCAAAGAATTTTAAAGGCATTTTACAAGCATTTTTCGGCCCGGATAAACGTTTTTGATTTGAAATTAAGTCGTTTTGAAACACAAAATGTCAATGTTTGGGTCAAATCGGAATGATCTACCTGAAGTTTCATAACAAAAATGATTATTACTAAGCCGAATTCATGAACAATATACGTAAGATGGACTATTATTATTGAGTTTGCAGGTAAATTCAAGTAGACAGAGGCATATATTCAATAAACATCACTCATCCACTTGCTGCACGAGTCTACTCGGTGTTAAATTCATCAAATCCGATGGCGTATACGTCTAGAACAACAACTGACAGAAAGCTTTCTCATAATCAATGAGGTGTCAATTTGCAGTGTTGAGAAGATCTGTTTATTGGTTGGAGATGAGCAGATGCACACCAACAAACTTGGTGATTTTCACTAAACTTAAAAAAAAAAAAAAAAAAAAAAAAAAAAAATATATGCCGAGAAGAAGGATATTATTTTTTTTGAATACTTTATTGGATGCAGTCACGGTGAAACCATCTAGCACCGGCCGCGTAAAACAAATAAAAACGCTGCTAATTTATTCACTTCACAGGGGTTGGTTATCCCTCGGACTAGGACCATGGAGACTGATTTTGAACCATAGCCTCATCCAGAGGGCACCAATCGTTCAGGGGCCCATCTCATTGGATTCAGCGTCCAAAATTTAGTGGAAAACTATACCCTACACGCCTTGATTGCCAGCCAAATACTTAAAAAATCCATCAAACAAAAACAATTTTGGCCCAATGTTTCGAGGGCCAATATGAGCCAAAAACGGTTACACTACAAAAAGCGACAGAAACAGACAGACATTTTGGTTTTCGGTAGGTTATTCCTTGCATAATCAACCTACGTTTTCATGCAAATAGTCAACCTCTCCGATTCGCCCCAAAAATGTATTCTGGGCAAAAACAAACGCGTCTGCCGTTTCAGTAGTAGGCAATTTTTTGAAAATCTGAAATTTTGGTCAGGAGCCCATTTTTGGCTCAGGATGGTCCTCGGAACTTTTCAGCCCGATCGGACCAAATTTGAGGGTAGTAAGAATCAAAATTTGTATTTCGAAAAACGTATTTTCGAGATTTTTGGTGATCTAGGTTAGTGGGGTATAACTTTCTACTAAATTTTGTACCCTGAATCGATTGGATTGGCGTCCGGGACCCGCCACACCCATTGTTTCCCCCATTTCCCCCATGTTGAAGAAAAAAATCTCCATGCACCTGCTCCGAGGTTTAAATTAGTCTCCTTGCGCCTGGTTCGAGGAATAACTAACCCGTGTGTAGGACTTTACAGCATTTTGGTTGGTTATTCCTTGAATAATCAACCTATGTTTTCATGCAAATGGTCAACCTCTCCGATTCGGCTCAAAATTTTTTTCTGGACGTGTCATGGTGTCTAGATCAAAAAAGGTCAATGTCCGTCCGCCGTACGTCGTCCACCGTCCGCCGTCCGCCGTACGCCGTCCGCCGTCCGCCGTACGCCGTACGCCGTCCACGCCGTTTTTGGTAGTAGAAAATTTTCTAAAAATCTGAAATTTGGGTCAGGGGTCTGTTCCCGGTCTAGGACGGTCCTCCAAGCTTTTCAGCCCGATCGGACCAAATTTGGGTAGGGTAGGGGTCAAAATGTGATTTTTGAAAAATGGATTTTCGAGATTTTGGGCGATCTAGGCGAGTGGGGTATCATTTTCCACTAAATTTTGGACGCTGAATCCAATGAAATGGGTCCCAGAACGATCAGCACTCACTGAAAGAAGACATGGGTCAAATTGGGTATATATTACCCATTTTGAATATGTGTTTTCGAGATTTCTGGAACCTGGGCGTGTGGGGTATCATATTCCACTAAATTTTGGACCCTGAATCGATTGGAATGGGTCTGAGACCCGCCACACCCACTGTTTCCCCCATTCGAGGAATAACCAACCCGTGTGTAAGAATTTGCAGATTTTTTTTTTTATGAAAACATAGGTTGATTATTCAATTAAAACAAAAAGAGAACCTATAGTCTTGAAAGTAAATCCGGGCTCCTTCAGTACGAGCCAAACGGGTTAATTTGATTCCAGTCGTAGAGGACGCGGTTGTTCTAATTACCAGCAAAGGTTATTACAGAAAACTCATCGGAACACTCTTGTCGGTTCATTTGCCGATTGAACGTCATCGAGAAATCACTCGGGCGCAAATATCGAACCTCGATGAGAGTTAATGAAGGGAAGAGGCTGTAAGTGAGAAGTCGAGGGGCGCTTGTGAAGGGTTGTGTCACAAATTGACTGTGTGATCCTGTTCACTGAGCCGGACTCTCTTCGTCCTTCACTTCCCCTTGATTTCATCTATCGACTCGTGTCTTGACTTCACCGAGGAACAAGCTGTTAAAGGATAGTGGTGATTTGAGAGGTGCAATTGGGGTTCATTTGGTCTGTTGAGGGATGACCGTGTAACTACAAAGAGAACTAGATTTTGAGGCAATGTTGTAGTGAGCCTCATCAACATTTAAGAGTTATCTACTCAATCCGAGCTCTCAATTTGCTTATTTTGGTTGGTTATTCCTTGAATAATCAATCCTTGAATAATAAGGGGAAAATGGGGGAAACAGTGGGTGTGGCGTGTCCCGGACCCATTTTGGTTGGTTATTCCTTGAATAATCAACCTATGTTTTCATGATAATGGTCAACCTCTCCGATTCGGCTCAAAAATTTTTTCTGGACGTTTCATGATGTCTAGATCAAGAAAGGTCAATGTCCGTCCGCCGTACGTCATCCGCCGTCCATTGTCCACGCCGTTTTTAGTAGTAGACAATTTTCTAAAAATCTGAAATTTGGGTCGGGGTCTGTTCCCAGCCGAGATGGGTCCTCGAAACTTTTCAGCCCGATCGGACCAAATTTGGAGGGGGTAGGGGTTTTTTTGAAAAATGGATCTTCGAGATTTTGGGTGATTTAGGCGAGTGGGGTGCCATTTTCCACTAAATTTTGGACGCTGAATCCAATAAAATGGGTCCCAGAACAATTGGCACCCACTTGAAGAAGTAATGGGTCAAATTGGGTATTTATTACCCATTTTGAATATGTGTTTTCGGGATTTCTGCTACCTAGGCGAGTAGGGTGTCATTTTCCACTAAATTCTGGACGCTGAATCCAATAAAATGGGTCCCAGAACAATTGGCACCCACTAGAAGAAGTTATGGGTCAAATTGGGTATTTATTACCCAATTTAATTATGTGTTTTCGGGATTTCTGCTACCTAGGCGTGTGGGGTATCATTTTCCACTAAATTTTGGACGCTGAATTCAATGATGTGTGTCCCAGAACGATTGGCACCCACCGGAAGAAGTTGTGGGTCAAGATGGGTATGTATCCACCCATTTTGTATGTGTCAGGATTTCTGGTGCCTAGGCGTGTGGGGTATCATATTCCACTAAACTTTGGACCCTGAATCGATTGGAATGGGTCTGGGACCCGCGACACCCACTGTTTCCCCCATTCGAAGAATAACCAACCCGTGTGTAAGAATTTGCAGATTTTTTCAATCGATTCAGGGTACAAAATTTAGTGGAAAATGATACCCCACACGCTACCAGAAATCTCGAAAGCACGCATTCAAAATGAGTAGATAGGTACCCATTTTGACCCATAACCTCATCTAGAGGGCGCCAATCGTTTCGGGACCCGTCTCATTGCATTCAGCGTCCAACATTTAGTGGAAAACGATACCCCACACACCTAAATCGTCGAAAATGTCGAACATGGGGAAAATGGAGGAAACAGTGTGTGTGGCGGGTCCCGGACCAATTCCATTCAATTCAGGGTACAACATTTAGTGGAAAATGATACCCCACACGCCTAGGTACCAGAAATCTCGAAAACACACATTCGAAAGGAGTAGATAGGTACCCATTTTGACCCATAACCTCATCCAAAGAGCACCAATCGTTTTGGGACCCATTTTATTGGATTCAGCGTCCAAATTTAGTGGAAAATGATACCCCACTCGCCTAGATCGCCAAATATCTCGAATATCCATTTTTCAAAAATCTGGCTAGGGACTCGTTTGGGGCATCATTTTCCACGAAAATTTGGACACTGGATCGATTGGAATGGGTCTGGGACCCGCCACACTGTTGGAAATGAATCTCCAAGCGCCAGGTCTATTCCTAGGACCACCCTTGTGTAAGAATTTGCAGCATTTTTTGCTCATGAGCGAATCACGATTCCGACGACACAAGAATAATTGTATATTGACGATTAATCGTATAAGGATTGGACGATATCGATTAGACAATTATTAATTTGAGAATGTGAGTGCTGATCGGCTAAACACAGTGATAATTATATCCCCTTTGATCGATGATCAAATGAGTACAACTGTCACTAGAGAATTATCGAACGTTGAACAAATACGATCGTTGAGTCGTTTCTCGCAATTACGCGTCCAGATGTACGAAAATCCGGTTATACGTTTGACAATATGTGAATAGGCCGTGAGTAGGTTAACCTCCGATAAAATGGATCAACATTCATGATGTATTAGCTGGAAGGATTGAATGAACGAACATTTCCACTCCGAAAATACGAGAAAATGTCACCAACTGGTTTGTCGTAGAGATATCTGAGAGAAGGTCGTCTCAGTTACAAAAACGCTGCAAATTCTTTCACAGGGGTTGGTTATTTTCCGGACCAATTGCATGGAGACTCATTTCTTCGACATGGGGAAAATGGGGGAAACAGTGGGTGTGGCGGGTCCCAGACCCATTCCAATCGATTCAGGGTCCAAAAATTAGTGGAATATGATACCCCACACGCCTAGGCACCAGAAATCCTGACACATACAAAATGGGTGGATACATACCCATCTTGACCCACAACTTCTTCCGGTGGGTGCCAATCGTTCTGGGACACACATCATTGAATTCAGCGTCCAAAATTTAGTGGAAAATGACACCCTACTCGCCTAGGTAGCAGAAATCCCGAAAACACATATTCAAAATGGGTAATAAATACCCAATTTGACCCATTACTTCTTCAAGTGGGTGCCAATTGTTCTGGGACCCATTTTATTGGATTCAGCGTCCAAAATTTAGTGGAAAATGACACCCCACTCGCCTAAATCACCCAAAATCTCGAAAATCCATTTTTCAAAAAACCCCTACCCCGCCCAAATTTGATCCGATCGGGCTGAAAAGTTTCGAGGACCCATCTCGGCTGGGAACCGACCCCTGACCCAAATTTCAGATTTTTAGAAAATTTTCTACTACCAAAAACGGCACGGACACATGATTACCATGGTGGTCGTAAAACGGGTTCTTATCAGTATGCACTGGTAACCTCCCAGGCGGTTACTGATACACAGAACAAAAATATTTACAGTACTTTATTTTGGCAGCTCCAAAAGTCTGAAGTGCTTATATGAGCCAAGTTGAAATAACTTCAGTGCTCCGCCATTTTGCAATTTCAACAACTGGCCTTATGAAAATGTGTATTTTGAAAATGTATTTTCGAGGTTTTCGGCAATCTAGGCGTGTGGGGTATCATTTTCCACTAAATTTTGGACGCTGAATCCAGTGAGATGGGTCCTGGAACGATTTGCGCCCACTGGAAGAGGTTATGGGTCCAAATGGGTGCCTATCTCCCCATTTTTAATGTGTTTTCGAGATTTCTGGTACCTGGACGTGTGGGGTATCCTTTTCTACTCGATTTAGGACGCTTAATCGATTAAAATGAGTCTGGATGCTTCTGGTCCGAGAGTTAACCAACCCCTGTGAATGAATTTGGTTCATCACAATTCACATTTCTCACTCAACATCTCATGAACATCAACGAATTGCCATGAGTTCAAAATTTGCCCGCTGACCGCAATCTTGTTACAAATTCACTAACTTCACAAAGAACAACAAAGAAATTTGTTTAAGGGGAAACACTTGTCATAAAATCTGCATCGCGGCAATTGCAGCCAACATACATGTATTTTTAGAAACTCGAATTTCGTTTCATTTGCGACCATTAAATTATAAAAACAACGCTGTTTTTTGGAATTTCAAAAAAATTGGTAAATGTCTAATTTTTGTGCTGATTGTCGACTGGCATCAGCACAAAGAGCCTGCAGTCACTTGACATGTCCAAGCCACTTGTAAGCGGTAAGAGATATTTCATATTTTCAGAATTGCCAATTTGCAACACTAAGATTTGAATTACAAACATACAGGGTGTTAATCGATAAGGTTCGCAGCGTTCAGGGGACAAATTCTACAACTCATTTGCAACAAAAAATGTTTTATAGGACTATTACTTAGCGGATTCGTTTCCCAAATACTAAGGATTTAAGATTTTTTCGCGTTTTCGACCTGACGTCACTAAAACGGCCACAACTACCTTAATTTACAGAATAATCTCAAATTTGAGTACGCCGTTGAAAAAAGCGTAAATTTCCTTTCCGGTAGACACCTCAACTTGTCTAATAAATGAGTACTGGTATTCACAAATTCAGTCCAAAGTTAGGCAATAATAAAAACGCGAATCCTTGTCCACATTCAGCCGGGTAAAACAGACATTTTCCCTAACCAATTCCCGCGTTCTTTCTATGAGAAACTTTTCCAGAATACCAGCATTCCAAGGGTGTATTCAAAAATTTTTTGTGACAAAATTTATGGGCAAAAATGACGTTTTAAGTTGAAAAAAAGATACATTTCCATCAAAATCGTGATTCTCTACGAACTTGAAACGTATGTGCCTACTACACTTACATTTTCGCCCCTACATTTCTTCACAAAAATTAATTTAAATTCACCGTTGAAAAGCTGGTATTCAGGGGATGTTTTTTCAAGAAAAAACGCGGGAAAATGTGAATTGGTCAGGGGAAAATGTCTCTTATACCCACTGAATGTTGACATGGATTCGCTTTTTCATTATTTTCTAACTTTGGGCTGAACTTGTAAATACCAGCACTTCATTATTTGAAATGTTTAGGAGTCCATCGATAAGAAAATTTGAAGCTCTTTTCAACGGTGCACTCGAATTTGAGATTATTTTGTAAATTAAGGTAGTTGTGGCCGTTTTAGTGACGTCACGTTGAAAACAAGAAAAAATCTTAACTCGTGAATGACTAGGAATTCGCTAAGAAAAAGTCCTATAAAATTTTTTTTGTTGCAAATGAGTTGTAGAATTTGTCCCCTGAACGCTGCAAACCTTATCGATCAACACTTTATATACTCTAAAATAAACTTGTTATAAGCTGTAAGAATAACGGTTTTTGTGAAAAAAAAAAGCTTTTTTTTAAAATATAATTTATTGAATTTCTAAACTTGAAAAAAATCAAAAATTCAGGAACAGACTGGGATAGAATGGTGAAGGAGGGAGGCAACAAATGGGTTACTTTCTGTATTTATTCATGCGCTCAGGATTCTCTAATAACGAAAAGACTCTACTTTTGTTTGAGCGACTGAACTGTAAGATCAGATTCACTTCTAAAATGTTTTTGTGAGGGAGTTTCTTCGAAATAACAACCTGATGAATAAACAAAACTAAAAATACTCTTCGAGAATGAAAAGGGTTGTTTCGCTTTTTTTCCTTTTGTTTTTCGACGACGGAACGATACCGAAACTTTTCTCGAACTCTCGATGACCGTCAGAGGTGGGGTTGAACTTGTAAAATGAACGGAAAATTTGGGAACTTGTAACGGGTGGAAGGGGCGGCAGAGGAGGGCTCCGTTAGAGATCATTGCCGAGTGCTCAGCTTTTCGTGGGGGCTCCACCGTTGTTTTGTAATTCTTCACGAAAGAAAGGGGGTTTAAACACGGAATTGGTTCTTTTTTCTTGTGCGAGGGAGATGAAGCGTAGCCTCAATGCACCCCCCGCGCCGGCACCGCTGATAATTCAACATGCATTCAACCCCAAACTCCGCCTCCTTCGGGCTCTCTTTCTTTTCGCACTCCGTCTACCCTTTTTCTTCTTACTCTTCCTCGCCTTTCCCGTCCGTTTCTATTTCAAGCTCGATGATTGCAGTTGTGCTTCCCAAATCCCAGGCGAGCAGGGCAGAGGTTCCTATTTTTAGACGGAGGTAAACCCGCACGATTCAATCGAAGTTTTTCCCTTCTTCGCGGCCCTTTTCTTCTTTGGCCGTCGTTCGCCTCGTTTCAGGCGGGTTCCGAGCGAGTTTTTCGAGAGCACTTCACCACCCGTTGAAACTCGTGACGTAGATTGCAAGGTTCCGGGTGAGGTTTCACTTGCAAGGCTTCCACTTCCCCATTGTTACGTTTGCCTTAACTCATTCTGCCCATGTTCTCTCCCTTTCTCTTTCAACTTTTACTTTGGTCTTGATCCGATTGGTCAGATGAAAAAATGCGATTCTCTTCGCTGGTACGAGGAATAAAAGAACCCGCTCGGATTTCTCGCCATTTGTACTTTTGAGCAAAATGATATAAATAAAAAATAAAAAAAAGTTCAAGTATTAGTTTTCAATCACAAAACACTGCTAACCCATTTCAAACGTCACTTTCGTATATTTAAAACGTTTTGTAAACTCGACTTTCAACGGTATTTTCTGTGTATGATGGAATCTGCCCTGATGGAATCACATCGCATTCATTACAAAAGCAGACAATCCACTGTAGTACCGATACGTAGGTAAAACGCAGCAAATTCTCACACAGGGGTTGGTCATTCCTCGGACCAGGCGTGTGGAGACTAATTTCTTCAACATGAGGAAAATGGAGGGAACAGTGGGTGTGGTGGGTCCCGGACCAATTCCAATCGATTCAGCGTCCAAAATTTAGTGGTAAATGATACCCCACACGCCTAGGTACCAGAAATCACGAAAAAACATATTTAAAATGGGTAGGCAGACACCCATTTTGACTCATAACTCCCCACACGCCTAAAAAAACAATTCTCTTCTGAATCTTCATTTTTTTTGCAAGGTATTGAAATATCGTATTAGCGCACCCCACTTAACTGCGCAACCTTGCGCATAAGACCCCAACATTCTAATTTTATGTAGGAACCCCAATTTTTTATCGCAGATTCGAATTCTAACGAAAGTTTCATGAAAATTTGATCCCTCAAACAATCATCATGCGCGCAACCGATGAGCGGGCACGCTAGGTTGCGCAACCTCCTAATTGTCAAATGGTGCATTATGGTGAACTCTAAAGTGTGAATTTTTACATGAATTTTCACTGTTTATTAACGCTGATTCACGTGATGCTATCTGTTTCAAGATTCGACTGAATTTTTGTGGAATCATGACCGACATTTGTTTAGTTTGCGTGATTATTTCCCCTTTTTTAGCGCGTTTGCACATAAAATTTCATAGGTTTACACCCAGTTAAAAAAAAAATTTTAACCAGGCCTCAATAATTAATCCCTGTAAAAATCAGGAAACCGGCGCCAAAATTCAGAAAAAATACCGCAAAATCATACACAAGGGTAAGTTAAACTTCGAACCAGGAGCATAGAGACTTATTCCAATCGATTCAGCGTCCAAAATTTATTGGAAAATTATACCCGACACGCCTAGGTACCAGAAATCTCGATAACACACATTCGAAAATGGTAGATCGGCACTCATTTTGACCCATAACCTCATTCAGAGGGCACCAATCGTTCCGGGACAAATTTCATTGGATTCAGCGTTCAAAATTTAGATAATAATACACATTCAAAATACACATTTTGACCCCTACCTCACCCAAATTTGGTTTGATCGGGCTGAAAAGTTTCGAGGACCAACTAGAGCCGCAAACCAAATTTCAGACTTTTAGAAAATTTTGTACCAAACTCGGCGTTGACGGCGGACGGACATTTGACTTTTTTGATCTTGACCCCTTGGTTGATTATTCAAGGAATAACCAAACAAAATGGGACCATAAAAGCACAAAATAATGACAACGCATGAAACTCTGCTTGTAAAACCACAATCTCTTAGTTAATTGCACAGATTTGATCTGAATTGCCAGGATTTCTCGCTAATCGACGCGATAATTCAGTTTCAATCATTCAAGCTAAACAGTTTGTTGTGATGATAAGAGCTGAAAGTACTAACGAATGAATATTCGGTAGGACTAACGTTAGACGCGTTCATTATTGTGAAGCTAAGAATAATAGCGAAGGGTTGAATTAATACTTCACTCACGGCGATCGCGTCTGGTTTATTCACTCAAAACTACTGGTTGGGTAGAGAATGAGTCAAACGAATGTGCGATCTTATATTTGCAGGGATGAGTCGATAGAGGAACAGGAAGAAATGTTGCCAATCACGGGCATTACTGCTACAAAATCATATCGATGTGATGATGCTCATGAGTGAATAGCACCATAATGAGGACACATGGCTAGAGGATGAGTTGGGGACAGCAGCCATATGGCCTGGGATACAAAACAGAGTTTGAGAACGTGGAGCAGGACCAGGCTTTGTATTTGTGACTAAGGATGATATCACCTTCTACAGCTGTTACTTCACGCCAATGAGACCCAACCAGTTCTTCAAGCAAAGCTTGGGGTCCTGGAGGTCTCCATTGCTGCCAGAAGTGATGGTGTAGAAGTTGCAGGGGACTTCCATAGAAAGGCCATCGAATGGGGGATGACCTACACTGATGCCAGAAGAAGGAAGATTCTATAGATGGGAGTTAGGGATGGATTGGCAATTTTAAATTAAGGAAATACTCCTCATTCCAACGAGTAGGTCAGAGAGGTACAGACCAGGCACCAAGTAGCCCAACCTCAATGAGACCAAACCATCAGGGTGGAATGTCTCCAAACTGAGCGCATCCATACTAGAGAAGACCGTAAAGGCAGGAAATAGAGAATTGCTGATGCAAAGCAGTCCCTCACAGAATCAGAAGAAAAAACGCTGCAAATTCTTACACAGGGGTTGGTTATTCGTCAGACCAGCCGCATGGAAACTTATTTAAAAACATGGGGGAAATGGGGAAAATAGTGGGTGCGGCGGGTCCCAGACCCATTCCAATCGATTCAGTGTCCATGATTTAGTGGAAAATGATACCCCACGCGCCCAGGTACCAGAAATCTCATAAGCACATATTCAAAATGGGTAATATATACCCAATTTGACCCATAACTTCTTCCAGTGGGTGCCAATCGTCCTGAGACCCATTTCATTTGATTCAGCGTCCAAAATTTAGTGGAAAATGATATCCCACTCGCCTAGATCGCCCAAAATCTCGAAAATCCATTTTTCAAAAAACACATTTTGACCCCTACCCCGCCCAAATTTGGTCCGATCGGGCTGAAAAGCTTGGAGGACCGTCCCAGGCCGGTTACAGACCCCTGACCCAAATTTCAGATTTTTAGAAAATTTTCTACTACCAAAAACGGCGTGGACGGCGGACGGCGGACGGACATTGACCTTTTTTGATCTAGACACCATGAAACGTCCAGAAAAAAATTTTGAGCCGAATCGGAGAGGTTGACCATTTGCATGAAAACATAGGTTGATTATTCAAGGAATAACCAACCAAAACGAGGAAGAAAGAGCTCGGCAACAAGCCACACGGGCAGACAACTGAGACTGGCCCCAGGTCCAACCCGAAGACACATGTGATAAATAGTACCAGGTTGGGCCGTTGGGAGGTGAGGTTTTAGTGGATTGGACTTCCACATAACTGAAGGAGGCCAACCTCAGTATCTAACCACGAAGCATCACACTTGGCCTCAAATAATTTCCTCATCTTAAAAAAAAAAAAAAAAAAAAAAAAAAAAAAAAAAAAAAAAAAAAAAAAAAGTGGTATGAATATTTTACGAGACAACGAATAAAATACTACGAGTAAAACCGTCTTGTAGTGTTAAAATATTCGTTAGAAATGGCAATTCGCAATAGTCATCGATACTCACATCCGTTCAAAATTGTCGATTGTAGGACAATGCGATTACGTAGAGGTTGGCCGTATGTTTTACACAGGAGTTTTATTTGAAGACATCAATTATGATGACGAAAATTGCCACTTTCGTGGTAGTGTACGGTCCTAAGTGGCGCTAATGCAGTCCATTAAAAATGTAAAAGATCGAGCCGAAAAGAGTTATTTAAAATTTCGCTAATGTGATGTTAACGACCGTAATATCGTTCATTCCCGACTAACTTTCACAGGATTTCATCGTCCGTTTTAATCACGCGAAAAGCTGACGGCTATAATATTAACTGATACACATTGAGAGATGGATTTCGCCCTATTAAATGTTGACTCGGTTCGGAAAGGAAAATAATGTATGCGCACGCTATGAATAGGACTGTATCGATTAGGCGGAGGGCGCTGATATATTTCGCAATCGCGCACCGGTCGTCGGGAATAGAATTCGCTGTGAATATTGAAGAGAGTCAACGTTCAAATCCGACTCGACCGACCCGAGACGATGCGTCATAGTTGGACAGCGTTATAATGATGAAAGATGAATCGTCGCGTATCAGTGGGCGTAGAGCGTATCCGTCATTGGTGAAGGCGGAGCCCGGTAACAACGGCGAGGGGAATATCCTCGAGTTGACAACGATAAGCGATCACCCGAGGGGAGACCTTCCTCACCTTCAACTCTCGCCGGTCGTGCGGGCGGGGTATAACCTCCGTTTCACACGCCGCGCCTTCAAAGTAATTTCGCGCTAATTGGGCCCGACAACTTCCCACCCCGTCAGCGGTGAAGTTGAAGTTGGAGCCACCTTGGGACGCGGCCTCAATGAATAAGTGAGGATCCACAAATCCATAACTTAGATTCTTAGAGATATCTAAAAATACTTCGCCGAATGGTATGGCCAATATCCTCCCCGCAACACCGGTGAAATAACAAGGGGGGGGGGGGGGGGGTTGCACGCTCAAACCGTTTATACCTGGCGGTTGCCAGCCTACAAACACGCTGGGGTGTAACGGTCTAACCAACGGTTATGCTACCAGCTAGACTTAACAGAGCTGAATTTCGTAGGCTGTGTACATGTACTTTTAAAATGTCCTAATCGGATATTTTTTATGCCAGCCAAATCAACTACTTGTTCACCCCCCTAGGTACAGCCAGAAACACTTTTTTGGCACTCAAACACAATTTTCGCTGTCAAAGTCGAATAAAAAACTGGCACTTTTTTTTTTTTTTTTTTTTTTCAGCTTAACAGGTGATTTTAAAATGTTGACAAAATTATTTATGTGGACTGCTTTTTTACTAGGCTCAATTCCATCTGAAAAACATTTTTTAGGCATTGAAAAGATGGAAAATTTAACGTTCTTCCCAATGGTATGCCTAAATTTGAGCTTACCTGGAAATTGAAAGAGTCACGTCCATTTTAGTGACATAATATCGAAAACATGAAAAAATCTTAAATTACAAATAACTCAAAAACAAAGCCTTAAAAATATAATAAAAATAAAATAAATTGATAAGAGGCACTTTTGGTTGGAAATGAGTTACAGAACACGTGGGAGTGGGATCGGTCATTGACGATATTGGCTGACATTAGAAAGAGACAATCAGAGAGACCCTTCGATTCCCTTGCATCCCTTTGATGTGGCGGGGCAACTGGCCACTCGACCTCGCCGCTCATTATTTCGTATGGAACGTTGAAAACAGTTGAAGGGTTTCATTTATTTACAACGCGGTGATGCAAGTGTGGACCGGGTGTTGGATTTGACCACCCCTTCCGCCCTCTCCTTCGCCCCGGAACTCAGCACCTCTCGAGTGACTGTCCTTTTCTTTCCCTGTCCGGGCTGAGGGCGGCCTCTTTTTTTCGCGGACAGACGGAGACCAGGGGAGGCGGTAACGGTAACGGTAACGATTCGAATGACGTCATCCAGGTTTCCAGCTAAGTTTACCCCCTTTCGCTCCCCTCCGGCTCCCTTTACCAACTTCTCCATCCGTCCCGTCACCTTTCCTCGTCGCCCCGCCGGGTGACATCGCACCTCGCTAACGACTCTTTGCGGGGCGCCAACTACTCAGCACTCGGTGGGGCGGGAAGTTGATGGAATGACAGTTCTGACCCTTGAGCACCTACTTCGATACTTTTCCTTCCTGCTCAAATTTATCCTCATGTTCCTGTGAAATGTGAAAGTTTCATTCGTACGCCATCTAGCACCTTTCCATTCGAGTTTTCAAAAAATTTACAGAAGTTAAAAACAGTAAGTACAACATTACTGATAAACCCCATTATCATGCACTCTTGCATTAAATACTCAAATAGTTGATAATTAAGTGAGCTAAAGTAAACCAATATCAAATTATACCAATGTTGGCACCTTTCATCAATTACTGTAAAGTATAAGAAGTTACATACAAGCTGAAAAATGCCAAATTTTTTGAAATACTTTTTGCGTCTAAAAACAATATTTTACCAATAAATAATAATGTTTACATTTCAAGTTTCTTTCTGAAAATTTAGAAATGTAGAGTTTTGCCTTTTTTGACCTTTTCAGAAAAAATCTTTTCAGATCAAAAATTAGTCGATTGTTTTTTGAGAAAAGCTTGTTTTACTTGGGAGCGTCCTACCATGCAGTCGTCTACATTAGCTTTAGAACGGAGAGTAGGACAGGTGTGTGGATCCTAACGCGATCGATTCGAACGACAAAGGTGCATGCCGGACCGACGAGTGTGGGGGGAAAAGCATGAAAGAATGCCAAGTTTAGACGACGGGGAGGAGGAAGAGACAAAAATACCCACCGGAGGACAAGCCCGGGTTTTAGAGTGGAAGAGGGGCGGGGGGTAGAAGGAGATTCTCGGCCCCGGCGTGGTTGAGCAAGGGAAGAATCGATACGGCTTTGAATAATATACACCCCTCGCTCCTTCACCCGGGGCTACCCTTCACTTGGCTGGGGACCTCACCCGAAATAGTCTCTCCAGCCTCCCACCTGATACTTGCTCCGCTGGGCTATGTGAGCCCCGCCGCCCGCCAACAATGGACGGCGGAGAGGGGGGGAGAACCTGTTGGCGTTTGTAAATCTTCCCTCTCTCTCTCTCCTTTTCATTCCCTCTCAACACAAAACAACATGGATATCTCCGTTATCAGCCTCACTGATATCGACGTAAGAATTTAAATCGACAGGTGATAGATACTTTTCGTATGTCTTCAGCCACTATAATGACATTAGTGCATAGAACAACATTTCAACATACGTCAGCAGCAGCGGCTGTCATGTCCACCTCGCTGATGTGTTATTATTTCTTTCCCATGCATCATCCTTCAATTTGATGTGTAAAACCTCTAATTTGACATGAAAAATGCTATGCTATATTTAACATACAAATAAAATATCCTGTATCATTCATTGTTGTTCCCGTATTGGAAACAATTACTGGAAACGTTGTTGTCTGCCTTAAGTTTGGCTCATCCTTGATTGATCAATTATGTTTTCAAGTCAAAGGTTAATATCTCCCATTTGCTCCAAAATGTGTCATTTTGCATTCAAAGATATGCGGATCAAATAAAACAAATAGTCTGTCCACCGTCCAATAAATAAATATACCAATTTTAAATTTTTTTTCAGGACTCTTTTCCGACTCTATTGTTGCTCAAAACTTTTCAGCCCAACATTAGAGTTGGTACAGGTTAAAATGTGCCTCTTAAAACTCGATTTACGTGATTCTCGGAAAGTAGTTTTCTCTGGACGTTTCAAAGTGTTTAGATCAAAAAAGTCCAGTGTCCGGGGCGCACGCAAACTTTGGTAGTAGACAATTTTTCAAAAACCTGAAATTTGGGTCAGGGGTCCATTCCCGGCTCTAGTTGGTCCTCGAAACTTTTCAGCCCGATCAGACCAAATTTGGGTGAGGTAGGGGTCAAAATGTGTATTTTGAAATATGTCCCGGAACGATTGGCACCCTCTGGATGAGGTTATGGGTCAAAATGGGTGCTTATCTACCCATTTCGAATGAGTGTTTTCGAGATTTTTGGTACCTAGGCGTGTGGGGTATTATTTCCCATCAAATATTGAACTGAAACTGAATCGATTAGTATGAGTTCATACATTTCAAACTCACTGCTTTCCCCATACTGTTAATACGAGGAGTAATCAACCATTTTGGAACGATTGGCAGCGTCTGTTGTCATATTTCATTGTACTTTTGTGTTTTGATGGTGACGGTCGAAGGAAAATTTATCACATTTCATGTACGATTTCTACGATATCTTCTTTCTATTTGATTCGAAGTTTTGCAGCGGAGTGCATTCAAATTGCGTTCGTGGAAATTTAGAATGACACCAAACAAGTTGGGCTTGATTTACTCATATTAGGAAGGGACAGGAAGAGAAGAGAAGAATAGAAAATTGCAACACAGATGGAGAAACAAAAAGAGGAAAAAGAAAGCAGAAGAAGAGTTGAATAAATGGTCAATTACTCTAAAAATTCTAATAAAACTTGAAACAGTTTGTGTCTGGAAAATGAACACATTTTCGTGATTGTGTTGCCACCACACGGGATACCCTAGGAAAAAACGTTGTAAATTCTCTCACAGGGGTTGGTTATTCCTCCTTATACAAAATTTCTTCAACATGGGGTCAATGTAGGAAACAGTGAGTGTGGTGGGTCTTAGACCCATTCCAATCGATTCAAGGTCCAAAATTTAGTGGAAATAATTCCCCACACGCCTAGGTATCAGAAATGTCAAAAACACAGATTCAAAAATCTGCGAATTCTTACACACGGGTTGGTTATTCCTCGAATGGGGGAAACAGTGGGTGTGGCGGGTCCCAGACCCATTCCAATCGATTCAACGTCCAAAATTTAGTGGAAAATGACACCCCACTTGCCTAGGTAGCAGAAATCCCGAAAACACATAATCAAATTGGGTAATAAATATCCAATTTGACCCATAACTTCTTCCAGTGGGTGCCAATTGTTCTTGGACCCATTTTATTGGATTCAGCGTCCAAAATTTAGTGGAAAATGACACCCCACTCGCCTAAATCACCCAAAATCTCGAAAATCCATTTTTCAAAAAACCCCTACCCCCTCCAAATTTGGTCCGATCAGGCTGAAAAGTTTCGAGGACCCATCTCGGCTGGGAACAGACCCCTGACCAAAATTTCCAAAAACGACCAAAAACGGCGTGGACAATGGACGGCGGACGGCGTACGGCGGACGGACATTGACCTTTTTTGATCAGGACATCATGAAACGTCCAGAAAAAAATTTTGAGCCGAATCGGAGAGGTTGACCATTATCATGAAAACATAGGTTGATTATTCGAGGAATAACCAACCAAAACGGGAGATAGGTACCCATTTTGACCCATAACCTCATTCAGAGGGCGCCAGTGGTTCCAAGACCCAGTTCATTGGATTCAGCGTCCAAAATTTAGTGGAAAAAATACCCAACACGCCTAGATGGACTTTTCAAGTTGAAAAGTTTCAAGGACCACCTTGAGCGATGAACGGACCCCTGACCAAAATTTCAAATTTTTAGAAAATTGTCTACTACCAAAAACGGTACCTGTCTTCCCCATTTTCCCATGTTGAAGAAATGAGTCTCCATGCGCCTGGTCCGAGGAATAACCAACTTGAAAGCATTTGCAGCGTTTTGAACCAGACACCTTGAAACACCCAAAAATGTTTTTTGGGCCAAATCGGAGAGATGGACTTTTTGCATGAAAACATAGGCGGAACCATAATTTAGTGAAAAAAGATACTCCACACGCCTAGATTGCCGAAAATCTCGAAAACCCATTTGACGAAATGCACATGTTGACCCCTACTCCGCCCAAATTTGGTCCGATCGGGCTGAAAAGTTTTGAGGAACGGGAAATGGGACCCTGAATTTTTGGTTGGTTATTCCTTGAATAATCAACCTATGTTTTCATGATAATGGTCAACCTCTCCGATTCGGCTCAAAATTTTTTTCTGGACGTTTCATGATGTCCTGATCAAAAAAGGTCAATGTCCGTCCGCCGTACGCCGTCCGCCGTCCATTGTCCACGCCGTTTTTGGTCGTTTTTGGAAATTTTGGTCAGGGGTCTGTTCCCAGCCGAGATGGGTCCTCGAAACTTTTCAGCCTGATCGGACCAAATTTGGAGGGGGTAGGGGTTTTTTGAAAAATGGATTTTCGAGATTTTGGGTGATTTAGGCGAGTGGGGTGTCATTTTCCACTAAATTTTGGACGCTGAATCCAATAAAATGGGTCCAAGAACAATTGGCACCCACTGGAAGAAGTTATGGGTCAAATTGGATATTTATTACCCAATTTGATTATGTGTTTTCGGGATTTCTGCTACCTAGGCAAGTGGGGTGTCATTTTCCACTAAATTTTGGACGTTGAATCGATTGGAATGGGTCTGGGACCCGCCACACCCACTGTTTCCCCCATTCGAGGAATAACCAACCCGTGTGTAAGAATTTGCAGATTTATTTTATTTTGACACCTTGAATCATCCAGAAAGAAATTTTGGGCCGAATCGGAGAGATTGACAATTTGCATGAAATGGTGATATTGGTCAGTTTCGGTCACTTTTCCAGAGACCTGCGCTGTGAGGGGTACCTCTCCCTCACAAATACCCGAGACTTCGATTACCCATTCGATTGAGAATAATCGCATCACTGACTGGCGAGCGGATAGAGTGACCAAAGAAATTTTTATCGAATCGTTCACATTAATTACCTGGTCAACTGATGGCTGATGGAGCGACGAAGGGCGTGAAATGGATTCGGGCTTGGAGGTAACGAGTTTGAGCCAATCGCAAGGGAACGGGAAAGTGAGCGCCGCTTTTAATAGCTCATTTCCCACCTCGGGGAAATCATGGGGGGGTGGCGAGGGGGGAGGGAAATAGGATGTTATCTGAAGAAGAGAAACAGGATGACGGCCGAGCCAATAATAGGCTATTGCTCGGCTACGAAAGGGAGGCGATGAAAAGGGCGAGAAAACTGAGAAGCTCAAGGAAGACTCTGAAATAGCGGAAGCGAAAAACCTTGAAAATTATTCCACTACGGTTCATTAGTATTGGTCGATGATACTGGTGTAGAAAGGAGTATCATCAAGTCTTCGGAGAAAGTATCTTGGTAGTAGGGACATACGATATTGATCGATAAGAGTAAAGTATCGAATGTTTCTTATGATACCAAGTACTTTTGGTATCAATACCACAAATTTGAGTATAAATAATTTTACCAGTATTAATATCATATACCAGTAAAATATTAAGGGTACCCGTGAAGGAAGCGCGCTACCGCGGCGCAACCTGGCTTTCAACTCTCGCCCTGTCCCCAATGGATGACAAAAAATGATCAGATTCCTTTTAACTGATTCGTAATTCTGTCCTGAACACGCCTTTGAAAGAACATTTTGATTATGACCAACAGAAAGCGTCTGAAATTGAGAGATAAGCCAAGCTTTCCGCGCATCATTCTATTTTGATTCCTGACCTTATTCCTCATCCGATCAGTCCCAAACTTTTTCCAGTTGTTCCTCGAATGATTGTGGACAAACGAATGTAAGGATTTGTTTTTGCTTCATCAACATACTGTTGGGTGGCTAAAGAAAGAACTATTTTGGCTGTATTCAGCTACTCTTAACTTTGAGGGGATGTCACATTACAAAATCCCATGATTTACGAAATTCCATACATTCGTTTGTTCCTTTTTCCATTCTGAACTAAACAAAAAAAAAGAAAACGAAAATCCGTCCACTCATTCCCGGGAAACTCTATTCGGAAGGTGAAAAACGTGTTTCGAGAAAAACAGAGACAAAGACAGACGGCTCTACTCAGCCTGGTACGCTCACTCTTCCGCTCGCAACTCGTCCCACCTTTCAATGCGCACTGTTTTTCCGGTTGGAGCTTGGGTAGAAGAAATAATACACTGAAGATGAAGAAGAGTAAGAGAAGAAGAGATGATATCACGCTAAAAACCAGTAGCGGCTGAAATTTGTTTACTTTTCGATGGTTTGTTTACTTTTCCCGTCTCGCCGTCGCAGTTTCACTATTTTTCGCAGTTTTTCTCTCAGATTTTATAGTTGTTCTCTCGAACCTAATTCATTTTGAGAATGCCGAGAGGTTCTGCTACCATTTTCAAGAAGCAGAAAAGAATTCCGCCATGGATTCAGAAGAAATCGGATGGGCCCTGAATGTGATGGTGAGATGAGTCTAGATAGTGGTGAGCACACAGGTTTAGCTGTGAACATTTCAGTGTTGTGTTCTGATTGCTCCTATTCTGCATTCTATTCAAATGCAAATACTCTACCTGAAACGAAATTTCACGATGTGAATGTACGCCTAATCTACGCTATGCGCGCCATTGGACAAGGCGAGAAAGGAGCGCATACGTTTTTGCAGCGTAGGTCATTAGTTCAGACGTCAATTGTGAAGGTATCCTTTATCCAAATAATTGAATGTAATATATCAAAATTTTCAGCAGATTCTCTAGTTTTTTTTTATGCAAAAAAAAAGGTCATTTTGGGTCACCGGTACCCTTAATCAAATGTGGTCAAATTACAATAATTTTATTGCTCTTTTGTTTTTTCAAGAGAAAAAATATTTCAACAACTGATTCATCTTCACTAAATTCTAAGCCATGCTGTCCACCATCGCCTGTCCAGGCCTCTGACAAACTGAGAATATTCTTATCAAAACAGGGAATATATACCACCAACACCTCTTGGTGTTTCTGGTGTGGGTTGGAGGAATGGGACTGTTGTGTTTTTGTGCCAAGTACTTTCTTGAATAAACAGCCATTTCAAAGTGAAGAAAAGTTTCCCAATCGTTCTGGAACCCATTTCTTTGGATTCAGGGTCCAAAATTAAATGGAAAATGATACCCCACGCACCTAGGTACCAGAAATCTCGAAAACACACATTCAAAATGGGTAAGAGACATATAGAAAGAAAATTTTGGGCGAGTCAGAGAGATTGACTTTTTGCATGAAAACACATGTTGATTATTCAAGGAATAACCAACCAAAATGTTTCTTATTCTTATATTTGTCCCATTCTGATGAGTGTAAATAAGAAGCCAAAAACTCTTCAAGAATTGAATTTCTTGTAAATTCTCTCTGATGGTTCGCGCGCCTGCTCACAGAGAGCTCTGAGGTGAGGGCCATAACATTATCCCTCATCAGCGTTCCATAGGTTCAATTTTTGGTTGGTTATTCCTTGAATAATCAACCCATGTTTTCATGCAAAAAGTCAATTTCTCTGGACAAAAATTTGGGCGGAGTAGGGGTCAAAATGTGTTTTTCGAAAAATGGATTGTCGAGATTTGTGGCGATCCAGGTGTGTGGGGTATCATTTTCCACTAAATATTGGACGCTGAATCCAATGAAATGGGTCCCAGAACAATTAGCACCCACCGGAATAGGTTATGTGGGTAAATTGATACCCATTTTGTATATGTGTTCTCAAGATTTCTGGTACCTAGGCGTGTAGGGGATCATTTTCCACTAAATTGTGGACGCTGAATCGATTCGAATGGGTATGGGACCCACCACACCCACTGTTTTCCCCATTTCTCTCATTTTGAAGAAATGAGTCTCCATGCGCCTGGTCCGAGGATTAACCAACTCGTGTGAAAAAATTTGCAGCGTTTGAATATGTGTTTTCGAGATTTCTAGTACCTAGGTGTGTGGGGTATCATTTTCCACTAAATTTTGGACCCTGAATCGATTAAAATGAGTCTCCATGCTCCTGGTCCGATGAATAACCAACCCCTGTGAATGAATTCGCAGCGTTTTTTGACCATAGCATTCGCTCCAGTTTACCGCACGGTGGCCCGAAGTCCCCGGGTCTTCCTACAAGGATATTTTCCATTCATTTTGAGGTTGGCATCCGAGCAAAGACCTTAATTAGAAGCGAGGCGCCTCTGCTTTGGAGCTTTTACCGATTTAATTAACTAACTTTGCCCGTCACAGTGATGAACAAACACTCGTATAATTACACACTAGGTCTAAAGGCACATGCGGGATATTCCTGAGAGGCTAGAAGCTTTTCATAGAGCTGCACGATGTATGCTGTCTCTTCCACCAGACCATTCGCGCCAGTTTAAAAGAGAAATAAATAGATAAATATTAAGGAAATATGATAATAAGACAGTTCCCATTCTCAAAGTCTCTTTGAAGCTTCACACCGACTACCTCATCAATGTGGCCAGTATGCAAGTTACGAGACTCATCTGGTTGTTCCTGAAATCATCACAGAGATTCTCTGTTACGGCTAAAGTACGGTGTGGCGTACTTGCATGGAACGTTGGACTCCCGTATCTTTGAGAAACTGCATATTTTCGATTTTGCGACAATTTGAAGCTAAATGGCGACAATTTCACGTTCGCTACGAGGCCTCTACATCGTTCACTTTTAACCGGGAGCTGGATGAAGCAGCACAATGCGTAAGCCTTTAACGAAACAAAGGTTGTCATTGGTTGTTGCCTGATCCTCTTGAGTCCTTGTAATTTAACGCTGAGCCCTTCAAGTCAGGCAATCGTGATGACTACCTTAGCGCCATTTTTCAAAAACTATGAGAATTCTTACACACGGTTTGGTTATTCCTCGGACCAGGCGCACGGAGATACATTTCGTATATGCACCGCTATCTACCCATTTTGTATATTGTTGTGAGCTGGCACCTGCGCCCGTCAATTGGGCTGCTGGCGTCGCAAGGTCAATGACCTGTGGAGGATTAAGGGTCTCGAACATTCCGGAACCTCCCCGTTCGCTCCAGACAACACGTCGAGTTCCCAGAACCAGGGAACATTCTGGAAGGTACTCAACTGAGAGGCAGCAGGTATAAAACAGACCCACGAGCGCCGCCCAGTTCAGTTCAATTCGGAGTCTGGATATAGACGCTTCGGGTTATAAATTGTGCCGTGCCGCGTTATAAATAGTGCGACAACCGCATTACAACCATGTATTGTGATTCTGTCATTGTGTAAGTGCGCGAATGTGAACAGTGTATGTACTCAAGTGAACGATTGTTAATAAATTATTTACTAAGAACATAAATCGTTACAATATGTTACCTCCAAGCAATTCTCCCTAGAGGGATTACCCCTTCTCCCACTTGACCACCTGCTCTCACCTCTCCAGCCCTTTCGGTTTTCGAGATTTCCGGTACCTAGGCGTGTGGGGTATCATTTTCCATTAAATTGTGGACCCTCAATCGATTGGAATGGGTCGGGGACCCGCCACACCCACTGTTTACCCCATTTTCCCCATGTTGAAGGAATGAGTCCCCATGCGCCTGGTTCGAGGAATAACCAACCCGTGTGAAAGAATTAGCTGCGTTTTGGTTGGTTATTCCTTGAATAATCAACCTATGTTTTCATGCAAATGGTCAACCTCTCCGATTCGGCTCAAAAATTTTTTCTGGACGTTTCATGATGTCCTGATCAAAAAAGGTCGATGTCCGTCCGCCGTCCGCCCTACGCCGTACGCCGTCCGCCGTCCACGCCGTTTTTGGTAGTAGAAAATTTTCTAAAAATCTGAAATTTGGGTCAGGGGTCTGTTCCCGGCCTAGGACGGTCCTCCAAGCTTTTCAGCCCGATCGGACCAAATTTGGGCGGGGTAGGGGTCAAAATGTGTTTTTTGAAAAATGGATTTTCGAGATTTTGGGCGATTTAGGCGAGTGGGGTATCATTTTCCACTAAATTTTGGACGGTGAATCAAATGAAATGGGTCCCAAAACGATCGGCACCCTCTGGAAGAAGTTATGGGTCAAATTGGGTATATATTACCCATTTTGAATATGTGTTTTTGAGATTTCCGGTACCTGGGCGTGAGGGGTATCATATTCCACTAAATTTTGGACCCTGAATCGATTGGAATGGGTCTGGGACCCGTCACACCCACTATTTCCCCCATTCGAGGAATAACCAACCCGTGTGAAAGAATTAGCTGCGTTTTTTTCGTTTATCCATGTTCTGTTCAAATAAACAACTCTCTTCTGCCATAGTTTTCTTGTTGAAACAAAAGGAGAGGAGACTATGGTCGTGAAGCATAGACGAGTGAACGAATCACTCACTTCACTCGAGTCCACGAGGAATAATTCAAATGATACGAATCCATCAGCGCCACTAAGAACGCCAGAGGTAACCACGGGTTGAACAATCGAAAGGGAATACGATCTTGATACGTCTCCTGTCACGTGTTGGCAGCTGAATGCAAAGCGTTCCGCCCTCCTCTTCTGACGGCCAAAGTAATGACGTCACAACCAAAATCGATTATTGAATGACTTCAAACAATGACGAAGAGCAAGGTCGAGTGCTATATACGAGATAGAAAAGAGAACGTTCGCGGTCACATTTGACCGCTGAGTTAGTTTGCTCGATACATTTTGCGGCCTCAGGGGGGTTGAATACGTGAATTTTATTCGCATTAAAATTTCTATGAGTGTAAATAGTAATCATGACTCATAAGGGAAGCAGAGTTGGCCCTGCCGATCCTCGAGCGATAGCAACAAGGGACGTTATAGAAACGCTCGGAATTCTATCATAGGGGTTGGTTATTCCTCGGCCCACGAGCGTGGAGACTCATTCCAATCGACTCAGCGTTCATAAATGTATTTATATCCATAAATATTTAAATTTTTGTCGGGTTTTGGTTGGTTATTCCTTGAATAATCAACCTATGCTTTCATGGAAAAAGTCAATCTCTCCGATTCGGCCCAACATTTCTTTCTGGGCGTTTCAAGGTGTCTGGATAAAAAAATTTCAAATGTCCGTCCGCGCAGTTTTTGGCAGTAGAAAGTTTTCTAAAAATCTGAAATTATAGCCAGGGACCCGTTTCCAGTTAGTCCTCAAAAATTTTCAACCCGATTGGACCAAATTTGGGCGAGGTAGGGGTAAAAATGAGTTTTTTGAAAAATGGATTTTCGAGATTTTTGGCGATCTAGGCGAGTGGGATATCATTTTCCTCTAAATTTTAAACGCTGAATCCCGGAACGATTGGAGCCTTCTGGAGGAGGTTGTGGATCAAGGTGGGTGCCTATCAACCCATTTTGAATGTGTTTTCGAGATTTCTGGAACCTAGGCGTAAGGGGTATCATTTTCCACTAACTTTGGACCCTGAATCAATTGGAATTGGTCCAAAAACCGCCACACCCTCTATTTCCCTCTGACTTGGGGCCGAGGTGGCCGAGGTCGTTAAGGCGTCGGTCTCTAAGGGCTCGAGACTCCTGTGGTCACAGTTTTGAGGCTGCTGGTTCGAATCCAGCACCCCCGGCGTTTACTCGACGTCGTGAGGCCAATATAGTACCGGCAGTAAGTATCCAAAACGGTTGTCTGGGGGCATATCACAACACGCGTGTTTGCCTTTGTAGTCTGGCTTGCTTTGTGACCACCCAGGGGCTAGCACAATGGGCCACTAGGCCTAAGTGCGGGGGTGGACAATGCTGTGAAGACTGCAGTGGACACCCCCTATACCCCTGTGTAATTAATCTATCTATCTATCCCTCTGACTTCTCCAGTCAACGTTGATAATATGTTTGAATAAGTGAACATCAGACCAACAATTCGTGCCGCATAATACTCGTACTTTGCCTTAAATGAGTGAACATGACCCTTATTCCCAAACTAGTAGACTTCTCTGAGGGATTACTCAACCACTCCGCCCTTGAAAAGGAACCCTCAACGGTGAAACTCTTCATTTTCGTAATATCCAAGCATGCATGAGGCATCATATTGCCCCTGTACATTTGCATGATTACCCTCTAAACTCGAGTGTCCGACGTTATTCACCGTCCTGCAAGAACTCTCTCTAGATGAGATCCAACTTGATCAATTTGATCAAAAACTGGAATAGATAATCAGAAGTAGAAGATGAATTTCCAGTTCCTGAATAATCAGGTTTTACCAGCACAAATGCTCGTATTCCCGAAAATTATTCCTTATAGTTCATTAGTTTATTTTAACCTAAAACTTTATTACATATACATATTGGCATAGCACAACCTACTAATACTTTGTAGTATTTGTTCTTGAGTGACTAGTCAGGTAATTTCTAATTTTAGGACTTTTCAAACATCAATTTGAAATGACTTCTACGATGAATAGTACAAAGAATACAAAGCCAATAAATATAGAGAATACTTGAAAACAACAGATAATAAATTATTTAAAATATTAGCGAAGGACTACGTCACAAAAAACACTGCAAATTCTCTCACAGGGGTTGGTTATTCCTCGGACCAGGTGCATGGAGACTCATTTCTTCAACATGGGGAAAATGGGGGAAATTGTGAGTGAGGGGGGCGGGTGATCAGACCCATTCCAATCGATTCAGGGTCAGAACCTCTTCCAGGGGGCGCCGTTTTCGTTTTGGGACTTACTTCATTGGATTCAGCGCCCAAAATTTAGTGGAAAATGATACCCCACACGTCTAGACTCAATGTGCCTGTGAACTCAAAATGAGTTTTTGAAAAATGGATTTTCGAGATTTTTGGCGATCAAGACGAGCGGGGTATTATTTTCCACTGAATTTTAAACGCTGAATCCAATGAAATGGGTCCCGGAACGATTGGCGTCCTCTAGATGAGGTTATCGAGCTGTTTTGACGTATGGTGCTCAAGCATGGGGATCACAGCGATACGATGCCATTGAACGGGTTCTAAAATTCTTTATCAAGAGATTGTTTGGCCTACCTCGTAACACACCGGATTATTTTGTCTATTTGGAAACTGGCGTGATACCCGTGTTCCTCTACACGCTCTCTCTCCACTGCAGATACCTTCTCAAAGTAATGCTTATGCCTGCGAGCCGGTACTGTTTGACCGTGTGGGCAAGAGTACCTACCTCGGAGCTGACACTAAGATTACCTACGGGTGTTAGTTCTTGCTTCCGCCGCGCTCTGTGAGCCGGCGGTAATTCTGTCTCAGTCTTCTTCTTCTTCTCGCTCGTCTTCTGGCAAAAAACTGTTATATAACCTAAGTTGTTCCCGATCTCGTGTCGATGTGTTCGGGTGTGCTTTTTTGGTCTTTTGTTCTAAGCCTTTTTGAAATCGCAATTCATCCCTGAATATAAGTTTTAGTTCGTGCAGTTAGTTCGCGTTTCACTCAACCCAACGATAGATCAGTCTAATGAGCTCGAGCTACGACAGGTACCCTCGGTTGCTAGCAGACCAGATTGTTCAGCGTGGATTGTTCTGGTACAAGAATCTTCAGGGTTTGTGCAGAGAGACCGGCTGTGTTGTTGGTGCCAACTTTGAGGATCCGGCATTGTGGAGATCTCAGCTCAGATCTCTGCAAGAGACGCTGGAATCCCAATGGAGAGAGCAGACTGTCACAAGGGCGTTGTCATCGCATCACAGGATTTATCGGCAGTTGGACATGGGGCTCCGAAGTATCGACCTGACTGAGGAGGGTCAAAAAGGGTCTATGTTTATCCTCCGCTGGGTCTGTAGGGTCAGAGGGGACCTTCTGGCGCTCAATGGCCGGCCGGGTGTGGCTCGGGACAATCTTGACAGGACGCTGTGCTCCCTTTGCAATCTTGGCGAGGCAGAGGACATTATGCATTTTCTGGGGCATTGTCCGGTCCTGGCTGAGTTTCGGGTTGCACAGTTCGGAGTGGCTAGGTTGACCCGCGACTCCATGATCGGAATGCTCAATGGTTTGAACTGGCTCCCACTCGCGAGATTTTGCCAGGCTGCTTGGTCATATCGATCCGAGCTGGTTGCCCAGTTCAATTGGGACTGAAACCTCATCCTCGCCTATCAATTGGCAGCCGTGTGCTGTGTTTTCCTTGTTTTCATATTCTGTGTAGTCTTTGTCGCTCTTATTCGTTCACGATTAATTGTTTCCTTGTTATGTTCAATTGTAAAATGGTTTTTATTTATTTATTTGTAAGTGCAATATAATCTCGGCTCTACAAGCATAATAAGGGCTATGTGTTTCCTCAATAGGTTGGTGCATCCTCTGGCAGACGGGCATGGCCCATTGCCATACCGTGTTATTGTTTAAATGCGAATTTATTATTATTGTTGTTCAATTAAAATAAACACGTTTTCTATCTATCTATCTAGATGAGGTTATGGGTCAAAATGGGTATCTATCTGCCGATTTCGAGGGTGTGTTTTCGAGATTTCTGGTACATAGGCGTGTGGGCCACCATTTCCCACTAAATTGTTGACCCTGAATCGAGTGGAATGGGTCTGGGACCCACCAAACCCACTATTTCCCCAATTTGCCCCATGTTCGACATTTTTGACGACTTAGGCGTATCGCCTGGTCCGGGGAATAACCATCCCCTGTATAAGAATATGCAGCGTTTTTACCCAAAATGATTCAGTCAGACTATTTTCTTCACGCACCTTTTAAATACATTTTTAAAAACCGCAGAATATTGCTCCCAAATCTTTTAATTAGCTTATTTTCTGGCGATTATTGAAATAACATTCCCCATCCTATAAAATAAAATGCGTTTTGCTGGCGTCCAAAGGTGTAGGTTAATCGAATCGTTTCGCTCAAAAACGGATGAACTCCGGCGAGGTTATTAAATTTTCTTTTGGGGGAGTTGTTTTTCCGTGAAAATCCAATCCCTTGTGAGAGATCTACATGTGAGGCGATAGTATGTGGGATCCGAACCAGTTTCCGACATTCCCGTGAATTGGGATTCATCTATAAACGTGGAAATGACAGTTACATGCGAGAGTGGGGCTGTTCTGTCGCAATTAAGAGGAGTTTGTCGCCTGGTGAATAATTGGAAACAGTTGTCATTCGCCTCCCGGCAACACGATTGTTCCCAACGTTCAATGGACGAGTATCAATCAAACTTCGGATCCCTCGGCTGCCTCTGGCGAAGATTTCGAAGAAGTAGGGTGTCATTTTCCACTAAATTTTGGACGCTGATTCCAATAAAATGGGTCCTAGAACAATTGGCACCCACTGGAAGAAGTAATGGGTCAAATTGGGTATTTATTACCCAATTTGATTATGTGTTTTCGGGATTTCTGCTACCTAGGCGTGTGGGGTATCATTTTCCACTAAATTTTGGACGCTGAATTCAATGATGTGTGTCCCAGAACGATTGGCACCCACCGGAAGAAGTTATGGGTCAAACTGGGTATGTATCCAACCATTTGGTATGTGTCAGGATTTCTGGTACCTGGGCGTGTGGGGTATCATATTCCACTAAATTTTGGACCCTGAATCGATTGGAATGGGTCTGAGACCCGCCACACCCACTGTTTCCCCCATTCGAGGAATAACCAACCCGTGTGTAAGAATTTGCATATTTTTTTCTGGACGTTTCATGATGTCCTGATCAAAACAAACGCTGCAAATTCTTACACAGGGTTTGGTAATTCCTCGGACCAGGCGCATGGAGACTCATTTCTTCAACATGGGGGAAATGGGGAAACAGTGGGTGCGGCGGGTCCCAGACCTATTCCAATCGATTCAGGATCCAGAATTTAATAGAAAATGATACTCCACACGCCTAGGTACCAGAAATCTCGAAAGCACAAATTCGAAATGGGTAATAGGTACCCATTTCGACCCATAACCTCCTCCAGTGGGTGCCAATCGTTCTGGGACCCTTTTCATTGGATTCGAAATTCATATTTTGACCCCTACTCTACCCAAATTTGCTCCGACCGGGTTGAAAAGTTCAGGATTGCTCGAGGACCAACTGGAGCAATGAACGTCCGTTCATTTCCGTGACCGAAATTTCAGATTTGTGAATAATTTCTACTGCCAAAGTCGGTGTGGACGGCGGATGGCGGACGGCGGACGGTGGACGGGGGACTGCGGACGGACATTTGCTAATTTTGATCTAGACACCTTAAAACGTCCAGAAGGGAATTTTGGGCCCAAGCGGAGAGATTGACGAGAGATTGATCAAGGAATAACCAACCAAAACAAACAAAAACTGGTGGTTTAGATAACGCGGGGGAGGCAAGTACTGCAGGGGATTGGAGGATCGATTCCTTCGACTCTTACAATAATTTAAAACCTTCTCGCTCACTCCATCCCGTCGATCGGTTCAGTTGATGACGTCCGATAATCAATTCGGCCACTGTTGTCGTCGACGCTTTCTCTCACTATTCGCCCTGAATACATTTGACCACCCCACCCTCTCCATCATTAACCCCGAATCCCGAACGAGAAGGTTCGAAAACATAAACATCCGTTTTATCGTCCATTATTTATCACTCTTTGGAAACTTGTAGCGGCCGTTCCCACAAAGGGCACAATACAGGCAGGTAATCATACCCGCGTGTATTCAAAATACAGATCGTGCATTCGCAATCGGCCTCTTTCGATCGATTCGGCGTTCGAAAATACGTGGAAGTACAAAGAAAACAATACGGCCAGAATACTTCGTCACAACCATTCATTAGCCATTTAAAGACCAGCGCGTACTGCAAACTTGTGAACCGCCTAAATCATCTCGAAATAAATATAAACTCCTAGATAGCGAAGCATATCGAAAACCCATGTTTCAAAAAACACATTTTGGTTCGAACCGGAAATACGATATTTGGTCTGCTCGGGATGAACCCTGAACAAAGTTTCTAATTCTTGGAAAATTATCTACAACCAAAATCGGCGTGGACAGAGGGTGGACATTTGCTTATTTTGATCTACGCTCCCTGAAAGGCCGAGAAAACAATTTTGGACCAAATCGGAGAAATTAACATTTGGCATGATAACATGTGGGGTATCATTTTTCACCACATTTTTGACCCTGAATCGATTGGAATGGGTCCGAAACCCGCCACACCAACTGTTTCGCCCATTTTCCCCATGTTGAAGAAACGAGTCTCCGTGCGTATGCTCCTAGGAATAACCAACCCGTGTAAAAACGCTGCAAATTCATACACACGGGTTGGTTATTCCTCGAACCAGCGCATGGAGATTAATTTTTTCAACATGGGGAAAATGGGGGACACAGTGGGTGTGGCGGATCTGTGACGTGGACAAGAGACAGGTGGGGATGAACCCTCGGCAATATTTAAATAATGTGAGTAGGGAAAGAAGGAACTTGAATTAAATTGAAAAGAATAAAATGTATTCTGTTTAAAAGAAAAAAAAAAGAGAAAAAAACGAAAGCCGATACTTCTCAGGGTATTCTTGTCACAGGTATAACCAGTAGACGATAAATTGCAAAAAGAAAATTAAAAAAAAGGGAATTAAACGTTACTTGACTATCTAGCAGTCTTTGTCTTTCTCTGCTAGCTAGCACAGATACATACAGCTACAATACATTTTACCTGTTTCCGACGGCCGTGGAAATTTAGAGTAGAATTTTAGTCCTACCGGTTTGTTGGGTGGAAACAGACGGGAAATGATACGGAACGGGATAGGGAACGAGACGGAACGGGATATTTTCAGTTGTCTTCACGATGTCCTGGACGAAACGGGCGAGAGATGGCGATAAACGGTGGACGTAGTATTCGTCGAAAAATCGAGTCGTCCTTGCCACGGTCTCCTGGGCGACAGGCGACGATTGACGATAGCGGAACTCAGAAACTGCGAGAATGACGGCGATAAACGGCAGACCATCCACGACATCGATGAAGCCAAATGGAAAAATTAGAGCACCTGAAAGCAAAATGTGCTAACGGGAGAACAAAAGCGAGATTGGAACATTGGGATTGGAATGGTACCATGAGCACGAGGAGGCTGATAGGATCCGAGAAGACGCCAGTTTAGGAAAACTTCGCTCAGGTGGCAGCACTGGACAGATCGATGGGTGGCAATCGATGAGATACAGAAGGCAGCGAAACCGCGCTCAGTTTGAATTGGGAGGGAAGGCAAGAATTCAAATTTTTCACGGCACAGATCCCGGACCCATTCCAATCGATTCAGGGTTCAAAATTTAGTGGAAACTGATACCCCACACGCCAGGGTACCAGAGATCTCGAAAACAGGTAAAAATGGAACATAGGTACCCATTTTGACTCTTCACCTCATCCAGAGGGCGCCGATCGTTTCGAGATTCATTTAATTGGATTCAGCGTCCAAAAGTTAGCGGAATATCATACCTCACACGCCTAGGTACTAGAAATTTCGAAAACACATATTCAAAATTGGTAATAGGCACCCATTTTGACCGATAGCCTCTTCCAGTGGGTGTCAATCGTTCTGGGACCCGTCTCATTGAATTCAGCGCCGAGAATTTTGTGGGAAATGATACCTTACACACCTAGATTGCAAAAAATCTCAAAAATCCATTTTTCGAAGTACACATTATGACCCCTACCCCACCCAAATTGGGTCTGATCGGGTTGACCAACTAGAGCCATGAACCAAAATTTCAGCCATGAACCCCTGACCAAAATTTCAGATTTTTAGAAAAATTTTTACTATCAAAGTCGGCGTGGACGGCGGACGGCAGACGGACATTTGCTAATTTTGATCTACACCTTGAAACGCCCAGAACATTTTTTGGGGCCGAATCGGAGAGTTTGACTTTTTGCATGAAAACGTAGGTTGATTATTCAAGGAATAACCAACCAACAAATTGCAGCATTTTTTTTTATATATGTATGTATTAAATTTAAAAAAACTTTTTTGAAACATCGACATTTCCCTGTCTTCTTTAATAATGTAATTTTCTAATGGAAACGCTGTTGAAAAGGCGTATAATCCTCAAAGGTGCTTGCGAAGGTTCTTAACTCTATGCGTTCGCTTTAGCACTAATATTTAATCCTTTCTAGCAGTATATACTTCAGTCTTTCGCCGCACGGACTTTCTGATTCCAACGAGTTTATCTTCACCTTTTGGGATTAATGGAAAACGGCGGTTAATCGTCTTGGTTTGCTCGGGCACGCTCTACAGTATTTATTCTTTTATTCGTCGAGGGATGTGGGAAGTGGGTGGATTTAATCTGAAACTAAAATCGTCTCGATTTTTTTTCTTTTTTCCAGTTTTTTCAAGTCATTAAGAATTATTGAGGAAAAGTAGAGCTTATATAACCTGATTCGGGGAGTTCTAAGAAATTTCAATTTGATGAAGTGACCTCAATATTTTGCGCTAATCCTTTTTCGAGTGGAAAGTTCGCCTTTCGCCTTTCATTTGCACTCAAATCCGTGTGATAACGTCTCAATATTTTTGATTATTTTTACACCATACGGGATGCAGACTCAAGGAAATCCACCAATATACCGAAGGTAGGGATGAACGATAGTGATTGATATCGAGACGGTATCGAAACTTTTCTTTCGATGCCGATCATTTTGGAATTGATACTCTGCTTTCAATACCGATACTGGTATCGGTAAAAATAGTCGGGATTGAGAAAAGTATCGAACAATAACAGTACCTCAAAATTTTGTTAAAAATTACCAATTAAGAATCAAGAAGGCCTTTTTCTAAAGGTTGCTACACTTGTTACGGCCAGAACATCGAGTGTATACTTCGTGTTGGAAATTGAGGTTACACACCACTTGGAGCGCTCTAGGGTGGGATCATGACTTGCTGTTTTTGGGAACGAGGAGAGCAGGTTATGCGGGAGGTTACTTTAGAAAACGAGTTCAGTTGAATATTAAGTTGTGTTGGGATATGTGATCGGCGGTAAAATTGTGAATAAAGGTTAAGTAGTTGAATGTGCCGAATTTATTCGAAAAATCCCACACTTCGGGTATATAACGTAGACTAAGGTATATACTCGAAAGGCCAGAAGCTCCGGAGAGAGATCCCTCTTCCCTGGTTTGTCTAGGGGTTGTCTTGTGAAGAAGAAGAATGCCTTGCTATTATATCAGTGATATGACAGCGTTATATGTGTTATTTCGTTTCTGTGGTCACTTTGTTGTTAGTTGTAGGTGTTTCAATAATTTTGTCTGAGGTATTAAATAGTGGTAACCGGGGGCAAGCCCCCTGGTGAGACTCGGAGCGCCAAGTTTTGTATCGATACCAATATTGGTTGGTATCGATATTTGTTTGATACCGATACTAGTACTCATATCGATCCTCCACCGGTATCGCTCATCCCTAACCAAAGGTATTATAGGGGTGTTTGGATTGAAGATAATTTGATTAGAAATATAGTCTTACTCAGATGATTGTTTTTCTGTCAAAATATCATTCACATTATATTTTACATTGTACTGTATCAATAATTGAAAAGAAAAGTTAAGATAAACCTTCTAAATGCGGACAGGTTCATCTGCGCAGAGCTCACCGTTGATTTGATTAAAAGAAACTGATCCTACAACTAAGCCTACGTGTTCAAAAATTTGATTGCAGTTGGATCACGATTCAGGTGATTGTTGCTGATGTTAACTCCGCAAGAAGGTGGTTTCGGTGTGATAGAAAGTATTTAGATTTATTTATTTAAAAACGCTGAAAATTCTTCGTGCTCATTTTATATTTTCTCCGACATTTTGCCGGCATCATCAGGATGAGCAACTCGGTCTCTCCTAATTCTAAATAACATACTGAGCCATTATTGGGCAAGCCTTCATGAATAAAAGGTGGTATTTAAATGGAAATTTTTTGAGGCAGATACACACCGAATTTAGAGTGTAAACTACGTAATTTAGTGTAGTGTGTGAACTAATGTCGATCATTATTCTGGTCGAATTAAGAAACGGAAAGCATCTCGTGAATCAGTGTTCGAAAACAATGAGAATTCAAGTGTCATACATTCAATTTCACCATCTTTCACTATTTGAAAATTTTGGGGTGGCGCAACTTTGCGTGCTCGCTGAACCGGTTGCGCGCATTTGAAAAATCGGCGTCAAATTTTCATGAAATCTCCAATAGAATGTGAATCTGCAAACAAAAAATTAGAGTTCCTATTTGATATAAGGATGTTAGATTTGAAAAAAAAAAAACAATTTTTGTTTGCTCTCATTTATAAGATTTTAGAGAGTGGGAGGGGGTGGGGACAGTTCGTGGGACACCCTGTATAATGAGCACGAAATAACGACCGAGCTTAAAATAACCCATTTACCTCTGTGATAGAATTTGCAGCGTTTTGTGATCTAGTCACCTCAAAACGCAATCTGTAAAATTTTGGGGAAAAATGATATGTTGGCCTCCTTCATGAAAACATGGGTAGGTTATAAAAGGGAAACCAACCAAGACGGCGAGAGAACGGCGGTGGCTGAGGGAACGCGGGATCGGGTCAAACACGTTCGCAGAACACCTTGGTTCCAACCAGTTGGAAACCATTTGAAAGCTGGTAGAGGTCGCTCGTGCGCACTGCCCCAAACTCCAACCAGTTTGAAACGGTCAGCAAACCGTTGGAAACTGCTACTGCGAACATACTAAGAATGTCGATTTGTGCTGAGTCTTACTTATCGTTATCATCCCCCCCCCTTCCCGCTCGCTCAATCATAGAGCAGAAAGCGGGCATTTGTCTGACAGACAATCGTAATTGAAATACCAGGCGTAGCGGAGACGCCCATTCTAGGACCCACCACTAATTCTTTCCTGATCCCGCGGGATTGAAAGGGGATTATTTGAATTGGACGGCGGGGGTTTTCGAGTGCGCAATCAATGTGCTCGACAGATGAGTGGACTGGAGGGTGTCGGATCAGAGGCGGAGGAAGGCCGGTAACGATGCTTCACGGAACGACTGGATCCGATGGGGTAATTAATCGCGGTTGTCCCTCGTCAGTAACCCTCCCTCCACTCACCCTACCATCACCACCATTCCCTAAACCACAAGCCCAACACACCTCACTCTTGTCGGCGGATCTTCCTATCCCACACCCTGGTCTCTGTTCATTCGATCAACCACCCCTTTAAATCCTCCGGCCCATTCGAGATGGTGCCCGAGGAAAGTCACGGTCTGTCGACATAACTAACAATTAGTTTCTCTCTTTTGCACTAAATTTAGATAGCAAACACTATCGTGCATGTAATAAGTGTAACGAAAATCAATCAGAGGCCTTACACTTCTTGATCACTCTCCCCTCTCATAACAGTCATTTACTCATTAACAATCGCTCACTTCGCTTCCTCCACCTCTGAAGAGAAAACAGGCCAATCCGACATAACAAACAATGTATTCAACATGTCTAACAACAAAAAACGCCCCGAATTCCTTGATAGGGGTTGGTTATTCCTCGGACCAGGCGCATGGAAACACATTTTTTCAACATGGAGAAAATGGGGGAAACAGTGGGTGTGGCGGGTTCCGGACTCATTTCATTGGATTCAACGTCCAAAATTAGTGGAAAATGATACCCCACATGTCTAGGTACCAGAAACATCGAAAACACATATTCAAAATGGGTAGATGGTTCCTGAAAGTAGAAAATTTTCTAAAAATCTGACATTTTGGTCAGGCACCCGTTTCTGGATCTAGTTGATCATCGAAGCTTTTCAGCCAGATCGAACCAAATTTAGGCGGGGTAGGGGTTGTGTTTTTAAAAAAATGGATTTTCGAGATCTGGGAGAAGAGTATCTTTTTCCACTAAATTTTGGACGCTGAATCCAATGATATGGGTCACAGAACTATTGGCACCCACTGGAGGAAGTTATGAGTCAAATTGGGAATCAATTACCCATTTTGAATATGTGTTTTCGGGATTTCTGGAACCTAGGCGTGTGGGGTATCATTTTCCTTTAAATTTTGGACCCGGAATCGATTGGAACCGGTCCGGGACCCGCCACACCCACTGTTTTCCCCATTTTCCCCATGTTGAAGAAATGAGTCTCCATGCGCCTGGTCCGAGGAATAACCAACCCGTGTGTAAGAATTTGCAGCGTTTTCAAAATTATATATTAAGATAAAGGGAAATTGTGGCTGAAGATAACGCCTCAAAATGTACGGATGAAGGCATGGTTTTCGTTACCGAGAAACGGTTTTCGAAGAAGTGAACGTTATAATCTTGAGAAGTTTAAGAGTTTAGTGAGGAGGGTATAGCGATTTCCTATCACGACAATACTTCCGCCTGTTTGAGCGTTATGACAAATGTCCGTCTCCGCCCACAGCAGCAGCAAACAGCAATTTTACCCCTCCCGACGACGCCCTTCAGTGGGTAGTTCTCATTCAAGCTATTTGAGGAGCCACGTCGATCCATAACCATTATTCTCACGAGAACTGAAAAAAGAAAAATAATAGATCCCTTATCTCACGCCACTGTTTCGGTAGGTACCTTTAACGTCAATCCCAAAAATACCTCTGAGCGTTTTTCTCTTTGGATTTTCTTCTCGCGAAAGAAAGTCACGATTGGTTCTCCGAAATTTTCCCACTTGCTCAGGTTGATGGGAGGAAGTCGCTTTTTGGCTGAGCGACCATACATTCGGCATTTGCAGCACCTGTTGGGTTAAAAAAATCAGCAAATTCTTACTCACGGGTTGGTTATTCCTAGGAGCATGCGCACGGAGACTCGTTTCTTCAACATGGGGAAAATGGGCGAAACAGTGGGTGTGGCGGGTTTCGGACCCATTCCAATCGGTTCAGCGTCCAAAATTTAGTGGAAAATCATAACCCACGCGTCTAGATACCAGAAATCTCGAAAACACATTGCTCACTTGCAACAAGAGTGTCATTATCTCAAAATTTTCCGTTTCGAGAAAAAAAACCATTTCAAATTTGAATCATTCCAATACGAAATTTTTCTAGTGGTTGATATTGATATCAATGCTCATTCTGAGCCTCGTTCTTTGTTGTTTCAAGTGGATTAAAAACTAAAATGTTACTTTCAGCGCCTGGTCTGACGAATAACCAACCCCTGTGTAAGAATTTGCAGCGTTTTTTGATCTAGACATCATGAAACGTCCAGAAAAATATTTTGAGCCGAATCGGAGAGGTTGACCATTTGCATGAAAACATAGGTTGATTATTCAAGGAATAACCAACCAAAATAAATAAAAATTTGTATTTAGTACCCAAAAAAAATTTTTAAAATGCACCGAATAAAATTTAAAACGTCTTTGCATATAATTTGGAAATCCATCTCGAATCGAATTGTGTCTGACTTATTTTTGTGGCTTTCCCTTGTATTTTGTTCGATTAAGCTGCCATAGCGTCCGTCGTCTTGTCTAGGGGAATGGCCAGAGGGGAGTGATTTAAGGGCTGTGGAATCAGTTTGACTCACTCTCGTCCTATAGTTCCCCCGATGACGATTTAAGGGCTATAAGAAGAATCTTAGGCTCACGTGACGTCATCTGGGGATTCACTGGCGCCGCCCTGATTGTTCTATTGAACGCTCTGGGCTATGCAATTATTGAGTTCCATCGTATCCATTCGAAGTTTTTTGCAATTCGATGCTTTTTGCCGAAATGGAAGCTGATGTGAATTTTGATCTGGCTGATACCCTTGCTATTCGTGTCCCCTCATTCAACGTCAACATATAAATGATTGCATTTTTATAATAGTAAATTCTAAAATTGTTGAATAATTTTAGGAGGTTCTTCAGGAGAGTTGAGATTGTATTTGTATTCTTCCATCAACTGTTTCATGTCCTACTTTTGAGCTTCCAATTACACATAATTTTCGGGTACTCAGTTCCTTCGATTTAGTTTATGCTACTCCTCAGTTGGATAATATCCACAACAACCCTCGTAAATAAAATATCAACTTAAAAATGTTCCTTCAATAATATACACTGATGCCCGCGAAAATAAAGTGGAAGATGGGATTTCCAGTATTTTTGGTGACTGGGGGTTGTGTGGTACGGTAAAGCTTTACGTATTTAATTGTATGATTTATAGAAACAACGTCATTCTTCCTTTCTACGGGGAAGTTGAGGGCGAGGAGAAATGTTAAATAAAACCACAATGGCGCATGGCTCTCTGGGCATCCTTTTGTGTTCAGATTGTTCCACAGAGTACAATTGAGCAGGGTGAAGGAAGAATGAAAACCTTCTTACCCAACTTACAACTCCCCCGCGCGGTTTCCTTCCAGTGCCTCTTTGATCTTGCAACGCCGTGTTCTCTGCTTTGATCCAGTCACTTCTTCGAGAAAAGGACGATTCCTTCATGTCTTCTTCCCCTCGTGTTTCTTCTTACTCAAGGCGGAAGGCCGATAAATACTTGAGCGGACGTTTAAAGTGAAGCAAAGCAGCGATTCATGTCTCTTTCAATCATAAATGTGTACGCATTTAGGGTTGTTCAGAAGGTGGTGAGTGGTGGCGATGATACTTTTGACGGGTTTTCTCGTTCTTGTACAGTATTGTAACGATTTATATTTTTAGTAAATAATTTATTAACAATCGTTCACTTGAGTACATACACTGTTCACATTCGCGCACTTACACAATGACAGAATCACAATACACGGTTGTAACGCGGTTGTCGCACTATTTATAACGCCACGGCACAATTTATAACCCAAAGCGTCTATATCCGGACTCCGAATTGAACTGCCCTCAGCGGCGCTCTTGGGTCTGTTTTATACCTGCTGCCTCTCGGTTGAGTACCTTCCAGAACGTTCCCTGGTTCTGGGAACTCGACGTGTTGTCTGGAGTGAATGGGGAGGTTCCCGAACGTTCGAGACCCTTAATCCTCCACAGGTCGTTGACCTTGCAACGCCAGCAGCCCATTTGACAGGCGCAGGTGGGAGCTCGCAACAGTATCTAACCGTGTAACTCTGCAGCTCATCACTGACGTGAAATACTAAAGATTTCTACTGCAACTACTCGTACATTTGCCCAATTCAACTTTACACTCGCCATTTTATGAGAATTACCTCTGTAAGAAGGGTCACCCAGTCCCTGCTCGTGATATAAAGAATTGAATTAGTTCATGCTATTAGCCAGAATATAAAACTAATCACGTTATTGTCACCGCAGTAGACTAATCTAAGCTGCACACATAATAACATCGAAATGCGATCATTTTGCATTGTTTCGTTTTCGTCTTGTCATTTCCAACTAAAACGCTGTAAATTCCTACACAGAGATTGGTTATTCCTCGGGCCAGGCGCATGGAGACTAATTTAAATTCAAGGAATAACCAACCAAAATAGATTCAGCGTCCATAACCTCTTCCGGTAAACGCCAATCGTTTCGGGCCCGTCTCATTTGATTCAGCCTCCAAAATTTAGTGGAAAACGATACCTCACACGCCTAGGTACTGGAAATTTGAAAAAAAAGAAAAAAAAAGCGAAATCGGTAGATAGGCACCCATTTTGGTGGTTATTCCTCGAATAATCAACCTATGTTTTCATGATAATGGTCAACCTCTCCGATTTGGCTCAAAATTATTTTCTGGACGTTTCATGATGTCCTGATCAAAAAAGGTCGATGTCCGTCCGCCGTACGCCGTACGCCGTCCATCGTCCGCGCCCTTTTTGGTAGTAGAAAATTTTCTAAAAATCTGAAATTTTGGTCAGGGGTCTGTTCCCTGCCGAGACGGGTCCTCGAAACTTTTCAGCCCGATCGGACCAAATTTGGCGGGGGTAGGGGTCAAAATGTGTTTTTTGAAAAATGGATTTTCGAGATTTTGGGCGATCTAGGTGAGTAGGGTGTCATTTTCCACTAAATTTTGGACGCTGAATCCAAATAAATTGGTCCCAGAACGATTGGCACCCACTGGAAGAAGTTATGGGTCAAATTGTGTATATATTACCCATTTTGAATATGCGTTTTCGAGATTTCCGGTACCTGGGCGTGTGGGGTATCATTTTCCACTAAATTTTGGATCCTGAATTGATTGGAATGGGTCTGGGACCCGCCGCACCCACTGTTTTCCCCATTTCCCCCATGTTGAAGAAATGAGACTCCATACGCCTGGTCCGAGGAATAACCAACCCCTGTGTAAGAATTTGCAGCGTTTTTTCATTTTGGTTGGTTATTCCTTGAATAACCGTCCGCCGTACGCCGTCCACGCCGTTTTTGGTAGTAGAAAATTTTCTAAAAATCTGAAATTTGTGTCAGGGGTTTGTTCCCGGCCTAGGACGGTCCTCCAAGCTTTTCAGCCCAATCGGACCAAATTTGGGCGGGGTAGGGGTCAAAATGTGTTTTTTGAAAATTGGATTTTTGAGATTTTTGCAATTTATGCGTGTGGGGTGTCATTTTCCACTAAATTTTGGACGCTGAATCCAATGAAATGGGTCCCGGAACGATTGGTGCCCTCTGGATGAGGTTATGGGTCAAAATGGGTAACTATACACCCATTTAGAATGTGTTTTCGAGATTTCTGGTACCTAGGCGTGTGGGGTATCATTTTCCACTAAATTTTGGACTCTGAATCGACTGGAATGGGTCCAGGACCCGCCTCACCCACTGTTTCCCCTATTTTCCCCATGTTGAAGAATGAGTTTCCATGCGCCTGGTCCAAGAAATAATCAACCCGTGTGTAAGAATTTGCAGCGTTTTTGGAAAAAGTGTGATAAATATCAAACCACAATCAACCTTATACGTAAAATCAGTGAAATATTCTCTGAATTGCCAAATATTTGAAAATATGTTTAATAAAATGCAGTTTAGAGGGCCGCAAATTCCTCAGAGAGGAACCAGATTTTGGGCGATCTAGGCGAGTGGGGTATCATTTTCCACTAAATTTTGGACGCTGAATCCAATGAAATAGGTCCCAGAACGATCGGCACCCACTGGAAGAGGTTATGGGTGAAAATGGGTATCAATTGCCCATCTTGAATATGTGTTTTCGAGATTTCCGGTACCTGGGCGTGTGGGGTATCATTTTCCACTAAATTTTGGATCCTGAATCGATTGGAATGGGTCTGGGACCCGCCGCACCCACCGTTTTCCCCATTTCCCCAAAGTTTTTAAAACAGTTTCCATGCGCCTGGTCCGAGGAATAACCAACCCCTGTGTAAGAATTTGCAGCGTTTTACTTATAACCTCATCCAGAGGGTGCCAATCGTTTTGGGACCCATTTCATAGGACATCAGACACAAACAATTCAGAATGAAATTATTTGGCCTTATTCACATGGCCAAATTCAGCTGGAAATAACAAACAAGCGGTTTGGTAAGTAATTAATGAAGCGAGGAAGTGATTGAATATGAAAGAAAGGTTGAGAAATCAATTATATCAAAATGAAGAGGAATATTACTGAGACAAAATGCCTTTAATAATTATTTTGCTCGAGAGTATTAATCTATAATATGTGAATAGCAACCTTTTTTGAGGGTACCCGAAAATGTTTTTGACAAAATAATCGCTAGCTTGAAGGGGGGTGGGAGGGGGGAGCTCATAGTTTTGGTATAGGTCTTAGTTAAAAACCTCGGACCAAGCGCATGGAGATTCATTTCTTCAACATGGGGAAAATGGGGAAAACAGTGGGTGTTGCGGGTCTCGGACCAATTTCAATTGATTCAGGGTCGAAAATTTTGTGGAAAATGATACCCCACACGCCAAGGTACCAGAGATCTCGAAAGCAGGCATTCGAAATGGGTAGATACATACCTATTTTGACCCATAACCTCATCCAGAGGGTGCCAATCGTTCCGGGGCTCTTTTTATTGATTTCAGCGTCCAAAATTTAGTGGAAAACGATACCCCACACGCCTAAGTCGTCGAAAATGTTGAACATGGAGAAATGGGGAAAACAGTGGGTGACCTACAAAACCTACAACAGCGAACTATAGGCGATCGGCGATCGGTCTGGGGCTTATATTAATCGATTCAGCGTCCAAAATTTAATAGAAAATGACACCCCCACACACCTAGATCGCGTAAAATCATGATAATCCATTTTTTGAAAAACACATATTGACCCCTACCCCGCCCAAATTTGGTCCGATCAGGCTGATAAGTTCCGAAGACCAACTAGAGCCATGAACGGACCCCTGACCAAAATTTCAGATTTTTAGGAAAATTTTCACTACCAGAAACGGTATATCTATCTATCAACCCATTGTGAATATGTGTTTTCGAGATTTCTCATACCTAGGCGTGTGGGGTATCACTTTCCACTAAATTTTGGACGCTGAATTCAATGAAATGGGTCCAGAACCCGCCACACCCACTATCTCCATTTTCGCCATGTTGAAGAAATGAGTCTCTACGAGCCTGGTCCGAGTAATAACCAACCTCTGTGTAAGCATTTAACATTTATTGATGGAATAACCAACCAATACAGTATGGTCTGTTTTACTTTGACTTTATTTATCTTTATGCCTTAGTTCATAGACTCAAGATAAGGGTTGAATATTCCGTGTTGAGGTGGGAAACATGAATTCGCTTATTGATGAAGAGAATTTCAGGAGTGTTCCTAAGCTCAAAAGCAATTCAGAAACGAGCCGAAAATTTGGTTTAATTTTCATCGGTAATGCTAATTGATATGAAAGGCAGCCCCGCGATAGAAACTTCTATTCCAGCCGTAGGCGGTGGTTGAGGGGCCGCGGTTGAGTTGCTTGCAAATTTAATTCACGCCGACGATAGAGCTGAAATCGCTTGAGGGTTGTCAGGTGAGGCATCGTTTTATATTATTCATAACTTCGGCACTTCAAGAGATATGCGAGTTTGCTCAATTATCAACGCATTCATCCCCTGTTGGTTTTACCCTCGGCTCCCACGCAAACATATTAAAATGCCGTCAAATCACTTTGTTTACGAGTATTTTTATCCGTTCAACTTCACTGACTGTAATACGTGGATCAATTAGAGATTTCGAAGATGTTTGTGTTATTCTGGGGAGTACTCACTTTATTGTATGATCAACTTCTACAAAGGGGCGGACATTTCTCGTGATTTTTAGACAGATTAAAATAGCTAGAATTTCCCAGACCTAATTAACAATGTTTTATATCATTTCTCACTCCCTATTGCTGTCAAAGTCCCCAAAATCTGTAAATTGTATTTCGAAACAGTTAATATTACATTTCGTGTAAAACATAATTTGAACTTTTGTGAATAGCCTCAACCTGAATACAGAAAACGCTGAAAATTCATTCTCAGGGGTTGGTTATTCCTCGGACATACGCATGGTGACTCATTTCATCAACATGGGGAAAATGGGTTGATGGGTTGAACATAGGTTGATTATTCAAGGAATAACCAACCAAAAGAAGAAGGGTCAATCGTCGCTCTATTTCTATATCTAGTCTATACTATTTCTTTTGCGAGAAAACTGTCGTTTGTGGAACTACAACACTATGCATTTCTGAATGAAGGGTAGGGCTCAAAATGTGTTATTTGAAAAATGAATTTTCGAGATTTTGGGCGATTTAGGCGAGTAGGGTATCATTTTCCACTAAATTTTGGAAGCTGAATCCAATGAAGTGGGTCTCCGGACGATTGGCACCCACTGGAAGAAGTTATGGGTCAAATTGGGTATAGATTTCCCTTTTTAAATATGTGTTTATGAGATTTCTGGTACCTGGGCGTGTAGGGTATCATTTTTCACTAAATCATGGACACTGAATCGATTGGAATGGGTCTGGCACCCACCGCACCCACCGTTATCCCCATTTCCCCCATGTTGAAGAAATGAGTCTACTTGCGCCTGGTCTGACGAATGTTTTAATTTTCTTTTTCGGGATTTCTGGTACGTGTGGGGTATTATTTTCCACTAAATTTTGGACGCTGAATCCAAGGTAATGGGTTCCAAAACAATTGGCACCCACCAGAAGAGGCTATGGGTCAAAATGGGTATCCAACTACCCATTTTGAAAATGTGTTTTTGACATTTCTCGTACCTAGGCGTGTGGGGTATCATTTTCCACTAAATTTTGGACTCTAAATCGATTTGAAAGGGTCTGGAACCCGCCACTCCCACTGTTTCCCCCATTTTCCCCATATTCGACTCGACGACTAAGGCTTTTTAGACTCTGAATCGATTTGAATGAGTCTCCCTGCTCCTGACCCGAGAAATAACCAACCCCTGTGTAAGAATTTGCAGATTTTTTTATATTTTTTAATACGAATGTACATGGATGTAATATTTCAAAGGAAATGATGAAGCAAAACGTGCAACAGTACATATCCCATAAAAAGAACCTTTTGTTCGAGTGAGCATGGAGATTCATTCCAATAGATACAGCGTCCAAAATTAGATGTCCAAATGGTACCCCAAACGCCTAGGGACCAGAAATATTGAAAGCCCAGCTTTTGGAAATGTAGGTAGGTACTCATTCCAATCCTTTACCTCTTCTGGTGGGTGCCAATCGTTCTGGGAGGATTGGATTAACCGCTTATAATTTAGCCAAAAATTATACCTCACACGCCTAGATCTCCAGATTTAGTCTGAATGGGCTGGAAAGTTGCCTTTACATATAGTTGGCTAATGCGCAGGTTTTTGGCGATCCAGGCATGTGGGGTATCATTTTTCACTAAATTCTGGACGGTAAATTCAATGAGTCTAGTCCCTCATTGAATATGGGTATAGATTTCTTTGCGAGATTTATACTTTCTTATTTTCGCATTCTAGGCTTTTTCGATATACGAAGTGTTACATAAAGACTACAAGGGCTCTTTTAGGTGTCACGGCAGGCAGAAACCACATTTGAGCCAACTTACCCTCTAGCCATCCTAGTTGGTTCATTCGTCGTTAAATAAATACAATTTTTAGCAGGATGAGCTGCCAACACCAGTCATTAGCAATCTTTCACCCCATTTCCGTGGGGAAAACAGACGCGGTTTGATCGCACCGATCAATTGCCACGTCCAAAACTGTGCCCGATAATTAAAAAAGTAATAACTCCGTTCAGATTTACACAGCTCTGGGAATGGAGTATTAAAACAACTCAAACTAAGTGAAAAGCGTTCATCAAGCACTAATTACAATTAGCCTTTTCGCCCTTACCTCGTCGTGCCATCATTTCATTAATTTAATCATCTCACTCCATCTGCTATTCGTGGAAATTCGTTTCGAGGAGAACTTTCGCACGAGAAAGAACCATTTACTTGGTATTGACTACCAGCTTCGTTGATTACCATGTCATTTCATATTTTCTCAAAATATGAAGACCAGCTCAGTTGAGCTGGTTTAAAATGACTAGTCCACGATGATGATTAACCAATGACGATCAACAGGAAGAATTATTAAAACGCTGCAAATTCATTCACAGGGGTTGTTTATTCCTTGGAACATGGAGACTCATTTCTTCAACATAGGGAAAATGGGGGAAACAGGGGGTGTGATGGGTCCCGGACCCATTCCAATCGATTCAGCGTCCAAAAATTTAGTGGAAAATAATACCCCACACGCCTAGGTACCAGAAATATCGAAAACACGTATTCAAAATGGGTAGATAGATACCCATTTTGACCCATAACTTCTTCCGGTGGGATCCAATCGTTCTGGGACTCATTTAATTGGATTAAGCGTCCAAAATTTAGTGGAGAATGATACTCCACATCGAAGAGATTGACTTTTTTCATGAAAACAGGTTGATTATTCAGGGAATAACGTAGAAGACAACCAATACATTAGCGGGCTTTTCAGAGTTTAACTTTTTCGCCGAAAATGTATCTTATTCAAACCGTTTTACTGTAAAATGAACCAAATATTGGGCTATTACTGGAAATTCAGGGTAGTTCATGAACACAACAATATCGTAAAGCAATATCATTTAGTGTGATATACAGCCAAACACTCTGGGTGCAAGAGGAATCAGGCATTTTAGGCATAAATACAATGTGTTTTTCACACACATTACACCGTCATCGGAGGACATGTAGGCCGCAGTTTCTCCCAACCAAGTGGTCGAAAGTTTTGTCGAATCGATCATTTATTGATTTTATCGTTGTTTACGCAGGCTTATTTGGGATTCGAACTCAATATGAGAAATTTGGCAGTTATTTATTCTTTTGTGGGGGAGTTTTTAGACACCATTGAAGAAAACAGCCGTGTCAAGCTAACTGATGACGTCTTTACGTCAAAAGCCATTAATCAACAATATATTACAATACGTACTCACCTTTCCTCTAATGATTTGTAATATAAAACTCTCTATACAATACTAACTGCTCAGGTGCTTAAAAGGTCAATAATTAGATTGCTTAGAATTACTTCAGAAATGTACCAGCGATGTAATGTTGTGGCTATATCTTTCTTTTATAATAATTACTTTGATATCCGTGCTTTCAATAATTATGTGCATTTAAAATAATGAATCCTCAGACTTGTAGAAAAATAATTATTTTCCTAGTAGCGGTTTAAAAAAAGTTTTTATTCATTTTTATATAATCATATAGATATAAATAACTGGCACGTGGCTTATATTTGGCAACTCCCCGAGGGGATGAATGTTTGAACTTAAGTATCCACGGTTTCAAAAATTGGTTAATTGGTGATGCTGATTTTTTTTTTTTTTGCCAATGTTTGACTTGAAAATGAAAATGAAAATTTCTTTGGTTACTGTAGAAATCTGCTAGAACCTTTGAGTAGATGATCGCTGTAACACGTGGGAGACACGAGTGGGTGTTTTGTATTTAGAACAGTGTGAATCGTCCGTGGCCCATCAGCGCCCGTGTTTATGATCGCCACTCGTTACACGGCAGGGGCTGGTGAAACAAGGTGGAGAGGATTGGTCACGACACGGAAAGCGCAACAAGAGGTCTGCACTAACCCGGCTTACTAACGTCCTTCTCTTACCAGTCACCCCCCCCCCCCCCCCCCCCGCCACGACGCAACGTATCGCTTACTGAAGAGTCAACGCAACACGTTTCTTTGCCCTTCGTATCTCAATACTCGTCGCCCGCTTCCCCCATTGTACCGTATATTGTCCGCTATACTACTCCGCCTTCTATCTCGCCCCTGTTTTTGAACCTGTTGATCCTCTCACCGCCGCCTTAACACGTTTATCACTACCCCGCCTCGAGGCCTCCGTTAAGTGGCGGTGGGGGCGGGCGCGCAATTGATAAGGTTCGACTGAGGAAGCTTCCGAGATTAATGGAGAACACGACCTCAGCCAGTTACCCCGCTCGCCGACCTCACTCAATCCAAGCCTTTGTTCGTTATCTGCCGCGCTCTCCGCTGACGAGTCGACCGTTTGCCGAGATGGAAATATGACGAGTGAATAGTTTTTGGTCCGTTAACGGTATGCGGGGGGGGGGGGGGGACAATTTAAAGAGCGTGGTAAATACATTATAAATCTGATTGGCATTTTTTTTTTTTTTTTACATAAAAAAATACGTGGCTCAAGAACAAGACAGTACACACAAATAATACATACAATACAATACAAACCACGCTGCAAATTCTTACACACGGGTTGGTTATTTCTCGGACCATGGAGACTCATATCTTCAACGTGAGTGAAATGGGGGAAATAGTGGACCTATTCCAATCGCGTCCAACATTTAGTGGAAAATGATACCTCACACACTCAGATTGTCAAAAATCTCAAAAATCCATTTATCAAAATTCACATTTTGACCCCTACCCCACCCGAATTGGGTCCGATCGGGTTAAAACGTTTCTAGGACCAACTAGACCCATGATTGGACCCCTGACCAAAACTTCAGATTTTTTGAATAATTTCTACTACCAATGTCGGCGTGGACGGCGAACGGACATTTGCTAATTTTGATCTAGACACCTTGAAACGTCCAGAAAAAAATGTTGGGCCGAATCGGAGAGATTGACTTTTTGCATGAAAACATAGGTTGATTATTCAGGGAATAACCAACCAAAACTCGTAAATTATTAGGATTATGATTGAAAATATAATGAAGTTGAAGTTATGTGTTGCATTGTGGAAGCCATTTTGCTTCGCGATACCTCCTCACCCCTAAACTCTCTGTAGCCACTCAGAAAGAATTCTTCCTCTTCCCCTCAATATTTCTCTGGTTTCCTCCAAAAAGCTCCAAATTTGACTCACAAATAGCGTATAGATGTGGAGAGACGAGCGGAAATTCCCGTAAATCCTCTGAATAAGTTTGGTTCTGTTGTGTAATGTGTGCCGACATTCTTCGGTGTTTAGCTCCGTCGCAAAACACGCTCTTCTTCACAAACAACTTCCACTGGTGAATAATATTAAATGAAAAGTTTCTATTGTGAATTTGACGAAATTCACTGCTCTCACTGGCAGCCACACTATCAAGTACCAATCATTCGGGAACAACAGATGGGGTTTGATGTGAATGTTTCCCACAATTGGAATATAAAATGGGCGTATATTGGTCCGCATTCGACTATAGTAACACTCATTGTTTGAGGACGACTATTTTTTTCATTTTTTTTTTTTTTAATGAAAACCCTGAGAATAGTACCCACACACACAGTTATTATAATATTATTCAGCCGCATAGTTGAAATTATTGGGTCCTTTGAAGCATGCTTGAAAACTGTCGATACTACTTCCTCCTTAAAACAACACGTTGAGTTGAGGGAAAGAGTCGAAATTCAACAAACAGAAAACTATTGGAGCGAGAACCTAAAAATTATCGCTAATCAGCCTTCGCATGGGGAATTTTAGGTTTTCTCCACATCGAACCCTGAAAAACGCTGCAAATTCTTTCACAGGGGTTGGTTATTCCTCAGACCACGCGCATGGAGACTCATTTCTTCCACATGGGGAAAATGGGGGAAACGGTTGCCGGGTTCCGGACTCATTCCAATCGATTCAGGGTCCAAAATTTAATAGAAAATCACACCCCACACGATTAGGTACCAAAAATATCAAAAACATATTCAGAATGGGTAGATAGGCACCCATTTGACCCATAACCTCATTCAGACAGCGCCAATCGTTCCAGGACCCATTTCATTGGATTCAGCGTCCAAAGTTTAAAAAGGAAAAGTATACCCGACACGCCTAGGTACCAGAAATCTCGAAAAACCACATTCAAAAGAGGTAGATAGACACCCATTTTGACCCATAACTTCTTCCGGTGGGTGCCAATTGTTCTGGGACCCATTCCATTGGATTTAGCGTCCAAAATTTAATGGAAAATGATCCCCTACACACCTAGATCGCCAAAAATCTCGAAAATCCATTTTCCAAAACACACATTTAGACCCCTACCTCCGACCCAAATTTTAGATTAAAAACACAGGGGTTGGTTATTCCTCGGACCAGGCGCATGGAGACTCATTTCTTCAACATGGGGGAAATGGGGAAACAGTGGGTGCGGCGGGTCCCAGACCTATTCCAATCGATTCAGGATCCAGAATTTAGTAGAAAATGATACCCTACACGCCCAGGTACCAGAAATCGCATAAACACATATTCAAAATGGGTAATATATACCCAATTTGACCCATAACCTCTTCCAGAGGGTGCCAATCGTTCCGGGACCCTTTTTATTGAAATTAGCGTCCAAGATTTAGCGGAAAATGATACCCCACACGCCTAGGTTGCAGAAATCTCAAAAACACATATTCAAAATGGGTAATATATACCCAATTTGACCCATAACTTCTTCCAGAGGGTGCCGATCGTTTTGGGTCCCATTTCATTGGATTCAGCGTCCAAAATTTAGTGGAAAATGATACCCCACTCGCCTAAATCGCCCAAAATTTCGAAAATCCATTTTCCAAAAAACACATTTTGACCCCTACCCCGCCCAAATTTGGTCCGATCGGGCTGAAAAGCTTGGAGGACCGTCCTAGGCCGGGAACAGACCCCTAACCCAAATTTCAGATTTTTAGAAAATTTTCTACTACCAAAAACGGCGTGGACGGCGGACGGCGTACGGCGTACGGCGTACGGCGGACGGACATTGATCTTTTTTGATCAGGACATCATGAAACGTCCAGAAAAAAATTTTGAGCCGAATCGGAGAGGTTGACCATTTGCATGAAAACATAGGTTGATTATTCAAGGAATAACCAACCAAAAAAGAGTCTACTACCAAACGCGGCGTGGATTGCGTAGGGCGGACGGACATTTTTTCATTTTGATCTAGACACTTTGAGTTTTGACTGAATGATTGACTTTTTGCAGAGTGTACCTATATCCCCCTTAGCGACGGCGGGAAATAGTTTTGCACAATGACGGTGGTAGCAGCGCTGGTGAGGCTCCGGAAGGGGGTCGGCGCCGACTAGTTCCATTCTCCAGAGACAAATTTTCTTCCATGTTTCTCATTTACGGAGTGTATTTCCCCGCTAACGACGGCGGGAAATATTTTTTCACAATGACGGTGGCAACAGCGCTGGTGAGGCTCCGGAAGGGGGTCGGCGCCGACTAGTTCCATTCTCCAGAGACAAATTTTCTTCCATGTTTCTCATTTACGGAGTGTATTTCCCCGCTAGCGACGGCGGGAAACATTTTTGCACAATGATGGTGGCAGCAGCGCTGGTGAGTCTCCGGAAGGGGGCCGGCGCCGACTAGTTCCATTCTCCAGAGACAAATTTTCTTCCATGTTTCTCATTTACGGAGTGTATTTCCCCGCTAGCGACGGCGGGAAACATTTTTGCACAATGATGGTGGCACCAGCGCTGGTGAGTCTCCGGAAGGGGGTCGGCGCCGACTAGTTCCATTCTCCAGAGACAAATTTTCTTCCATGTTTCTCATTTACGGAGTGTATTTCCCCGCTAGCGATGGCGGGAAACATTTTTGCACAATGATGGTGGCAGCAGCGCTGGTGAGTCTCCGGAAGGGGGTCGGCGCCAACAAGTTCTATTCTCCAGAGACAAATTCTCTTTTCAGCGCCGATGTGGAGGCAAACTGGTTGCACGATGAGGCAGCAGACGCTACACAAGAGGGATTTTGCCCTGGAACAACAAGATCGGTACAATATTTTCTGTTTTTCTGTAACTCTAAATTTGTATTTTAACATGGGACATGTTTTAGCCTTCACCTAACTGCCAAAAAACATTACACGAAATCGGAACGCGGGAGGGTAACGCGGCAGGGTAACGCCCGACGGGTGACGTGGGGAGAGGAGGAACGCGGGAGGGTAATGCCCAACGGGTGGCGCGAAGAAGAAACGCAGACAGGTAGTGGTGAGTCATCCGAAGCATTGTAAAATCGAGTCTTCGTTTACATAATCATATCAGTCTTATACCGCCTTTTAACCTGCGATGTTGTGTGATGTTGGTAGTACACATTTTTTCAAAAATCTGAAATTATGGTCAGGGTTCCGTTCCCGGCTCTAGTTGGTCCTCGAAACTTTTCAGTCCGATCGGACCAAATTTTGGCGGGGTAGGGGTCAAAATGTGTTTTTTTTTAAACATGGATTTTTGAGATTTTGGGCGATTTAGGTGTGTGGGGTATCATTTTCCACTAAATTTAGGACGCTGGATCCAATGAAATGGGTCCCGGAACGATTGGTGCTCTCTGGATGAGTTTATGAGTCAAAATGGGTACCTATCTACCCATTTCGAGTGTGTATTTTCGTAATTTCTGGTATCTAGGCGTGAGGGGTATCATTTCCCACTAAATGTTGGACCCCAAATTGATTGGAATTGGTCCGGGACCCACCACACCCACTGTTTCCCTCATTTTCCCCATATTGAAGAAATGAGTCTCCACCCGCCTGGTCCGAGGAATAACCAACCTTTGTGAAAGAGTTTGCAGCGTTTTTTTCTTGTGATCGATTGATGCCGTGATTCGCTCACTATTTGAAGTAGTTACGGTTAATTCTCACACTGGCATTTCAACATCTAAAACCGAAAACCGCACATACGCGTTCAACAATTTTATAACTAAAACAACATCACATTCGAGAGGACGTTTCCGAATATAACACAACCTTTTCTGTAATTTTTTTCGGTGAAAATTCGTGTGTGGACATTCACTTTTCGTGAGCCGTTTACGTGAGAGAGTAGGCAATAAATTTGGGGCGTATTACGGTTCTACGAGGTAACCAACGGGTTTATCACCGCTGGTTATGAAAGCCGCGGAAAACCCTAATTTCGTGTTTTTATTAGCTCGCGACGGGGCGGATTTCGTAAAAAGTTTTTTTTTTTCTAATAAATGAGAGGAAACGAGTGGTGGGTTGGCACGGGCGGCTTAGGCTCGGAATGATGGAAATAATAAATTGAGTTGAAGTTGCACTACTTGTTGCTTCCTTTCAGAAAGAAGGGCGGTAGTATTCATTAGAAGTAATTGTAGGTGCGAAGGGTCAAAGGTCGTGGTGATGCCCGCTGTTTCCAAAGAATTACCATATAACAGGTCGGAAATAGAGACCTCGCCATGAAGTCCGAATATATTCGAAGTTGAATCGACTCCCACCAGGTTTGTTTTATTCGGAGATGGCATCAATGTGACATGAGGGTGGTCGTGGGGTGAGGGTGTTCGTCAATCGTTCGTAGGTGGCGAATAATAAACTCAATGGATTGTAAAGGCGACCACCAGGAAATTTTCTCTGCTCAATACCGTCCGTCGTGTCCGAATAAGAGGCAACGCAATCAGTTGTGTTCAAAACCCTCGGTGAAAAAAGGGTTTTCAAACCAGTCGATCAATGTGGGCGTTCATGTCAAACAAAATCCTTCCGAGGCTTATTGTAAAAAAAAAAAAAAAAAAAAAAAAAAAAAAAAAAAAAAAAAAAAAAAAAAAAAAAAAAAAAAAGTGGTCGGAAGGGTTGAACAAGAGGGGCGAGACGAGGGAGGTTCGAGGAATGAAAAGCTTTTCGCAACACGACGACCGCAGAACCAATAAGGGGTGTGTAGGGGGGGAGGGTGTCGGTGAATAGTCTCTTCAATTCGAAAAGAGAAGTTCAATCCCCTCTGCAAACGCCGCTTTTGATTAAAGTCTTGAAAACACTCTGAAAGTAACTCTGCCAGCTTTACCTCAGAAAATTGGTGCAGACGAGAGTTGTACAGGTGCTCAGCGCAGACGAATCTGGCGAAATCCGCTCCTTCAATCTGTACAAAATCGATTTTTATTGAAAAGGACGTTAGTCCACTCTTTCTTTGGAGTAACTGTAGCTCCTCGATGCCTTTCAGAAAGCGTTTGGTAGGTTAACCCCCCCCCGGTATGGACCAAGCTTGTGAGAATGGGTTTCAGCTAAAAAGTAATCAATGTGCTAATTGATCTCTACCGCAAAGCAAGAGTCAGGGTATGGGCAAATGGGGAGACCTCGGAGTTTGTGGATGTCAAGAGGGGTGTTCTGCAGGGTGACTGTTTGAACCATTACATACTGCTTATCCTTTTCGTTCGAGTTTGTCAGACTTTATCCAGGAAAGAGAACTTCCAGGAGTCTCTATTGACCATGAGACCGAGGTGTCCGAGCTGTTATGTGCAGATAGGGGCCGAGGTGGCCGAGGTCGTTAAGGCGTCGGTCTCTAGACTTTAAGGGCTCAAGACTCCTGTGGTCACAGTTTCGAGGCTGCTGGTTCGAATCCAGCACCCCCAGCGTTTACTCGACGTCATGAGGCCAATATAGTACCGGCAGTAAGTATCCAAAACGGTTGTGCGGGGGCATATCACAACACGCCTTTGTTAGTGTTATTTGCCTTTGTAGTCTGGCTTGCTTTGTGACCACCCAGGGGCTAGCACAATGGGCCACTAGGCCTAAGTGCAGGGGGGTGGACAATGCAGTGAAGACTGCAGTGGATACCCCCTCTACCCCTGTGTAATTAATCTATCAATCTATGTGCAGATGACCTCGTTTTTCTTGCACAGACTAAACGTGTTCTGCAAGCCAAACTGAATGCTCTGTCAGACTATAGTAGAAAGATTCAGACTTTAGCTCTGCTTACTGACGACGAAAAAGACGCATTTTCTGCGATCCCTGATGAGTTGTCACATATCTCCAAGCACCTCTAGAGAGAATTCAACAGAACCCCTCTAAATTTTAGACTTTACATGTTCCTGCAAAAAGTTGCTCGAAGTGACCATGGCATGACTTTGGAGTCAACCTTATCAATGTGAACCCAATTTCCATGTTTGACCAAAGAAAAATTATTTACAAATGTTTGGGCGTTCAAACGAACGATAAATCTTGAAATTGAATTTTAATTCCTTTGTTTTTGCGATTAAATAATACAGCTGAATTCCCTCAGGTTCCGAGATACATTAGGCTTTGCATTATGCTCTTTTCAAAGAGCACCTGTCAGGAAAATGTTTTATTTTCAAATGATGTTTGCCCAAGTTTCCTCTATATCTCGCTATACCTTTTATACCAGTAAAAAAGACGCGCCTAGAGGGGTTTTTTTTGTAACATTGGAACCGGGGAAAGTTTTAATCCCTGAGGGGGAAATGGGAGAAGAGGTGCGCGAAAATCCCCCGAGGACTCGCTACCAAAACTAACATTGTTGTCAGCATCCATCTTAGCTCGGGTCGGGGTTTCATTCATTTGTCTGCTCCACTCGTAAGTTCACATCTTCCTCGACGTGAAATGTACATCTTCTTTCATTCTTTCCCGCTCGCAGGTCGGGAAAAACTGAAAGAAAGTCCATGACGCAAATTACTGTGTCATACATTGTAGTTCATTGAAAAAAAAGCGTTCTGCACAAAACACTGATCGATTAAGACATGTAGATATTTCGAAAAAATCAGCAAATTCTCACACACGGGATGGTAATTCTTCGAACCAGGTGGGGGAAACAGTGGGTGTGGCTGGTCCCCGGACCCATTCCAATCGATTCAGGGTCCAAAATTTAGTGGAAAATGATACTCCACACGCCTAGGTACCAGAAATCTTGAAAGCACATATTCGAAATGGGTAAATAGGCACCCATTTTGACCCATAGCCTCATCCAGAGAGCACCGATCGTTCCGGGACCCGTCTCATTGGATTCAGAGTCCAAAAGTTAGTGGAAAATCATAACCCACACGCCTAGGTATCAGAAATCATGAATGCACATATTCAAAATGGGTAGATACATACCCATTTTGACCCACAACTTCCTCCGGTGGGTGCCTATCGTTCTTGGACCCTCTTCATTGGATTCAGCGTCCAAAATTCAATAGAAAATAATACCCCACACGCCTCGATCGCCCAAAATCTCGAAAAACTATTTTTCAAAAAACACATTTTGACTACCCCGCCCAAATTTGGTCCGATCGGGCTGAAAAGTTTCGAGGGCCGTCCTAGGCCGGGAACAGGCCCCTGACCCAAATTTCAGATTTTTTAGAAAATTTTCTACTACCAAAAACGGCGCGGACGGTGTACGGCGTACGGCGGACGGACATTTTGGTTTTGGTTGGTTATTCCTTGAATAATCAACCTATGTTTTCATGCAAATGGTCAACCTCTCCGATTCGGCTCAAATTTTTTTTCTGGACGTTTCATGATGTCCTGATCAAAAAAGGTCAATGTCCGTCCGCCGTACGCCGTACGCCGTCCGCCGTCCACGCCGTTTTTGGTAGTAGAAAATTTTCTAAAAATCTGAAATTTGGGTCAGGGGTCTGTTCCCGGCCTAGGACGGTCCTCCAAGCTTTTCAGCCCGATCGGACCAAATTTGGGTGGGGTAGGGGTCAAAATGTGTTTTTGAAAAATGGATTTTCGAGATTTTGGGCGATTTAGGCGAGTGGGGTATCATTTTCCACTAAATTTTGGACGCTGAATCCAATGAAATGGGTCCCAAAACGATCGGCACCCTCTGGAAGAAGTTATGGGTCAAATTGGGTATACATTACCCTTTTTGAATATGTGTTTTTGAGATTTCTGGAACCTAGGCGTGTGGGGTATCATTTTCCGCTAAATCTTGGACGCTAATTCTAATGAAGTGGGTCCCGGAACGATTGGCACCCACTGGAAGAAGTTATGGGTCAAATTGGGTATACATCACCCATTTTAAATATGTGTTTATGAGATTTCTGGTACCTGGGCGTGTGGGGTATCATTTTCCACTAAATCATGGACACTGAATCGATTGGAATGGGTCTGGGACCCGCCGCACCCACCGTTATCCCCATTTCCCCCATGTTGAAGAAATGAGTCTCCATACGCCTGGTCCAAGGAATAACCAACCCCTGTGTAAGAATTTGCAGCGTTTTTCTTTTCTTTGCGCTAGATCATCTGGGAGCCCCGCTCTATGGCTCCATGGCTTCCCCGTATATCAGGCACCCCACCCTCTTCCGGCGTCCGCCTGCTTGTGGCAGCCCAGGGTGGATCTCGTGGAGGTGCCGGGTTTTCCAAGGGGTCTTTTAGTTCAATCTTTTGCTCTGCTAGGCCTCCGTACTAACGCGCCTCTTCATGTGCTTGCGGTCTTCCATCATTGGCATGTAATGAGCTTTAGGGTGGGGGTGGCTGTGGAGCTGTTGGGACTTGGTGCTTAATGTGGTGGTGGCGGCACTTACTCGCCACATTACTGGGCTTCACTGAACGTACAGGCATTTTGTAGGGGTACCTAAATAGGAAAACAACCCACCTGTGTCCTCCACTCCAGTCTGTTTGTTGTTGTACGCCGTCCGCCGTCCACGCCGTTTTTGGTAGTAGAAAATTTTCTAAAAATCTGAAATTTGGGTCAGGGGTCTGTTCCCGGCCTACGACGGTCCTCCAAGCTTTTCAGCCCAATCGGACCAAATTTGGGCGGGGTAGGGGTCAAAACGTATTTTTTGAAAAATGGATTTTCGAGATTTTGGGCGATTTAGGCGAGTGGGGTATCATTTTCCACTAAATTTTGGACGCTGAATCTAATGAAATGGGTCCCAAAACGATCGGCACCCTCTGGAAGAAGTTATGGGTCAAATTGGGTATATATTACCCATTTTGAATATGCGTTTTCGAGATTTCCGTTACCTGGGCGTGTGGGGTATCATTTTCTACTAAATTCTGGATCCTGAATCGATTAGAATAGGTCTGGGACCCGCCGCACCCACTGTTTCCCCATTTCCCCCATGATGAAGAAATGAGTCTCCATGCGCCTGGTCCGAGGAATAACCAACCCCTGTGTAAGAATTTGCAGCGTTTGAATATGTGTTTTTGAGATTTCTGGAACCTAGGCGTGTGGGGTATCATTTTCCGCTAAATTTTGGAAGCTGAATCCAATGAAGTGGGTCTTAGGACGATTGGCACCCACTGGAAGAAGTTATGGGTCAAATTGGGTATATATTACCCATTTTAAATATGTGTTTATGAGGTTTCTGGTACCTGAGCGTGTAGGGTATCATTTTCCACTAAATTTTGGATCCTGAATTGATTGGAATGGGTCTGGGACCCGCCGCACCCACCGTTTTCCCCATTTCCCCCATGTTTTAAATAAGTTTCCATGCGCCTGGTCTGACGAATAACCAACCCCTGTGTTTTGATCTAGACACCTTGAAACGTCCAGAAATTTTTTTTGCCGAATCGGAAAGATTGACTTTTTGCGTGAAGGAATAACCAACCAAAACTCCTGTAGATTAAATCTTGCATCGTTTTCCCGATGTCATCATGACAAGAATTGGAACTATAAAGTTTTTACGTTAAAATCAAACGTCATTTGGACGAATCGTTCGTCATTACGGTTATGATGAGCTCTTATTGGAAACAACACGCTGTTTTGAAATTGTCTCCTTTTTCACATTGACATTTAATATTCAAACTGACCCGATCAATAAATCCGCCTAATAGGGAATGTCAAATATTTCTACATATATATAGTACAACAGTATCCAATAGCTGATTCATTCAATGAATGACTGCAAATCGTTAAATCAAGATTCACGAGCACGTGTATTGTTACAAGCCTATGAATTATTTAGCGCTGAATGAAGTTTCCAAATTGATGAATGCGTCGTCGTATAAATTTTTCACGACAAACATTTTGTTTTTTCTGTTTCCAGAATGCCCCCCAACTGATGACGAGGTGATGGACAGGTTTGCGTGCCCCACACCTGACCGCATGAGGCGGTATCGATGTATAGACGACCACGTGCTCTGCGATGGGTTCATGGACTGCCCAAATGGCGAAGACGAAGACAGACAAGCCTGCATGTTCTACAAAACGGTGAGAACTCAGCTCATTTTACTTGAATTGATTTGTGTTATCCTCCCGTGGCTTCGAAAAATATTTATTCTTTAAAATTATTTCAGCTAATATAAGATTTGGTCTGAAGTGCATCATGAACGATTCAGCTGACCGAGCAGCCAACTCGATAGATTTCGAGTTCTTAAAAGTATCAGGTCTATGATCAATTAATTAAACCCTTTACAAAAAAAATGTAGACCCTTAACAAAATAGCTTAAACTTTTTACAAATTTATTTAAACTCCTCGTGGTCCATTCTTTATAACCTTAAAACCATTTTTTCTGTATGTACTTCTTAAGGATACTTTTCCCTGTGTCGTACTTTATATTTGATTTCTGAGCGGCATCCTTTACAGGAAATCCTTCCTCATACACCTTCACAAACAATTGTTTTGGTTGGTTATTCCTTGAATGATCAACCTATGTTATCATAAAAAAAATCTGCAAATTCTTACACACGGGTTGGTTATTCCTCGAATGTGGGAAACAGTGGGTGTGGCGGGTCCCAGACCCATTCCAATCGATTCAGGGTCCAAAAATTAGTGGAATATGATACCCCACACGCCTAGGCACCAGAAATCCTGACACATACAAAATGGGTGGATACATACCCATTTTGACCCGTAACTTCTTCCGGTGGGTGCCAATCGTTCTGGGACACACATCATTGAATTCAGCGTCCAAAATTTAGTGGAAAATGATACCCCACACGCCTAGGTAGCAGAAATCCCGAAAACACATATTCAAAATGGGTAATATATACCCAATTTGACCTATAACTTCTTCCAATGGGTGCCAATTGTTCTGGGACCCGTTTTATTGGATTCAGCGTCCATTCTGCCCAAGAAAATTTTTCTAGACGTTTCAAGGTGTCTAGATCAAAATGAGAAAATGTCCGTCCGCCATCCGTGTCGACTTTGTAAGTAGAAATTATTCTAAAAACCTGAAATTTTGGTCAGGGGTCCGTTCATGGCTCTAGTTTGTCCTAGAAACTTTTCAACCCGATCGGAACAAATTTGGGTGGAGCAGAGTCCACCACACCCATGTTGAAGAAATGAGTCTCCATGCGCCTGGTCCATGGAATTACCAACCCGTGTGAATGAATTTGCAGCGTTTTTTGATCTAGACACAATTTTGGGCCGAATCGAAGATACAGACATTTTGCATGAAAACATAGGTTGATTATTCAAGGAATAACCAAACAAAACGAGACAAAGATGATAACCATTCCGATGTGAGAGTTTGATATTTAAATCGCACCAGTGACATTTTGTGAACAGTCAAACTTGTCTCTCTGGTGCGAGGCTTTGAGGAAAGAAATTATTATAAAATATTTATGAGGTAAATGATAAAATGAAGTAAAATTTTTAAAAACCTCGCTGAGCGTGTTGCGCGCCAGGAAAATAGTCGATTGAGAGTTTTTGCCCTGGCATTGGCGAAATTTGATGAGACTCCTCTTCCACCCCTCCTGACATGGGGCTCGTTATTCGGGTGAAATAGGCCCTACGTGAGGGCCGGCAGTGTGCCCGAGGTAAGGAAAAAGGAAACAGTGTTGTTGACCTCGAGATCAAACCGGAAAGTTTTATAGATCCACCGTTTAGTTGACGTCAAACTCAACCCGAAACCCCTCGAGCCCAAGCAACAAAGTCGAGATAATCGGCGAGAAAAGAGAACGCCGTGGAGAGAGAGACGGAGGGAGTAAGAAGAGAGCGAAGGTAGCGGGGAAAAAATAAAACGGAAAATGGAAAAATACCAGCTGCCCTTTTATACACCCCTGTGGGTTTTATTCCACGGACCATCACGCTAGCTCCATTAGTAGAATTGGTTTTAAAAACCACGAAATCATCCACGCACGCTCCTGTTCGCTGTTATCGTCAAAGTAAAATCTGAGAAAGTGAATAAACTCGCATAACATTTCCGTACAATCTTGAGATTCACATGACGGTGATTCGGAGAATCGATGCGTTCAAACCCCACACGCCTAGGTGCCAGAAGTTTCGAAAACACATTCGAAATGGGTGGATAGTTAGAGTTACCCATTTTGGCCCATAACCTCATTCAGGGGCGCCGATCATTCCCGGACCCATTTCATTTGATTCAGCGTCCAAAATTTAGTGGAAAATGATACCCCACTCGCCCAGGTTCCAGAAATCTCGAAAACACATATTTAAAATGAGTAATTTATACCCATTACTTCTTCCAGTGGGTGCCAATCGTCCTGAGACCCACTTCATTGGATTCAGCGTCCAAAATTTAGTGGAAAATGATACCCCACTCGCCTAGATCGCCCAAAATCTCGAAAATCCATTTTTCAAAAAACACATTTTGACTCCTACCCCGGCCAAATTTGGTCCGATCGGGCTGAAAAGCTTGGAGGACCGTCCTAGGCCGGGAACAGACCCCTGTCCCAAATTTCAGATTTTTAGAAAATTTTCTACTACCAAAAACGGCGTGGACGGCGGACGGCGGACGGCGTACGGCGGACGGCGTACGGCGGACGGCGTACGGCGGACGGACATTGACCTTTTTTGATCAGGACATCATGAAACGTCCAGAAAAAAATTTTGAGCCGAATCGGAGAGGTTGACCATTTGCATGAAAACATAGGTTGATTATTCAAGGAATAACCAACCAAAAGGTCAATGTCCGTCCGCCGTACGCCGTCCACGCTGTTTTTGGTAGTAGAAAATTTTCTAAAAATCTGAAATTTGGGTCAGGGGTATCGGCCTAGGACGGTCCGGTCCTCCAAACTTTTCAGCCTGATCGGACCAAATTTGGGTGGGGTAGGGGTCAAAATGTGTTTTTTGAAAAATGGATTTTCGAGATTTTGGGCGATCTAGGCGAGTGGGGTATCATTTTCCACTAAATTTTGGACGCTGAATCCAATGAAATAGGTCCCAGAACGATCGGCACCCACTGGAAGAAGTTATGGGTCAAATAGGGTATACACTACCCATTTTGAATATGTGTTGCCCTCTTCTTTGTTGCAATGCAGGCATCCTGGAGATTCCACAATACGCATCCTATGGAGGTACTGATAGAACATCCCGTGACCCGAGAGGAACTGCGTTATGTGATAGTTAACTTCACCGTGTTTCCTCTCTAGCCAGGGACGTATATTGGGCACCAGTCGAGCCGTCCATCTTCATCTTGTTTCTGTCTCCCAGATTTCCTGCCAGGAGTTAAGTGTGTGTTCCCGCTCTTGTTTGGCTAATTGAGGCCGTGGCTCCTCTTCCCGTCGCTCGTACATCCTTTTCCTCTCCCTTGCAAGCAGATGTATTGGTATCACTCCCGCTAGGAGGAGCACGGCTGTTTCTGATACTGTCTTATAGGCGCTCACAATGCGAAGCGCCCCTCTTCTTTGCACTGTGAGCATCCGTTTTTGGTGGCATTTGACATTCAGAGCGTCCGCCCATACTTCAGCCCCATATAGCAGGATGGAGTGTACAACTGACATTAATAGTTGTCTCTTACACGGTCTAGATCCTTGAATGTTTGACATTAGTCGACTCAGGGCTGCAGTTGTCTTTGCTGCCTTGGCTGCTGCCATCCTTATGTGCTCCCCAAAGGTTATCTTGGTGTCCACCATTATTCCCAAGTACCTGACTACTGGTTTTGTTTACACCTCTACTTCCCCCGCTCTGATTTGCATGATATTTGGGGTGCGTTTTCGTGTGAATAGTACCACCTCTGTCTTGGCAGTGGCTAGTGAGAGACTGTGTCCATCCATCCATGCTCCCACTCTGAAAATGGTCTCATTCATCTTCTCTTTTGCTTGCTCCATTGTATTGGCCAAGATTACAGCTACCACATCATCAGCATATCCAACCAGGAAAGTTCCCTCTGGGAGGGCCACTTGGAATATGCTGTCATAGGATGTGTTCCAGAGGGTAGGTCCAAGTATTGACCCCTGGGCTGCCCCTGATGTAATCGGTGCTTCTCGGCGTCCATGTGTTGTGGTGTATATCAGTGTTCTGCCTCTGAGGTAGTTGTCTAAGACCCTCAGGAGATGACCACTGTAATGACTTATGATTTGTTCTCAACTCCTACATAGGCCTTGAGCTCCTTTTTCTAGGGTTCGAGTTTCCCTATCGTTCTAATGCTGTATGGCAGAGCGTTAAACAATTTGACACCTCTGTAGTCATATGCCTGTTGACCGTGTAGGGTTTCAACCCTCGGAAATTCATTCGACAAACGCCCCCTCGCTCGAGGGGTAGACGTGTAAATGAAGTGAGACCTGGCGTGGGCGCACATAGGCACCGAGGTAATTGGAAATGAAAGGCTACGGCTACGAAAATGAGATTTTCTCCGCGTTTCGTAGGGTATTTTTTAATTAATTTTCGCTTGCCCTTTGACAATTTTTTCTTTTCAATTTAGCGCATGATGCTTCCGCAGGTCAAGAGAAGCTACTTTTTCGTTGTTAAGGTCTTTACAACAACCGACGTTTGTGTTTACATGATTAGAACAACGCCTACCTTCATATATATAAACGAGTAATGATGAATGAAGGCCGACGCCGATAGTTGCTAAGGGATACATGAGGCTTGTTTGCGGCTAATGTGTTCGGCCATCTGATTGGCTCCACTGGTCAACCGCAGGTACCGCAAGTGAAATTTTGGAGCGGTTTGTATTCATCAAACAATTTTGATATTTACCGCAATCAACACACGCGCAAATGTCTTTTCTGGTCATTTCAAGGTGTCTAGATGAAAATTAGCAAAAATGTCCGTCCGCCGTCCACACCGACTTTGGTAGTAGAAATTTGTATAAAAATCTGAAAATCTGACTTTTGATCAGGGGTCCGTTCATGGCTCTAGTTGGTCGTCGAAACTTTTCAACCCGATCGGAACAAATTTGGGTGGGGTAGGGGTCAAAATGTGAATTTCGAAAAATGGATTTTTGAGATTTTTGCAATTTATGCGTGTGGGGTGTCACTTTCCACTAAATTTTGGACGCTGAATCCAATGAAATGGGTCCCGGAACGATTGGTGCCCTCTGGTTATGGGTCAAAATGGGTAACTATACACCCATTTAGAATGTGTTTTCGAGATTTCTGGTACCTAGGCGTGTGGGGTATCATTTTCCACTAAATTTTGGACTCTGAATCGACTGGAATGGGTCCAGGACCCGCCTCACCCACTGTTTCCCCTATTTTCCCCATGTTGAAGAATGAGTTTCCATGCGCCTGGTCCAAGAAATAATCAACCCGTGTGTAAGAATTTGCAGCGTTTTTGGAAAAAGTGTGATAAATATCAAACCACAATCAACCTTATACGTAAAATCAGTGAAATATTCTCTGAATTGCCAAATATTTGAAAATATGTTTAATAAAATGCAGTTTAGAGGGCCGCAAATTCCACAGAATCTCACAAAAGAGAGTTCCATTGGTATTTTTGGGAAATTAATACTTGGATATTGATAAATATGCGAAATTGGGATTATAGTCATGACGTTCCTCTTGTTATTCTTTTGACTTTGAAGTTGTTTTTCAGGGCATTTATCAATTTCTTGTTTGTTTTGTTTGTTTCAGACAAAAGCTCATTTGGACATTCTGGCAGACGCTCTGCTCAGGTGGGCTAGAGGTCGCTAGTTGGGAGCCAACGCGTTGGGGCTTGATGACGCCACGAGTCTGTACATAATCCTTCTTCCCTTCCCCATTGCCCTGTTTTGTAACATAGCATATTAACCCCCTCCCCTTCCTGTTTTCCCCCCTGTCTATTTCTCCTTTTCAATTTCCTGCCCCGTCTCGCCGCGTCATTTCGAAATCCTCTTCCATTCATATTGTTTTCCTGCTCATTTACCTGAAACAAAAATATTTCACTTGACATAATTGACTCAAGTCCTGTGACCGTCTGACTCAGCTGGAGGGTGAGCCACCGAGGGGTACGTCACCAGGAGGGAGGAAGCCTTTGAGCCTCGGGGCCCCCGTCCTTCCACATTAACTGTTTAAACAAAAAAAGAAAAAAAAATCATCGTTGTTGTTGTTGATGTTGTTTGTTGTTAGATGTTGATAGCCTAACTTGTATTCGCAATTTTCTCCCTTCCCCTCGTTCACCATAAGCACGGCATGGTAAATGATCTTTTAGCTGCATGGCCTAAATCTCTTTCGTGGGGGTGGGAGGGCCTGGGGGCGGAGTTCAACCAATTTGGTCCACTCCCTGAGCCAACCCCGGGCCCCCTTCTTTCCCACAACAAAGAGAGCATGCCTGCTTGCACCTTCCAGAAATAATTATATCTTCAAAACAAACATATATATTAATATATTGAACATAAATAGAAAATATAATTTTTTTTTTCTTCAACGTGAAGATACCAAACGTAATATCCTCAACAAAAATAATAAATGATTGAAAAAAAAAAATTAAAATACAAGAAAAATATCTGGAAAAAAAATAGTATAAAACTTTTGTGGACAAAGTGCACTGAATAATGTGATATAGTCTGATTAATTCCTGCCAATATGTTGTCTATTATAATTATATATTGGTATTGATATAAATATATTATATATAAATACGTACCTATACATAAATGTTCAATTTTTGTATTGTGCACAGTTTGTAAAGTGTTTTTTCATGCACGTTTTTAGTCGTCTGTTTTCCGTTGAAAGATTTCGATTTAGAAACGAAATTATATTTTAAAAAATTCATGTTGTTTATTTTTGATGAAATACTTACATTTGAAAAGAAAATTTGAAATAAAATTTATTTGAAACATTCATTCGTGTCGTCTTGATTCTGCTTTCTTTTCGTCATCTTTTTTCCTTCCGGTTTCTTCCTTTTTAATTTGTCTATCGGTTGTTTTGATCGTCCTTGTCTTTCACATTTCACCATGTTTCTAGTGCGTATGTACGTCCCCTATTGAGGGCGACCACTTTTTAAAGCACCGTCACTTTTTGCATTTGTTCTTCTCACCTTTTTCACACCATTTTAGGCGTACTTTACTTCACACCTTTCTCTTGTACGTTAACTCCTCACAAAAACACGGCCTATTTCACTCGTAGCTCTCCCTCCAGCGACCCGTCGGAACGTTATAGGAAAAGGTGTGTCAAAAAATTATTTAAATTAACGGATCTTTATTATCCTGAACACAACTTTTCGTTGTATGGACGGGGAACGTTTTTTGTAATTTGAAAAAAAAACTGTATATACTATACAAACAAACAAATCATACACGAGGATATATTATACATATATAAATATATACGAGTACATAAAACGAAAGAAGGAAACCTACTTACACGAAACTCCTTCACCTCCTTCCAAAACTGACTCACCCTCCTTCACCTTGTCGTCTCCCTCTTCCAAAGGTTGTATCTGATTTGAAGACAAACTCTTCGCTCATTTTGTCGATGACAAACTTGAAAAAAAAAAAAAAAAAAAAAAAAAAAAAAAAAAAAACCAAGAGAAACCAAGACAAAGAAAAGCTGCTTATTAAAAAAATGTAAACATATCATTTTTCACACAACAGCTGCATTGCTATTCCGAGTATAATTCAAGCAAACTGATAAAATTAAGTACTTGAAAATTTTTTAAAAAATAATTAAACTATAGATAAGCGGTTATAATTAAGAATTTTGCGAAAAGAAGTTGCAATTTCGTAGGTACGTGACCGGCTATTATTTTTCTAACGTAGCGCTTGAACTGACGTCGAGGAGGTCCCTTCAGCAATGTCTCGAATTTTTCAATGATACAATTTTTGTCTTCTTTTTTTTTAAATGGAAAAATCATGGGATGTGCAAAATTGCGGCAAATATGAGAAACCAGCTTTTTTCAGAAGGTTTTTGACGAGCTATGCCTCGTCTCTAACGGAGCTATGTAATATATGTAAAATTATATTGAATATGGATAAATTATATGTGATTACATAAGTACTGTGTCGATACATATCATATCATAATGCATTATATTATGTAATATATTAAATAAAAATAAAACATTATTTTACAAAGAAGAAAAAGTTATATAAATATATATTAATAAATAATATAATTTTGTTCGTTATACGGTCATAATAAAACATTTCTTGGAAAGTCCAATGGAGTTATTGATGTTTTAAATTTTTCACACTACACGAACGTGTAGATCGTTGTCAATTTAATGTAGTTAGAGGAAATAGCGTAACTCGTAGGAATGTTATTAAAGACATTTAGCGTGGTTTGTATGCGATTCTCAATTCATTCAGAAAATAGCCACCTACCTATGACAAAATAATATTGATCTTATTACACATTGATTAAAGTGGGTTTCTTGAATAGTGCACAATAGGGTGAAACACGATTTTCGCGTCGTTTTGGTTGTTATTCCTTGAATAATGTTCGTCCGTCAAGGGGCCTATTCCTAGAAGCTCTTCACTCCTCAATCTCCACTCTGAATGTGCAAACTCCCCACTCTACAAAAACTTATCGTTCCTAGAACGTGCAGAGCGTTATGAAGATGCAGAGTGAAAAGAAGAGTCAAGGTTTGCAGAGTTTTCGGTGTTCTACTCGGGTTTTGTTCCAAGAAACTCTTCACACACGTATGCAGAGTCAATACTGTGGGTGGCAAATGAAGATTTGGGGGTGAAACACGATTTTCGCGTCGGTTTGGTTGGTTATTCCTTGAATAATGTCCGTCCGTCAGGTCTTTTCTTTGTCTTCCTGTACCTACGCCTTGCGGCTTTACCAGGGATTATACTCATTAGGTGTTATATGTGCCTAGACGGTTGCGCACTATGTCCAGAATGGACCTAGCGGAGGTACCACAGTTGAGACCAGGAGGGGCTTTTTGGTGTGATTGGCTTGTGGGCCATCCTTTTGCAGCTATAACTTTATGGGCGAACTTTTTAGTGACTTCTGCATTGCTCCTGGATTGGAACGCAGCTTGCAATGGGTTCTCTTCAGTTGTGGCCACACCCAGCACTGCAAGCCATCGCCTTCGTGCAGTTGCATGCTTTGGTCACTGGAGGTAGACATGGTCCACTGTCTCAATCTCGCCGCACTCACAGAGGGGGGAGGGCTTTAATCTCATATCATGGAGCTTGGCGTTGAAGTCGCCATGGCCAGAGGCAAACTGTGAGACGTAGTGGTCTATATCAACATAGCGCTGAGATAGGCGTGTGCGAATGTTTGGCCAGATTTTTGATTCAGTGCCGTCCATTTGGAGATATGTCCCATCGTTCCTGCCACCTGTCTAGGCTCCACTTGGTGATTTCGGCCTCAGTCATGCATCCAGTTATCATGCTCTTCCTGTCATGGCTGATCTGCCACATTGATGCCAGGGCCTGGAGCTTGAGGTGCCTGGCTGACCATGAGGAAGGCGCCTCGCTGGGTCTTGAGCAGTTTCTGCCGATCCTTGCCTTTTGCGTACCTGGCCCAAGCTGGGCATGCATACAGAGCGTGCCCCATGTGACTGATGAAAGAGCTCTTGTTCGGCCAAATTTCGCGAGTGCTCTTGCTGCAGCGCTCTGGATGTGCTTGGCTGGATTGAAGCTCCGGCTCAGGAGGACTCCCAGGTACCTTGATGTGAATAATGTCCGTCCACCGTCCACGCCCAGACGGGCCCCGGACCGATTGGCGTACACCGGAAGAGGTTATGGACGCTAAATCTATTTTTAAATTAGTCTCCATGCGTCTGGTCCGAGGAATAACCAACCCGTGTTTTTAATATAATAGTATGAATTATTGAAATAAACGATTCGTCAAGAGTATGGTTGTTCTCCTCGATGTAAATCTTTGTCTACAAGAACAACTAAGAGGAGGGAAAGGTTGAAAATATTTCCTTGGTAGACATCGACATATTTTAAATATGAATGAAAATACATACTAGTAATCGATGAACAAGGCTGAGTCCTCCGTTTTGAGTCTGCTGCGAAATCGATTTAATTTGTCGTTCACTAAGCTTCGGCTGAAAAGATTAGCCAAAAATTTCGTTAATTTTCCAATTGTGCGAATACACACTAAAATACATGAAATATATCTAAAATTATATTCCTAAACTGGAATGTGTGGAATGTGTACGAGCCCGCAGCGTGTAACATAATGTTTAAACTAATTTAGAGAAATCAGGATGAGGAGGCTTTAGACGAATCAGCATTAAATGCTGAACATTTTGCAGGGCTTTTCAACTTGGCATGTTATTCGCCTGCTTTGGCTATTTATTACCACAGCTGTCGCCACTCACACAGACAAAATACAGGCGGTTTCATACAGTTTTCTACCATGCAGTATACTTTGACCATGACGTAGCGTGCCTCAGCGTATTTCACTCGTCTTAGCTCATGAACATAGAGTTAAAGTTTTGTCAATGCAAAAAAATAATGATCAATTTGATTATAATGATAAAGATATAGAAAAGCTTGTGCTGTGGTGAGGAGTTGCATGCTCAACACTTCTTACAACAACAACAACAAAATCCTCCTGTGACTAGTACAATAGAAATTCACATTAATATAAAAATAATCATTCAAAAATGTCAACCTATACAATAAAACGAAAAGAAAAAGAAACACTCGGACTAGAAAAAGGAAAAATTAATACCAACAAATAATCCATCAGATGCCAGTAAAATGGGTTTTAGTTGGTTATTCCATGAATAATCAACCTATGTTTTCATGCAAAAAGTCAATCTCTCCGATTTGGCACAAAAATTTTTTCTGGACGTTTCAAGGTGTCTAGATCAAAATTAGCAAATGTCCGTCCGCCGTACACGCCGACTTTGGTAATAGAAATTTTTCTCAAAAAATCTGAAATTTTGGTCAGGGGTTCGTTCATAGGTCTAGTTGGTTCTCAAAACTTTTCAACCCGATCGGACCAAATTTTGGCGGGGTAGGGGTCAAAATGTGTATTTCGAAAAACGGATATTCGAGATTTTTGGCGATTTAGACGTGTGGGGTACCATTTCCCGCTACATTTTGGACGCTGATTTCAATGAAATGAGTCCCAAAACGGTTGGCACCCACTGGAAGAGATTATGGGTCGAAATGGGTATCTATCTACCCTTTTGGTTGGTTATTCCTTGAATAATCAACCTATGTTTTCATGCAAATGGTCAACCTCTCCGATTCGGCTCAAAATTTTTTTCTGGACGTTTCATGATGTCTAGATCAAAAAACGTCCAGAAAACGCTGCAAATTCTTACACAGGGGTTGGTTATTCCTTGGACCAGGCGCATGGAGACTCATTTCTTCAACCTGGGGGAAATGGGGAAACAGTGGGTGCGGCGGGTCCAAGACCCATTCCAATCGATTCAGGATCCAAAATTTAGTGGAAAATGATACCCACCACGCCCAGGTTCCAGAAATCTCGAAAACACATATTCAAAATGGGTAATATATACCCAATTTGACCCATGAGTTCTTCCATTGGGTGCCGATCGTTCTGGGACCCATTTCATTGGATTCAGCGTCCAAAATTTAGTGGAAAATGATACCCCACTCGCCATGATCGCCCAAAATCTCGAAAATTCATTTTTCAAAAAACACATTTTGACCCCTACCCCACCCAAATTTGGTCCGATCGGGCTGAAAAGCTTGGAGGACCGTCCTAGGCCGGGAACAGACCCCTGACCCAAATTTCAGATTTTTAGAAAATTTTCTACTACCAAAAACGGCGTGGACGGCGGACGGTGTACGGCGGACGGCGTACGGCGTACGGCGTACGGTGTACGGCGGACGGCGGACGGCGTACGGCGGACGGACATTGACCTTTTTTGATCTAGACATCATGAAACGTCCAGAAAAAAATTTTGAGCCGAATCGGAGAGGTTGACCATTTGCATGAAAACATAGGTTGATTATTCAAGGAATAACCAACCAAAAGGTCAATGTCCGTCCGCCGTCCGCCGTACGCCGTCCACGCCGTTTTTGGTAGTAGAAAATTTTCTAAAAATCTGAAATTTGGGTCAGGGGTTTGTTCCCGGCCTAGGACGGTCCTCCAAGCTTTTCAGCCCGATCGGACGAAATTTGGGCGGGGTAGGGGTCAAAATGTGATTTTTGAAAAATGGATTTTCGAGATTTTGGGCGATCTAGGCGAGTGGGGTATCATTTTCCGCTAAATTTTGGACGCTGAATCAAATGAAATGGGTCCCTGAACGATCGGCACCCACTGGAAGAAGTTATGGGTCAAATTGGGTATATATTACCCATTTCGAATATGTTTTTGAGATTTCTGGAACCTAGGCGTGTGGGGTATCATTTTCCACTAAATCTTGGAAGCTAAATCCAATGAAATGGGTCCCAGAACGATCAGCACCCACTGGAAGAAGTTATGGGTCAAATTGGGTATATATTACCCATTTTGAATATGTGTTTTTGAGATTTCTGGAACCTAGGCGTGTAGGGTATCATTTTCCACTAAATCACGGACACTGAATCGATTGGAATGGGTCCGGGACCCTCCACACCCACTGTTTCCCCATTTTCCCCATGTTGAAGAAATGAATCTCCATGCGCCTGGTCCGAGGAATAAGCAACTCGTGTGTAAGAATTTGCAGCGTTTTTGGGAACCACGCACTAAGAAGACATTTTTACAGAAAGTTTCTAGAGCGAAAGGAACGATTCTTACCTAATCGCAGTCACTAGTTCAATCGCGTTCTACCAATATCTTCCATATTTCCAGTCCTCACATGGCGGAACTCCGTCGCTACAAATAATATGCCAAAATGGCCGCTTCACGAGCGTCGCAATATCCCAATTTAAGGGCTTTCTCCCAGAATTTCGAATGTCGTATTGACCCGCGACCACCTTGTCGTGCAAAGTGATAAGTCATCAACTCTCCGGCGAAAATGGAAACACACTTTTGACAGGCTATAAAATATCGGTCGGACAATATAGGCACATGTGGCCTCGCGTTTGGCTTTGATGCTCCATAAAATGATTTATCACGATCTCGATAATTATGCCGCTACATTTGACCTTGGCCAAAGTCCGCCGACTTAACATATGGCGAATAAAGGCCGTTGTGTTGTATTGAACTGCTCGCCGGACACTTATAATTTACGAGAATCGTTGAGGCCCTGAACGATTGAACCCGCGTTGTACGTCGACGAGAAAATTTTAAACTGAGTTTGACCTTATCGGGAGAGACATATTTTTATCGGGCAAACCCTTTAAGGTTGAACTGGATCCATTAGCGAGCAACTTTTCCTCGAAGGGAAATCGGCCCATATTTTCCCCGTGGGGTTACGTAAACACATTTTGTCGTCAGGGATTCAGAACTTGAAGACTGTTCTTTCCATTTAGTAAAAAGTCGCATAATCAGTTCATCTGCATCTTCAAACAGCGGCCGAGCCATTTGGGGAAGCTTTTCCCGTAATATTTGCGCGTTATTAGATGATCACTTCGCACACTTCAACAAGTAAATATGCAAAACCACCTAACAGGAGACCCACAAGAAACAATTCAGGCACATTGGAGAAGGTAATCCAATAATTTAATTCAAAAAGAACCAAGCATAATTCCGCTGGTCAATGTCCAATCATGGAGTTCAGACAATATGCTAAATTTGATCCACATTCAACGTTTAAAAATAACCTGAATTCATAAACTATAAACATATTACGACTCCAAACTGACTTGAAATTATTGTAAGCTCAATTTGGACTTTTTTCAAAGCAGTCTCACACAGTTTAGTGATCATTCATACCAGAATATGAAATATCCAGCTTTTAAGCATTATAAACAACTATGACATACCTCATGTCTATCGAATCTTATCTGAATCAACCATTTTTTTTCTCATATTGATCAGTTGAACTGTTTAAAATACGTTAGGGGTCAGTAATAATCCAAATTTCACATTAAATTCATGCGCATGACAGCGGTTTACGTAAAAAACGAGTTGAAAACAGTTGTTGTGAGCGAAAACATACGTAAGAAGAACATGGTGAGTCATGAAACACCAAATTTTTGAATGTTTTAACGCTGTACATTTATTTTACGGGGGTTAGTTATTCCTCGAACCCGCAGCATAGAGAAAATGGAGGAAAACAGTGCGTGTAGAGTGTCCCTGACTCATTCCTATTCCTATATTCAGCGTCTAAAATTTAGTAAATAAAAATACCCCACACACCTAGATGGCCAAAAATCTCGATAATCCGTTTTTCGAAAAACACTGATGAACAACGAACAAGAGGCTACAAATCCGTCTCCCGGGCGCCATTCAGAGAAGATTCCGACGCAATAGGACATCCTACATCCTGACAAACGCTAAAATTGGGACGGTGGGATTTTGTCGGCGTCATCGAGCACCAAAGTTTTCTTCTTGTCGGCGCTGAAAAGGAAACGTAGACTCTAGAAGATGGAGTTTGCGAGGCCTTGCCGGCGTCAACCGGTGGGGATCTGGGCAAAGTCCTTTTTGTAAGGTTGCATTAACGCTCATTGCGGAGTGCTTATCAGCATCAACAAGCATACATATCCCTTTGCATCGGCGCTGAAAAGGGAAATGGAGAAAAAAGTTCGTAGACCTTACTGGCGTCAACCGGCGGGGATCTGGGCAATGTCCTTGTTGTAAAGTTGCATAAACGCTCATTGCGGGGAGTTTATCAGCGTCACCGAGCATAAATTTCCCTTTGCATCGGCGCTGAAAAGGGAAATTAGACTCTGTAAAATGGAGTTTGTGAGGCCTTGCCGGCGAAAACCGGCGGGAAACTGGGATAAGTCTTTTTTGTGAAATTGCATAAACTCTCATTGGGGAGCGTTAATCGGCGCCATCGAGCACCAAAGTTTCCTTCATGCCGGCGCTGAAAAGGAAACGTAGACTCTGGAAAATGGAGTTTGCGAGGCCTTACCGGCGTCAACGGTGGAGAACGGGGTCCTTAATACCTTAATGATAATCCGCAATTTGTTTAAATTCGTTTATACGATTCCAAATTGTTCACGCCCGTTAACCTTAACGAGAATCTTAGACAGTCTTCCCCTTTTTCGATTTCTGGCGAGTGTCGTATTGACTAAACACCTACCTAGCAAAAGCCGAGAAGGCGTATTGTCAGAAGTTCTAGATGTTGTAATAGGAGGCTGGCGCGCCTCCCTTGTTATGTCTCGTTAGTAACCTCGTAATGTAAGATTGTAATTCCTTCTTGATAACACAAACACTTCAAAATAAAAATGACACTGTCTTGTAAAATTTTAGTGTTTAACTATACGGAATAAAATGTAATAATAATAATAACAACAATAGTACTAAAATCAGAGTGGAATTGGAATTGCCGAGAAAAAGTCGTCGTCTGCTCCTTTTAATCATAAACAATTGTGGAGAAAATGTATTCATGTTCTTTTCCTTCTGAATATACTGAAATTCTCGCCAGGGGCAGCAAGAGAAGGGGTAGGAAAAAAACTGAACTCGCGTGGACGAGATGACCCCAACGCCGGGCGATGGAAAGGGGATGAGTTGGGTTGGAAGGTAAAGAGCGACAGCTCCGTGTACAACCCCGGAGAGAAATTGGATGAGATAACTCCACGATCGGGGTTTCGGTGCGAGTTGGAGGGCGACGGTGGGTAGGGTTGGAAGGGGGGAGATCCCGAGTGTGGGCCGTCATCCAGTAATCCCTAATCCTTCGGATTCACGTCCCGCCGCGATCCTCAGTTAACTCATAATACGACGGAGGTAAAGGGCGAAGGGTGAAGATGAAATGAAGGGTTGAAATGGCTTACGCCGCCCTGGAATAACTAGGTAGAGCGTTATGGAAGATAACGTGCGTTGTAAAAAGCAACTACTATTCAAATCAACGCAGGTTAAAGATAACTTTTCCAAGAGAAATTCTCGTAATAATTTTGCAATATGAGGAAAAACCGCCAACGCTCTCCTACTTACTCGCACAATAAAACCTTCCTCGCCTTCTGACGGGATGAGGATTCAAGGTGATTGAACAACCTACGGATTATACTGTTTTTACAGATACGCGAACAGCGGTGAGCCCGCCAATAAAACACAATGAGCCGTAGCGAATAGTGGTTACCACGATTACTAACTACCACTTACCTACATCACATCATATACATCGCTAATTAACTTTTCACTACACCGTGTTCTACAGAATAATGAGCGAATGTAACGGACGGGGTTGTCAAGCCTGCAACTTTCTAATGATTTTGTTAATTCGACGTGCTTTCGCCCCCATTCCGTTTGAGGTAGTTTTGATAAAAGCCGTTTTGGAAATTCCATGTCTCCTAGAAGTCAACTGAAACCTTTGATAAATATTGAATGTCCTTAGAGCCCTTAAGAAACACCTTGTTCGACAAATAGGATAGTTAGAAGAAAATCCTTGAGTTTTCAAGAACGTTGAAAACCAATGTGAATTAGAAGTTAGTTGCTTAAACAGGATTCCAACAAACTTCTTCCATTATTGAGAAAACACTATCATCCCTGTTAAACAACAAAAATTACTGGAATAAACAAGGTGAGAAGGGTGGAGAGTCCCCTCCCCTTGAAGTGTGGCCTCTGATTGTTCCTTCCCACAAACGCGTAGATCCTGATGATACTTCCCCTGTACGGGATATATTTTGTTGGTTATTCCTTGAATAATCAACCTATGTTTTCATGCAGAAGGTCAACCTCAAATTGGTTTTGCAATTACGCGCTTGGTCATATTGTGAAATTCTTGGAAAAAAGTAAGTTTTTGTCAGTTAATGAACCTTCAGAAGGTAAGTACGCTTCCATTATCTCACTCGCATAACCATTACCTCGGGGCGTTTCTTCAGTAAACTATCGTGTGAACTATTATTAGCTTTCTCGATAGGAGCGATCGGAACTTTTCCACATTTTTGGCCGAATTCGAAGTTATCGCCGCTCGTAAGAAAATAAAAGTTCGCTCAGCACTTCCAACGAGATTAGTACGATATCTTCAGCCGGTGGGCGGTAAGGGTTGTGGGAGGGGGGGGGGGGGAGAAAAAGTGGAGGGGACCGCTCAACGAACTCCACCTCTATGAATATTGTTATGAGAGGTGAAACGGAGCGGTAGGGGGAAAGAGGTTAGGGGTAGCGTGTTTAGAAGACACATCCGTCAACTACCCCTAATTACGGCGTGGCCCTCGGTTCCCATTTCCACCCCAATTTCCCCGCTCCCGCTTTTGTGCTGATACTATTTATAGAGCAAGCATGCCAACCGGTGGATACCGCTCCTCGCAACGATCCGTTTTCGGTGCTGAAGAGATGTGAGCTTATGTAGGGTCAATTCGAATTTTCGGTCACATTTCACCTATGTATTTTGAGCGACTCAAGTAAAAATAAACTCTAATTCTTCCCAAAATCAAATTTTTGGTCCTACGTTTTGGACCGAACGTGATTTACAGACATAATGAAATACGAGTAAAATGGTTTCTAGAGCAAATTTTTGATGTTTTGATTACTCACTCCCTTCTGATGATCTTTTGGTTTATTCCGTGAATAATCAACCTGTTCCTATGCATTTCAAGATGTCTTGATGAAAATCCTCGAAGTAGGAGCATGTAGACTCATGCCAATCGATTCAGAGTCCAATATTAGGACGAAAATGAAACCCCACTCGCCTAGGTACCAGAAATCTCGCCTCATTTGAAATAGGTAGATAGATACCCGTTTTGACCCATAACCTCATCCAGAGGGCGCCAATTGTTCCGGGACCCGTCTCATTGCAATCAGCGAACAAAATTTAGTGGAAAACGGTACCCCACACGCCTAAGTACCAGAAATCTCGAAAACACATATTCAAAATGGGTAATATATACCCTGGACGGCGGACGGACATTTGCTAATTTTGATTTAGACACCTTGAAAAGTCCAAAAAAAAATGGGAGAGATTTATTTTTTGCATGAAAACATAGTTTGATTATTCAAGGAATAACCAACCAAAATAAGAATAAAGCAGATAATCATACATGACGAGAGTAAAAGGAATGAGTTACTAGCTAGTTGAAAATACATAAGTTTCTGTTGTTTATGGCAGCATTAACGAAATTTAGAAGTCTCTTCAAGTCGAGCTCATTTGGCTTGTGGATGATTGGCTAATGGCATATTCGGGGTGGAATAGATATGGGCAAACCGCTTCTCTTTGCGATTTATACTGCAGGCAACTGAAGAGGACGTGGATGAGGTTCTGGTCTTGGCGGAGGGTGCAGTCTGGGCATGTTTCCTTTGGAGACAATTTGATGCGTCGAGTTTGCCCAATTTTCAATGTTGAGCTGTAGTGCCCCATCATCCTCATTTGCGCGAGGAGCCTTTTCTGGCTGAAAAAGGCCTGCAGGCATAAGTACTCTTGTGGCCCGGGCCGAGGGGTGTAGAGGTAGGTGTAGGCCTTGCTGAAAGCAGACCCAGATAGGCTGGCTAGGTGGAGCTCAAGCAGTTGAAGCCTGGCGGTGTCGAGCACAGCAGAAGCTTCGGTCTCTATTTGCAGCTTTTTCCCTGTGCATTTGTCAGCCAGTTTTTGTCCTGCGCAATGAGGGCTAGTAGGAAACCACTGTTTCGGGTAGCGCGGACCATCAAATTCCATGCATTTGCTGTGTAATCTCGGGGATGTTGCAGCGTCGTGAGGTTACTGGAGGTTATAAGACGGTGACACTAGCTGTGCACCACTCCAACGTTTCTTACCCGATTAATTGATTCTATGATCATAGTAGGTGCCAATGCACATATTTATATACGACGGATTCCACCAAAGTGGGTTTCAATAAAAAGTGATCGATCGATACTGATTCTGTCTGGCACTTATACCACTGGGAAGGAGACAGGCCCCCATCTCATCGAGTCAATATTCCAATTCGGTTATCTACCCCCCCCTCCCGTGTTCCGAAGGAAGATGCGAGGTGCCCCCGCGTTGGTTAAGGTGACGACGGTTGTGAAGGCAGGGAAGGTCCTTAAGTAATATTTTGTGTCGCTCCCTCCTTTTATCCAATTTTCCGACCTAGGGAGACCTCGTTTGGTTCCTTCTTTTTTTTCTCTTTTTACCTTCATTTTCTTTCTCACTCCTCCTCTTTCCTCATCCAACACAAACATCCAATTTTCGATCAAATTGCAATTGATGGAAAAAAAGGAGGTTGGTAGAGAATTCCAGGTCGAGAGAGCGGTGAAAGGAAGAATAGATTGGAGTGATAAGATAGTAAGGAGGTGGGGGGGGGGCAAACAGAATGGACAACCCGAGAGAAGATGTCCTGCGTTCCTGTTGGACATACATCTTGAGGCACCTGAAAACTAAATTGACAGGTGATCGCAAAAAACTAATTACGGACATGGAAGTACTTAACCCCAAATTTAACCGTGTTTCAGACGAGAAATCTCTCTCGTTGAACCCTTCAAATTTCAGTTTTGGTTGGTTATTCCTTGAATAATCAAGGATTGATGTTTTCATGCAGAAGGTCAACCTCTCCGATTCGGCTCAAAATTTTTTTCTGGATGTTTCATGGTGTCTAGATCAAAACCTCGGACCAGGCGCATGGAGACTCATTTCTTCAACATGGGGGAAATGGGGAAAACAAAGGAAGCGGTGGGTCCCAGACCCATTCCAATCGATTCCGGATCCAAAATTTAGTGGGAAATGATACCCCACACGCCTAGGTACCAGAAATCTCGAAAACACATATTCAAAATGGGTAATATACACACAATTTGACCCCTAACCTCTTCCAGTGGGTGCCAATCGATCTGGGACCCACTTCATTAGATTCAGCGTCCAAGATTTAGAAAAATAATACCCCACACGCCTAGGTACCAGAAATTTCAAAAAAACAAGTCGCCAAAAATCTCATAAATCCATTTTTCAAAATTCACATTTTGACCCCTACCCCACCCAAATTTGGTCCGATCGGGTTGAAAAGTTTCAAGGACCAATAAGAGCCATGAAGGGAGCCCTGACCAAAATTTCAGATTTGTAGAAAATGTTTTACTACCAATGTCGGCGTGGACGGCGGACGGACATTTGCTAATTTTTATCTGGACACCTTGAAACGTCTAGAAAAAATTTTTGGGGCGAATCGGAGAGGTTGACCTTTTGCATAAAAACATAGGTTGATTATTCAAGGAATAAACAACCAAATAATAATTCAGCGGTGAATGAGAAAAACGATACAATTCGAGGGCAAAGGATAAATTTGTTTTGATGAGTTTTAGAGAGAATAAAGAGATATGTTTACAAGTACGAACCGTTGTTTTAATCAATGCAGTAGCTAATCCCGTTTTTTTTACGTCAAGATTTGAAAATACATTGCTATGTGACTGAAGAAACCTTTAGGAGCAATATAAAATGATTCCATAAACTCACATTTTCACGTTGAGCTTATTCTCAGTTGCAGGAGGATGTTTTAACCTTTTTCTTCTTTCTCTTCAATCGACGAATTCGACGAAATTCAAACGAGATGATTATTGTCTGTAGAAAACATGCAAAAGTTAACGAAATTCCTCCTCTCGTACCGTTTGCCGCGCCATCGACGTGTTTTTCCATCTTTAGGTTTCCGGATAATAATCTAAAACTACCCACATTGAGAGAAATAATTTCTTTTTCGGTCTCGGAAACAACTGATTGACCATGGAAAATAATAAAATACTGCAAACTCCTACACAAGGGTTGGATATTCCTCGAACCAGGCGCATGGAGACTCATTTCTTCAACATGGAGAAAATGGAAACAGCGGGTGTGGTGGGTCCCGGACCAATTCCAATCGATTCAGCATCCAAAATTTAGTGGAAAATGATAACCCACACGCCTAGGTACCAGAAATATCGAAAACATACATTCGAAATAGGTAATAGGTACCCGTTTTGACCCATACCCTCATCCAGAGGGCACCAATCGTTCCGGGACCCATTCCAATCGATTCAGCGTCCAAAAGTTAGTGGAGAATGGTACCCCACTCACCTTGATCGCCAAGAATCTCGAAAATCCATTTCAACCTCATTTTTGACCCCTCCCTTTCCCCCAAGTTCAGTCCGATCGGGTTGAAAAGTGTTGAGAACCAACTGAAGCCGGTAACTGGTCCCTGACCAAAATGTCGAATTCATTAAATTTTTCCTACTATAGTACCTAGGTGGCGTGGAGGACGCATGAACAATTCGGGTCGACAAATAATAACCATCCAACGGATTGATGTATCGAAGTTCTGAAAACGGCATCGTATTCAGAAACTGCTCGTTTATCAGGATAAGCAAAACCCCGATTTCGAAATCTTTGGAAGCTAAGATACATACGTAATTTTGTGACGATCGAAATGGTGACTACATGATGTACTACTCTTCTTACATAAGAACACTGATGATCTACCAATTTCGAAAGTGTGTTTTCGAGATTTATGGTACCTAGGAATGTGGGGTATCATTTTCCACTAAAATTTTGACGCTGAATCCAAAGAGACGGGTCCCGGAACGATTGGTGCCCTCTGGATGAGACTGTGCGTGAAAATGGGTACCTATCTACCCATTTCGAATGTGTGTTCTCGAGGTTTCTGGTACCTAGACGTGTGGAGTATCATTTTTCACTAAATCATGGACACTGAATCGATTGGAATGGGTCTGGCACACCCGTGCGGGGTTGCTAGTCCCCCATCGGGTGCCTCCCCAGGTGGCGGATAGGGGAATGCTTCCCAGATATGGGTGGTACCGGGGAAATCAAATACCCGGGGCAGACCAAAACTAGCCTGGGGTGGGGCAGCAGCCATCCCAGTACCTATTTGAGGCGGAGGCTATGGAAGCAGGAACGGCTCAAATCCGGGGACCCACGGGCGGAGATGGATCATCGGTACGGCTTTGGCACTGCGATGTGGAAGGCAAGTTAGGAAACCACCACATTATTCCTCCTGAGGATAGTCCTTTCTGCAATTCTCTATGAATGACGAGTGAATCAAACGGCCCCGAGTACCGGCGCTCCTTGGATGGAGCAGGGGTGCGAAGAATCTCCGGACTTGCGATTTCAGACAGAGAAATTACAGTGGGAACCTGGAACGTCCGCAGCTTATATGAAGCGGGCAAGATAGATAACCTGGAGGCCTGGCAATCAACGTGTCAAAAACTAAGGCAATGGTCATTTCAAAGGCAGCGAGTAGTACCATCAGACTAACTGTTAATGGGCAAAGCATCGAGCAAGTTACAAGATTCAGGTACTTAGGGCAGTGGGTGTCGGACACATGGTCGTTGGAGGGGGAACTGCGCAGTCGGATTGAGGTGGCACGTGGAGCATTTAACAACATGCGTAGTATTTTGTGTCGCCGGGATGTCAGTTTTGCGCTGCGCTGGCGAGTTGTTAAATGTTACATTTGGTCTATACTCCTATATGGAGTTGAGACATGGACATTGAAGGCCAAGGACGTGAATCGGCTAGAGGCCTTTGAAATGTGGCTGATCCGACGTATGCTGAGGATCCCCTGGACCGCCCGACTCCGCAATGATTACATCCTTCAACAGAACTCCCTGCAGCGTGAACTGCTGGTGTCGATAAAGAAGCGCAAGGTGTCATACTTAGGGCATGTTATGCGTGGGCCCAAGTACAGCTTGTTGCAGACCATAATGATGGGGAAGATCAGCGGACGAAGAGGAGTCGGAAGGAAGCGCGCATCATGGTTGTCTAACATACGAAGCTGGACGGGGGTTCACCGAGCAGCAAATTTGTTTCACCTGGCGCAGGACCGCGAGAAATATGCAGAAATGATCGCCAACCTTCTATGAGGGAGACGGCACTTGAAGAAGAAGGGTCTGGCACCCACCGCACCCACCGTTTCCCCCATTTTCCCCATGTTGGAGAAATGAGTCTCCATGCGCTTGGTCCGAGGAATAACGAATCCCTGTGAAAGAATTTGCAGCGTTTTTAACATTGTGAGAATAGTGAATATCAGCCAAACGGGATGTTCTCTCGAAGAAGACAATTTGAGCGAGGATGTACGTAGCGAGGATATATTGTTACACCAACGACGTGCTCCACGACGAAAGGTGAAACGGGCTTATTAGGGCTGCTACGATATGACGTCGATGAATATTTATGTAGGGAGGTCGGTGGTGAGGAAGAGGGGATGTTTTGCGCGTGACACTCCGTCTCAGCAGGTGTCCCCTGCCCCCTGATATTTTCAAGTCAGGACGGGAATCAACTACGATGGATAACCACCCTCGTATGAAGGATCCGCTGACAATCGCATTGGCTCAAAAATACTGGCCCGGCATCTGTCATTCTGCCCAGTGTGACACGAGTGAGAAACAACCGATTCTTTCGAGCGCAGCAAATTTTCTGCTTCTCAACCAGAACGCCATCTACCGTTAGCCTCGGAAAAAAGCTGTAGAGGAGAACATTTTACCTTGTTGCGAAATACATCCGCATCATTAAAACCCGCAAAATAAAAATATACCCTCACGGACTCCACACTCACCGTTTTCCTCATACTCATGCATCAAGGACTAATCAATTATTGCGGAATATTTTACAACGTTTTGATATAGACATCATGAAACGAAAGCTGTCAAATTTTGGTTGAATAATCAACCTATATTTTTATGTGAAAAGTCAATCTCTCCTATTCGCCCCAAACATTTTTTCTGAACGTTTCAAGGTGTCAAGATCCAAATTAGCAAATGTCCGTCCGCCATCCGCGTCGACTTTGTAAGTAGAAATTATTCTAAAAATCTGAAATTTGGGTCAGGGGTCCGTTCAAAGCTCTAGTTGGTCCTCGAAACTTTTCAACCCGATCGGACCAAATTCGGGTTGGGTAGGGGTCAAAATGTGAATTTCGAATAATGGACTTTTGAGATTTTTGGCAATCTAGGTGTGTGGGGTATCATTTTCCACTAGATTTCGGACGCTGAATCCAATGAAAAGGGTCCCAGAACGATTGGCATCCACTGGAATAGGTCATAGGTCAAAATGGCTATCCATTACCCATTATGAATATGTGTTTTCAAGATTTCTTATACCTAGGCGTGTGAGGTAAAATTGTCCACTAAAAATTTTGGACGCTGAATTCAATTAAATAAATCCCGAAACGATTGGCGCCCTCTGGATATGGTTATGGGTCAAAATGGGTACCTATCTACCCATTTTGAATGTCTGTTTTCGAGATCTTTGGTACCTAGGCGTGTGGGGTATCATTTTCCACTAAATTTTGGACCCTGAATCAATTGGAATGGGTTTGGGACCCGCCTCACCCACTGTTTCCCTCATTTTCCCCATGTTGAGGAAATGAATCTCCATGCACCTGGTCCAAGTTTTAAATTTGTCCCCATGTGCCTGGTTCGAGGAATAACCAACCAGTGTGTGTGAATTCGCAAGCGTTTTTGGGACAGATCGGAGAGATCGACCTCTAGAAAATAGGTTGATTATGACTCATTTGAATCGATTCAGCGTCCACAATTTAGTGGAAAATGATACCCCACTCGCGTAGATCGCCGAAAATCTCGAAAATCCATTTTTCGAAATACACATTTTGATCCCTACCCCACTCAAATTGAGCCCGATCGGGCTAAATAGTTTCGACGGCCACCTAAAGCCGGGAACAGACCCCTTAGATTTTTAGAAAATTGTCTACTACCAAAGTTGGCGGACGGCGTACGGAGGGCGGATATTTGCTTATTTTGATCTAGACACCTTGAAACGTCCAGAAAGTAATTTTCGGCCGAATCGGAGAGATTGACTTTTTGCATGAAAACATAGGTTGATTATTCAAGGAATTACCAACCAAAAGGCCCGGTTAGGGTGGACATGTGATTTATCGGTTAGTGAAAATGGTGTTACGGTCTTTTTGTGGTCTCTGGCTTGTGGGGTGTCATTCTGGGGTTGGTACATCTGGATTGTGACAGCATCGGAGATTGAGGAATCGAACCGTCGAACATTTTTACCACCGTCTAGGAAGTTATTTTAAAGTTATGACTTTATGAGGCTCCACTCAGACATAAAAGGCGAGCTCCGGAGCAGATTCATATCGAGCGTGGGTTGGTTTTGAAACATCGGTAATCCAATATAGGGAGAAAAGGGAGAGGTGGCTCTGGTGGAGATTTAAGCTGCAATCTAAGCCAAATGAAAAGCCGAAGAAAACACCCGGAAGGAGGAGGATTTTCTTGGTACGTTCCCTTGGCTTCGAGGAAAGATTTCGCTTTTCCTTTCGCCCTCGAAAGCACGTTGTCTTTAACTACGTGGGTGGCCCGACGGAAAGGAAAAAGGCAAAACTACCTGAGAAGGATGAAAACCGAAATAAACGTCGAAGACAAACTTCCCTTTCGAAGAAGCTCACCTGGAAAAATATTAGAAAACCCACATCAATTCGTAAATAGGCAAGGAGGAACGACGGCATTCTGACAGGATTTCCGATTAAGTTCCCTAGGACAGCCTTAAAAAACCTCTTTAAGCTCAAAACTCTGAAAAAGACGTAAAAACTTGTCGCGAAAAACCCCCTAACAACCGTTAACCTGTACTCCTAACAATGTAGGTCATTTGTGGTTTGTACATTCCGAGCTGGGGCTAAAAATTACCAAGTTACAAACGATAACTATTAGTGGAGTTCGCGCGGAACCGCTGTCGAGTAAAGACGCGTGTCGAGTCGCTCTGTCATTTCATTGCCTTCAATCGTGAAATTGCCGGTTTTTCATTGGTTTTCTGCGTTTCCGGTATTGCCTGATTTCAGGATTAACTGATCCACCCAACCTTATTGGAGACACAAGCGATATTGATGAATATAACTAGCTTTTCTGTCCAAAATTGCAGTCGTTGTGAACCAATAAAACAGGTACGATCAACGCGGAGGCAGCTCGGGTCCAGGTGATAAGGCCCCCCCACCAGTTGATGACTGCCAAACAGTGAGAATCCGGTACGGTTCCCGGACTGGCAAGGGGTCGGTTCAGTACCGATAAGATTGGAATGGACCGGGAAGGTTGGAACGGACCGATAAGATCGGAACTGGACCGGGAAGGTTGGAACTGGACCGATAAGATCGGAACTGGACCGGGTAAGATGGAGCTGACAGCTGAAGTGCGAGTGGTTCCATGGACCGGCAAAGGGTCGGTTTGGTATTGATAAGATCGGAACTGGACCGGGAAGGTTGGAACTGGACCGATAAGATCGGAGCTGGACCGGGAAGGTTGGAACTGGACCGATAAGCAGGACTGGACCGATAAGCTGGACTGGACCGATAAGATCGGAACTGGACCGGGAAGGTTGGAACTGGACCGATAAGATCGGAACTGGACCGGGAAGGATGGAGCTGACAGCTGAAGAGCGAGTGGTTCCATGGACCAGCAAGGGGTCGGTTCGGTATCGATATGATCAGAACTCTTGACGGGGAAGGTCCGATTCCGAGTTTTGTTGAGACTGTGTATCCTTTTAGTGCAATGATGAAATGTCCCCCCTCTCCTCAATCATTCCCTGTTTTATCAAAAGTGGCCAACGAGAGACTGTGCGTGGTTGCAACGTCAGTACCCTGCGAGCAGCTTTTTTCAAAAGCTGGGTTGATATTGTCTGAAAGGAGGAGCTCGCCTACCCCCAGAAGAAAACGATAGTGCTGCTTTATTGAAATTGTAATGAAAAACTGTTTTCACTGTAAAATGGAGAGATAGTAGGTACCTATCCAATTACAATATAATTTATTATTCCCTTTAATTCTCATGTTTTTGTAACACTCATCTGAATTCCTTGATGAATACCTAGGGAACAGAATGATTCTCTTGGGTGGGAGGGGGTAGCCACGTTACACCCTGCTGTACCGGTAATGGAACTGTACCGGTAAGTTGGACCGGTTACGTCATTGTCACCGTAACCGTTGGAACCGTTTCCTAAGAATTACCTGAGAATGTGAGAAACCACTCAAGGTCAATGATACATTGCATCCACACCCCGCCTCCTTCCTCTTATTTCAAGATACACGGAAAGTGAAACTTCACCTGTTGTTGTCGCCGCTAATCAAACTTCGTTCGCCTGGAGAGGATCTAAACCTACCCATTGAATAGTAAATAAAGAACTACAATCTACAGACGTAAAAGTTAGGCTCCAGAATGACCACTACGTTAGAAGACGTCATGAATAAGCTCAAGGAGCTATCGAGCATTCAAGGAGATATTGCGGCTATAAACCAGAAATTGAGAAAACTCGATAAAATTGAGAGCAAAATTAACGAACAAAATAAGAAGCTGGAAGAGTTGACGGGTCGAGTGCTGAAAGTGGAAAACAAATGCGAAGCTTTTGAGAAATTCTTTGAATTTGCGCAAAACCGTGAAAGGATGAACAACCTCATTATATTCAATTGGACTACTACCGAGCAGATGACGCTGAAACAGGCTATTCTCATATTTTTGCGAGAACAACTTCAGCTTACAATTTCTGATAGAGAAGTAGTATCAGTCAAGTTTCTTGGGAGAAAAGCCACCGCTCCTAATCCCGTGATGGTGACATTTTCCAGTCCCGTATGCAGGACCGACTGCTTTCGGGCGGCTTCAAGGCTGGCAGGCACTGCCATATGGTCAGCCACACCAGGAAGAGTGGAAGACCATGGAGGAGGCTGTGGATATGTATGGCTAAAAAGAAGCGGACTCACATTTGTCAGCTGTTACTTCACTCCAAATGAGCCCTTTAGAAACTTTGAGGAGAAGCTAGGACACCTGGAAGACTTCATCCGAGGGACTAGCGGGGAGCTTATTGTAGCTGGAGATTTCAATGGGAAAGCTGTTGAGTGGGGGATGGATCACTCAGACCGGCGAGGCCGGCTGATTATGGAGATGGCCTCAGGAGCAGGTCTAGAAGTCCTAAATGAAGGAAGCACCCCAACTTTCCAGAGGATTGGCCAGCAGGGAACAATTCCAGATATCACTCTAGTATCTGTGAGACTCATGCCTAGAGCCAATAACTGGGCCGCTTCGCATAGTGAGCGCCTATAAGACAGTATCGGAACCAGCCGTGCTCCTCCTAGCGGGAGTGATACCAATACATCTGCTTGCAAGGGAGAGGAAAAGGATGTACGAGCGAAGGGAAGAGGAGCCACGGCCTCAATTAGCCAAACAAGAGCGGGAACACACACTCGACTCCTGGCAGGAAATCTGGGAGACAGAAACAAGAGGAAGATGGACGGCTCGACTGGTGCCCAATATACGTCCCTGGCTAGAGAGGAAACACGGTGAAGTTAACTATCATATAACGCAGTTCCTCTCGGGTCACGGGATGTTCTATCAGTATCTCCATAGGATGCGCATTGTGGAATCTCCAGGATGCCTACATTGCACCAACGAAGAGGACAGCGCTCAACACACATTCTTCGAATGCGAGAGGTGGGAGAGAGAGCGATGGCAAATTGCAAGGGAGCTAGAAATGACCAGCCCTCCCACCCCCGAGGATATGATGACCAAGATGCTCGAAAGCCAGTCAAAGTGGAATGCCGTGGCAGGGTACATCCGGAACATCCTGGAAGGCAAGCTCATCGAGGAAAGGGCCCGGCAACGGGAACTGCAGGCAAACGGGACCAGCTAGCAGGCAGAAATCGGAACCCAGCCTGAAGTAATGTGTCAAACAGTTCCGGGCTGGGCCCCAACGTGGGAAAAGGGGGTGAGGTTTTTAGTGGGTAAAAATCTCCACATACCCGGGTCTTTGGTTGCGGTCCCCCCCGATATCTTATGAAGATTTTCCTCACCTTCCTCCGAAAAAAAAAAAAAAAAAAAAAAAAAAAAGGCTGGCAGGCACTAAAATATTATTGAGGGAGGATCTGCCCAAACAGATTCGAGAGATTCAGAAGGAGTTGATTGATTACAGGATTGCAGCAAAAAAGGATGGCATGTCGGCATATATTCGGCATGATAAACTTATCGTGAACGGAAACACATGGTCACTCAACGAACTACGTTACTCATTCGAACGACCTCCAAGCATTACTTCAGAGATCGAGGAGCAAAAGACTGGACCTACACAAAAAAAGGAGACACCACGTCGCAGGAAGAGGGAAGATGACCAGCTTAGCCCGAGCCAAGAGAGATGGAGTAAGTAAACGTCGATCGACAACCCGGGGAACCGCAGTGGTAACATCTAGCAGAATGAAGGTAACATGGACTATAGCATTTTGAGTTGGAATGTCGGTGGACTAAACAATATTGGTAACTTCAATGCAGAGCAGTTTTCTTTTTTGTTATATTTTGATATCATCTGCCTCCAAGAAACTTGGGTGGAAGGGAACGTTATTTTACCACAGCAGTTTCACAATTATACTTTGATTGATTCTCAAGCTGTCCGTTCATTCAGTTATGGACTGAATAACAACGAATCGCGCACCAAAGAGTGGCTGGAACACTTTGAGACCCACAATGACGAGGAAGAGGCATTTACAGAGTTTAAGGACGGAATTTTGAATATCCTTCAGGGGTTAGGATTATGTAAGTTGATCTGGCGGGACGGCCGAAGCCAATACCCACGTAATGTGGGTAAGCATGTCCCCGCGGATTGGGGAAAGATCTTGGTGCAGATGATTCCCAAAACGGCAGACAAGACTGACACTGACCAACATAGGCCTATAGCACTTGTCAATACGATTGTAAGTGTTTCACGAAGTGTCTGAGTAATCGGCTTTCAGATTGGGCAGAAGAACACAATATCATCCCAGAATGCCAGGCTGGTTTCAGGCGTGGAAGAGGTTGCCGAGACAACATCTTTGTACTGAACTCACTCATTGGATTAAGTTTGCGGAAACCAAAAGGCAAACTGTATAGTGGGTTCGTAGACTACAAAAATGCTTTCGGGTCCCTCCCCCATGAATTGTTGTGGGGAAGACTAGCTGAATTAGGGGTGAAGGGACGGTTCCTAGATGTACTTCGAGACTTATACTCTAAGGCCAAAATAGCGATTAAGGCCGAAAACTCGATAACGAAGTTTCACAAAGTGGAACAAGGAATTTTGCAAGGAGACTCACTATCCCCCCTTTTGTTCAGCCTGTATGTCCAGGGACTTGAAACGTATATGAGGGATCAAGGACTATCTGGGATTACTGTGGGAAGTCATTGCGACATAATAATCCTCATGTTTGCTGATGACATCGTTGTTTTTGGTTATAGCCCAATTTACATTGAGAAGAAGATGAAAGCACTAGAAGAATATTCGACGTCACTGGAGCTATTTATCAATCCCAAAAAACTAAAGTTGTGTGCTTCAATAAGGGCTGCGCAAACCTTGGCAAGACCTGCATTAATTTAACCAACAGCCGTATAGATTTTGCCCAGGAGTACACTTACCTTGGAGTACCTTTCTCCTCTTCAGGTGTCTTCCATAAAGCCAAGGAGTATTTCAAGTCGAAGGGACTGAGGGCGTGGGGGAGTGTCCGCCAGGTTCTGATGACTGGAAAATGCAGCAGTTGGGCGTCGACGTGTCGACTCGTAGATGCCATGGTATCGTCGGTAGTATTGTACAGCAGCGAAATATGGGGCCTACGATACCTCGACGAACTGGATGTGGTTCAGACCAGGATCTTCAAGAACCTCCTGAATCGTCCTATCTCTACGCCGCATTACATGGTGCGCGCCGAAACGGGAAGAATAAAATTAGGAGTCTTTGTCCTGGAGAGAGCACTGGGTTGGTGGGAGGGTCTGTTGCGTATGGAGGGAAATAGGTACCCTCGCGCCTGCTTCGATCAGCTCCTCCTCTCGTCAAAATGTGGTGGTGTTACCAATCGCTATAATTGGGCCGCCCAACTTAGGAAATTAGTGACCAGTCTAGATTATACCTCCCTATGGGAAAGCCAGAATCTTGCGGAACTGGGTCGAATGAAAAAGATGATCCTGAACAGCTTTGCAACGAAGGCGGCATACGAAGACTACGAAAGAATTATAATATATGCTCGTCATACAGCCGGACTTACGGGACCACCATCGATGGCTACTCGTGCATGGACGGCTACCTGAACTGGGTTATCCCTATCCAAGGCTGGTTGCCCAAATCAGACTCCTAAACGAGAAAAACGTCCGGCTCTACTACAAAGGAGAAGCCACTAAGGTATACCAGGAACTCGTCTGCTTTTTGTGTAATACCGGTGAACCCGAAAGAATATTGTCGCACGTTTTGTGTAAATGTCCCCAGTTTAAGAATGACAGAATAAGGTTTTTTGGTAGTGCTAGGTTGAGCGAGGAGTACGTTAAGTTCTGTTTATTCCCATGTATCAATAGAGACATTGGTTTTCGTTTACACAATTTCTTAGCTGCATACCTCAAACAGAGGAAGTTTTTGGAGGATCTGTTGATTGATGTTGGACTGCTATAGTTTCTCATTAAAAGACTAAGTGTTTTATTTTTTATCTTTTTTGTTTGTTTGTTTACTTTTATACAAGATTTTATACAAGAATATTATAAGAGTAGGTCATTCCACTATGTATGCGAACTCCTTGTTGTACGGTCCATGTTACCATAAACAACAAATAAATGTTTTGATTTGATTTTTTGATTTGATCGATAACCATTAGTGGACCAGCGAAATAGTAGCCGACATTTTAGAGGCCTCATTCATGAAGGAGTTGAGACAGGGCTCCAAAGTTCTGGAAGTCTGTATTAAATCCTCGAACCAGCAGCATGGACTCATTCAAATCGATTCAGCGTCCAAAATTTTGTGGAAAATAGTACCCCACACGCCTAGGTACCAGAATCGAAAACACATATTTAAAATAGGCAGGTAGATACCCATTTTGACCCATTAACTCTTCCGGTGGGCACTGATGGACCGGCGGACTCGTCCTATTGGATTCAACGTCCAAAATGTAATGGAAAATTAACCCTTCCCGCTGGTTCCGGGAGGATTGGCGCCCATCCGAAGAGGTAATGAATCAAAGTGGGTATCAATCTACCTATTTTGAAAGTGGGTTTTTGTGATTTCTGGTACCTAGGCATGTGGGGTATCATTGTTCACTAAACTTTGGACGTTGAATCGATTGAAATGATTCTCCAAGCGCCTGGTCCGAGGAACAACCAACCCCTGTGCAGCGTTTTTTATTTTTCATTTAGAACGGGCATGCTCAATTACAGTATAATTTCAGGGAAATACAATTTAGAAAAAAATTGGAGAAGGATGGATGGTATTGGAGAGTGTGAGGCAGATTGTTACATATAGGCTGGCACTTAACATGGTATTTCCGCAACAATGGTCCTCCATGGTAGCCACACACTACACAATGAGACACTGAGATTATCGAACCAGGCCCTTGAGGGTGATCTGAGAGTCCATAAAGAGGTTGAAGTCGGGGTGGAGGCTAAGCAGCAGATTGACCGATCTAGAGATGTTGCTGAACGGACGACATTGAAGGTAGTTTGTGGCCGAAAAAGACACAAAACAGCCAACTGGATCGCACAGCAACTTGAGGCAGCCGGATACGTATCTTCGAGAAGGGCTGGAATGTCTAGATGGGTGTTCAGGATGGGGTTCGTCTCGATGGGGGGTTGGGGGTCTTGGAGGCTGTCTGAAGTCACTTTTCCCTGAAGAAATCACAAGTTTAAAGACGGCATAGTGGAAGAACGTATGCGGCACCCTCTCAAGTGAATAACGGTGGATGATGTGGAATTGGGGCCAGACCAATGATGCATAATCCAGAATAGGTAGGACACGAGACTTGTACACCGTGACGATTGCTGGAATACTTGTGAATTTCCTCGTGTTCCTTTCAAGTACTCCAAGGCTCTCATTGCTCTACTGGCAGTTGCCGCAATGTGATCCAAAAAGTTCAGTTGCCCGTCCAGTAACACATGCTGGTTCCTCACATTTACTGAGCCAGTGACTTCTGGCACAGTGAAACCAAAGTCAATGCAGAATGAAACAAGGGAACACATGGCAGGGGCCAGGTATAAAGCATTCTCCATGCACCAATGGTCCAAGTTGGCGAGTGATCCATGAAGAATCCCGCAGTCAGCAGCAGAGTGAATATGGCGAAACACTTTCAAATCGTAAGCGAACAGACGACCCTGGGACCCAGCTTTGACACCACCCTCTAACAACTTAAACTGTTACCGGCACTGGATCTGAGTTCATTTCCATTTCGTTTCTGCAGTCGTAAGGTTGGTACGATTGATGATGGTTGGTTACACCAATGTGGAATATTTTGATCTGTGAAATTTCTGGACCAATCGTATCGTACATGACCGTACTTAGGTTGATTATTCAAGGAATACGCTCTTGAAACGAATATAACGGAGGATTATTCCAATAAGGTAAAATAAAAACCAACGGGCGGCAACGGCGGTTGGCACGATGTTGTAAGAACAGTTATGTAACGCAAATAAATCATATTCCGGCTATAGTTTCTTCTTTCTCCTCCTTTTGTAGGTAAGGGTTTGTCACTTAATTTTAGATGGGCTAGGCAGAGTGTAGTTCCTTGTTTGACGTCAGCGGAAATAAAATCGATTCATTACTAAATCCTCCTTGGCCGATCGCCTGAGGAAGAAGCACTTACCCAGATTACGAAAATCCTAACGAAGCAGAGCCGACAGTGTACAATGTACATCGGCGATGAAAATGAATGGTGGTAGGATGTATCAGATTAGTTTAAGTTGATTTGGAAATTCCTTCGCTCTGTAGTGGTCGTTTTGGTTAGTTATTCCTTGGATGGTTTTCACGCAAGATGTCAATCTCTCCGATTCGGCCCGAAAAATTTGTTCTGGACGTTACAAGGTGTCTAGTTCAAAATGAGCAAATGTCCGTCCGCCGTCCAGGCCGTTATTAGCAGTATAAAATTTTCAAAAACGCTGCGAATCCATACACAGGGGTTGTTATTCCTCGGATAAGGAGCATGGAGACTCATTCCAATCGATTCAGCGTCCAAAAAGTAGGGGAAAACGATACAGAACACGCCCAAGTCGTCAAACATGGGGAACATGGGGGAAAAGTGGGAGTGGCAGGTCCTGGACCAATTCCAATCGATTCAAGGTCCAACATTTAGTGAAAAATGATACCCCACACGCCTGGGTACCAAATCTCAAACCTAAACGATGTTATTATTGACGATATTAACAAACAGACGTGGATAGGTTCCACTTTTGGTGGGAGAACTCAATTATTCTTTACCTATTATAGCATTTGCAAATATAAGCCATTTTGAGAATTTAACGTTGATCTGTTAAAAAAAATCGATGTTAATGCAACACCGAAGAGTAAACAGTGATACATCGATTTCATTCCTACGTAGAGGAGTTGGTGACTGGGTAATGGAAGTGTACGGGCGTGGGAGTGGAACTGCGGGGGCGCGCTTGAGAGGAGGGCGACCAGGTCGCCGTTTAGATGCGAGGTGGAGCTCGGAACTCCCCTTGAGGCGGAGGAAGAGAGAAGAGACCTCCACTTTCTGCTTACTCTTGCAAAGAATGTGCAAGAATGTGCCCTGATTGCGGGAAGGGGGTGGGATAATACATGTAGTGTCCGTGCCGCGGGTGGGCGGCGAGACGCGACGGCACCAGTGGTCCACCCCCGTATCGAATTCACCCACACCCAGGAGCCCCCATAACGGGATTGTCTGCTCCTCAAACAACAGCCGCATCCGCCCATCAACGTCGACCTCGACGGGCAGTCAAATCAATCGCTATAATGTGCGGATCAGCCTAGGGATACTAAAAAACTATCCTCGAGATTGAATACTTTTTTTTTTAATTTAATAGCCGCAAATTCATTTACTGGGGTGGTTATCCCTCGGACAGGGCGCGTGGAGACTCACTCCAATCGATTCAGCGCCCAAAATTTAGTATAAAACGATACCCCACCCGCCTAAATCGTCAAAAATATCCAACATAGGGAAAAGGTGGGTGTGTGGCGTGTCCTGGACCCATTCCAATCAATTCAGGGACCAAAATTTAGTGGGAAATGATACCCCACACGCCTACGTGGGGGAAATCTCAAAAACACGCATTCAAAATGGGTAGGCAGATACGTCTCATAGGATCTAGCGTCCAACATTTAGTCGAAAATTATACCCCAAACGCCTAGATCGCCGAAAATCACGAAAATCTTGGGCTGAAAAGTTTTGAGAACCAACTAATGCACACAAAAACGGTTCCCTGACATGAATTTCAGATTTTTAGAAAATTGTCAACTACCAAATTTTGATCTAGACACTTTAAAACGCCCAGAAAAAAAATTTGGTCCAAATTAAAAAAAAATTGACTTTTGCATTAAAAAAGGACCAAATTGACTGATTGAAATTTCAAATGCTTCAACAAAAATCTACAACCAAAACGTGGCGTGGATGGAAGACAGACATTTTGGTTTTTAAGTCCAGACATTTGGAAAAACAAAATGACAAATTTTGGGGGAAATCGGAAAAAATTGACCACCGGCAAGAAAGATGATTATTAAGGGAATAATAAAAGAGGATTCCATCTGCTCGTTGGGAGCCCCAAACCTCCTCGGTATCGTAATATTTTTGTATTATTGGCCGTTCGCTTCGCTCGCTCCAACATCGGAACATGAGAAACCCCCTGGTGGGCTTCCCACACGCGTATGGATACAAGGACTGAACTGCCCCTCAGTAACATTCAGATTGTCAACGAAAATGGCTCTGTCAGGGAGAAACGCCTGGAGGATCATGGAAGACGAAGAGGAGGTGGAGGAAAAGGATGATTTTGTCTGGAATGAGGAGCACTAAAGGAGAAACTGGATACTAAGAGTGCTCCAGGTTATAACTGGCCTTCCTTCAATCATCTCACATCCTCGGCAATCTATCAAATAATAGATAATTAACTCTTTCATCTCAGCAGCCAAGTAACCCTTCTCTTTGTGTTCCACCATCGAATCGCGAATGACAGCCTACGTTGAAAAAGTCAAAAATTAACACGAAGTACGAATATTTTGAAATGCACGCTGATGCTCGCTCAGAACCCACGAAGAAAGCATGTTGAATTTTTCATGAGAAGCATCGCAATGGCTGTGAAGGCACTACCCCCAACACTAAGGGTGCCACAGCTCCTACCCACCCTGCAACATTTACATCATAGATGTTTTTCTCCAACACCATATTACCACGATGTGGATAGCCTGAACACTTTTACCTCTGCAGACTTTTGGTTTTGTTCTATTTTCGGGGATTATTTTCTACATAAATAACATAAATAAATCATAAAAATGTAACTTTTGTTTAATAAATGATAAAAAGTGTCATCCTCTGTTTAATGTTCTCAACAAGTGGGTCTGTAACAACCGGTATCAGCCTCATCTTCTTTCCCATTCATTTTCATTCTTTCCAGAATGCTACGGTGAAAATTAATTTTTCGAAGTACACATTTTGACCCCTACCCCACCCAAATTTGGTTCGATCGCGCTAAAAAGTTTCGAGGACCAACTAGAAAAAATTTTCCAAAGCCGGCGTGGACGGACATTTACCTTTTTTGATCTAGACACTTTGGAACGAGGAAAAATCATTCAGAAAAAATTGTTGGGGTGAATTGGAAAGATTGACTTTTTGCATGAAAACATAGGTTAATTATTAATTGAATAACCAACCAAAACTGCATTTAGCTTTTGGAAAAGCTCCACCGGGGACTTTGCCCTGTTTTCCACCGGTTGACGCCGACAAGGCCTCGACTCCATTGTACAGAGACTAATTTCCCTTTTCAGCAGAGAAAAATTTGGTACTCGACGACGCCGAAAAACGCTTCGCAATGAGCGTTTGTGCTACATCACTAGGGGGACCTTGCCCCGTTCCCCACCGGTCGACGCCGGTAAGGCCTCACAAACTCCATTATACAGAGACTAATTTTTCTTTTCAGCACCGATACGGAGAAAAATTTGGTGCTCGACGACGCCGACAAACGCTTTGCAGTGAGCGATTGTGCTACATCACTAGGGGGACCTTGCCCCGTTCCCCACCGGTCGACGCCGGCAAGGCTTCACAAACTCAATTTTACTAAGGCTAATTTTTTTTTCGCCGATACGGAGAACAATTTGGTGCTCAATGACGCAGTCAAATGCTCTACAATGAGCGTTTAAGCAACATCACAAGGGAGGACTTCCTCTCGTTTTCAGCCCAGTCACCATAATTAGTTCCCCTTTACATCACCGATGTAGAGGCAAATTTGGTGCACGGGGACGCTGACAAAAGCTCCACCGTCCCCATATATAGCAATTGCTGGAATTTGTGATGTCCTATAGTGTCGGAATCTATGGTATCTATAATCCAGTTTATAATTTACATTGTCGTACAAGATTTTTTAAAATAAATTTAGCTTCTGTTTTTATTTTTTTATTACCTATAAACGAACTTTGAATTTAATAGAATTGCATTTTAATTGGACTCTTCTCAAAACGATGCGCAAGGGACGGGTTTGAAGCCTGCAGAGCCTCTCTCACCGTGATGGCCAATGTGTGAGGGTGGGTTCCTGGAGATGGCAAGGATCTTTCCTTCTCCCATACGCCCAGTACATGAATGGGTGCACGTACATTGCACGTCTACCATATAAGTCAACCTAGGAGGCAGAATTTTCAAATTCTACAGTCGCCGACCACCCTAAACAGATATTCCGTGCATCTTAACGTCGTCTTCCCAGTAATATAGTACATTTGTAAAATATGCCCTTCTTCTTGAGACCCATATAATAGTCAGCCAATTTCTGAGCATGATAAAAACATGGTATATTTTCCTGATCTTTGTTATCATTCCTATTGCTATTACCGCTACAAATTAATCCTGGTCGTTGAGGGGATTAGATACATGATATTCCTCCTTCCAGCATCTCAGGCATTAGTCTAGCACTGAGGAGTAGTTGATAGATAATGAGAATTGAACGCACTGCTGTACACAATCTCATCGTCATAAAAAAAAAAAAGAAAAAAAAAAGATAATTCTGACTTTCTTTTTCCCTAGAGGCGACCTAACCTATCATATCCACGTTCATTCATACGCTGAGCGTTGGGGAGAGGGAAAAAACCAAGGATCTCACCCTCACAAATTGTTCGTCCCGGCGAGAAAGACGCTGCAAGTAATAATCCGTCCCTTGGGTGTCGTTCTGATGACGTTCCGACGCTATAGGACGTCCCACTTCCCGGCCGTCTCTCAGATGGGCTTTTGTCGCCGCCATCGTGCACCAAAATTGCCTCCTCATCAATTCACGACTCCGTGCCGGCGATGACCTGTTGTTGGCGCAATCATTGATCGGAATGATATTTATGGATGATTTTGAGGGAACAATTGCTGCAGGGGAGCATTTAAATTTTTCTAGTTTTTTGAATTTGAAGGTTTTTTTGTTTAGTATTTACTACTGGAACTGCTACTACTGCTACTGGCCTCAGCAAAATAATAATTCGCGGTGTAAATCGGAGTGTCAATGCAACTGGCGTCTCGAGCTACGCCTCTTTTTGCTTCGTAGATGTATTTTTTCGTGCTTTTGCGTCACTAATGGAATTATATTTTTGTTTGTTTTGGAGCGGGAGACTTTTATATCGTGGAAAAGCTCCTGTTGTTTTGAGATCGAAAAACCCCCTGCGTCTGCTCTAAAAGCGGTCAACATGGGAAAAAAACAAGTCGGTGAGAAACCCGGGGGTCGTCGTTTCTCCGCGCATGTCCGCCCGAACCGCGGGTTCATCGAGGGGGCGGTTGACGACGGAGGGGGTGAATCGTGTGGAAGTGCGAGGGGGTAAAGGGTGGGGAGGAGGTGGCGCGTCCCCGGGTCCGCCATCTTCTCTTCTCCCCGGCGTCCCGTCTCACCCGAGTCTCCGTTGACCTGGGAAAGTATCAGGGCGGGAAGACGCCCCGCAATGAGGGATTCAGGGAGACGCCTGAATCCTCGCTTCTAATCAAAGTGTATTGTGATCCCGCTACCTGTATCGCCCCTCCGAGCTACCCAGGTCACATGAAAATAGAAGTCACACGAATTTGAGCTCATACGTCTATAAAATTATAAGTTGGAGAAAAGGAATCAAATTGGACCTGGTGATTTTTTGAAATGCTGACGAGGGGTTGTTCTTAATATCAGAGGGTAAAAACGCCGCAAATTCTTTCACAGGGGTTGGTTATTCCTCGGACCAGGAGCATGGAAAGTCATTCTTATCGATTCAACGTCTTAAAATGAGTGGAAAACGATACGTCGAATGAATCGAACATGGGGAAAAGGGATACCAGTGGGTGTGGCGTGTCCGACTATGTAGGAGAAATCTCGAAAACACACATTCGAAATGGGTAGATAGATTACCTATCTTGACCCATTACCTCTTCCAGTGGGCGTCAATCGTTCCATGACCCATTTCATTGGATCCAGGGTCTAAAATTTAGTGGAAAATGATACCCCACATGCCTAGATCGCCGAAAATTCATTTTTCAAAGTACACATTTTGATTCCTACCTCCCAAATTTGGTTATGTCGGGCTGAAAAGTTTCCAGAACCAACTAGAGCTAGAAGCAGGGAATTTCAGATATTTAGACTTTTCTTCTACCAAAATTGGCGTGGTCGGTGGACGAACATTTGCTAATTTTGATCTAGACACCTTGAAACGTACAGAAAATTAACTTCGGGCCGAATCGGAGAGATTGGCATTTTGCATGAAATCATAGGTTGATCATTCTAGGAATAAACAACCAAAACGCACAAACTATTTGGACGGTCAACAAATGTAGGTACGTGATGAATACCCCAGAATTGATAGGAAATTAATTCGATTCCAATCACAGTAGTACTCGTAGTAATGGAGATTTTAACTCTTTTCCCCAATTAAAGGTATTATTTTTAAAAAATTACCATTACTTGATGTACAACGTCTGCCTCACGCCAGAATATACTCTTTTTGATAATCCCAGTCGTGCTCAACTCATTTTCAGCCCTATCCCTCAAAACAGAGGCAGAGTTTGGGTTAAAAATGTGTATTTAGAAGACAGACTCTGGAGGTATCAACAGTGTTCACATTTAAATGTTGGATGTTGAATCGATTGAGATGAAGAGAAGACATATACGAAGGCATTGTGAACAGACGAACAAATACCTGCTTCCACATAATTTGCAACCTTGAGCCATTGAGCTGGAAACTATCGTATTTCGGGACAACCAGGACCCAAAAGGTGTTCGCGAGCAAAAATCACATTTTTGGTCCATTTTTTAGCCCTATTCTTTTCCGATCTTCAATAATAATAATCCGAAAATGAATACATTTTTTTTTTCTTATTCATAAAGTTCTATTGATTCTATTGATGAACACCAAGGCCAACAAAGGGTCACTAAAGTGCTCAAAAAAGAAAGTAATTTTGAAAATGAACTCCATTTTCTATTTTAAAGAAAAGAAAAAAGTAGTCAAATTAATGTTTACGCCATTATTTACTTTAATTTTTTTTCAATTGCCATCACTTGCGTACGAGAAACGGCAATTGCCACCGCGGTTACAATTACAGTAATGAAAATAGTAATCATGATTACTCTTGTAGTGATTACAATGTCAAAACTTCGGATTTTCATCTTTTTTTGTTTGAAAATTTTTTTGCAGACAATTGTGCTTAATTGACGATAGATGATCGGAAGAGCAATCATTCATGAAACAGGTTCTCTTGATAAATTTGGGCCGCAATCGATGGGGACATGAGGCAGATCGTGCAGAATCCACTTGGGAAGTACATGCTGAAAGTGTACAACCATAATATCTATCCAGTAAAATTAACTTTAAAATTGGTTTTTCAAATATTTGGGGAAAACATCTAAAAGAAATGTTGGTGGTGATTGTGTAGGGGGGAGGGGGTGTAATAGGGGTTGGAGGTCGGGGTCATGGGGGTGAGCTTCCTCCCGCCCTCCGGGCCCACGAGCCACTTGTTGGATCAATATGTGGTTGTGACGTCAACGGAGGGCATGAATGGGCCCTGGGGTACCTCAATGGGGACACCTGTGACCCATTCAGTCTCAGCCGCCGCTCTAGGAGGATTTTTGGAACGAAAAAATCCCTGTTAGAAAGGAATCTGCCATTCAACGCTCGATAGATGTTCCGGTGGCCATTCGGCTAAAAAGACAACAAAATAAATGACAGCTCTGACAGAAACCCGTAATTTTTTGGTTTATTATTCCTTGAACAATCAAACCATGTTCTCTCAGCAAAGTTTGACATCTCCGATTAGCCAAAGTTGACTGTTTGCAAGATATGATATCAAGATCAAAACGCTGCAAATTCATACCTTGGTTGTTCCTCGGACTAGGCGCGTGGAGAATAATTTAAAGATAGATTCAGCCCTATAAACAATTACGGTGAGCGCCAATCGTTCAGAGACCCGTCTCATTGGATTCAACGTCCAAAATTTAGTTGAAAGTGATACCCCACACGAATAAGTCATCGAAAATGTCGAACAGGGGGAAACAGTGGGTGTGGCGGTTACCGGACCCACTCCAATCGATTCATGGTCCAAAAGTTAGTGGAAAATGATACCCCACACGCCTACCAGGTACGGTACCAGAAATCTCAAAAAAATATATTCGAAATGGGTGGATAGGTACCCATTTTGACCCATTACCTCATCGAGAGGGCGCCAATCGGTTCGGGACCCATTTAAATGGATTCAACGTCCAAAATTTAGTGGAAAAAAATACCCCACACGCCTAGATCGGCAAAAATCTCGAAAATCCATTTTTCGAAAAACACATTTTGACCCCTACTTCTCCCTACCCAAAATTCAAAATAGATAGGTAGGTACCCATTCCGACTCAAACTCCCCTCCTGCAGGATCTAGTCAGTCAGGGACCCATCTTGATGGATTCAGCTCCACAATTTAGTAAAAACGCTGCATATTCCTTCATAGGGGTCGGTTATTCCTCGGACCAGGAGCATGGAGACTCATTCTAATCGATTTAATTTCCTGTATAATTATTAACAACTTTATGTTGAGATGTGGGAAAGGGGAGATAGATGTGAGCACACGGAAGGTTCAAGTAGTAATCAGCTTTTTATTGTCTTGTCGACCAGCTCGAACGTGAACCGGTCGTCACCTCGGACACGTCCCCCACTTCATATCGTTACATCTTTCCTTTTCCAATAAAAAAAATAAAGAATAATTTCAACATACCCGGTCAATCAAATAATCCATAGTGTAAAATAAAGAATTATAATCTTCTCTTAATTGGTAGGTACTTACAGTAGGTACTACGAGTTTCGTACACAGTAGGCCCAACATATCCGCTAGCAACGCACTCTCGCGGATTCTTCTTCGCTCGAGAGGGGAAATTAATCGATATCTGACATCGATGTACATTATCGCCTAATGTAGTAGGTGAAGGTTACATTGTGTTATTGTTATCCTTATAATTGAATTACATAGTTATCAAAGTAAATTTCCTGTTTAATCAAAATTAAATGTTTCTCAAAAACAAAATTATTAGCTCAGCTATCAATCGTCTAGTTTATGTCTGTGTCTCCGTACGTCACCATACCGAATCGTTGTGGTTTTTTAATGAGTGAACGATCGCGGAGGTCACTTTGAGAAAGTGAATTGTCGCTATGTATTTAATCCATAAGGGAAAAAATAGGTATCTATCTACCCATTTCGAATGTGTGTTTTCGAGATTTCTCCTACATAGCCATGTGGGGTATCATTTTCCTCTAAATTTTGGACCCTGAATTGATTGGAATGAGTCCGGGACACGTCACACCCACTGGTATCCCTTTTCCCAATGTTCGAAAGGTATTTTTTGAAAAATGGATTTTCGAGATTTTGGGCGATTTAGGCGAGTAGGGTGTCATTTTCCACTAATTTTTGGACGCTGAATTCAATGAAACGGGTCCCAGAACGATTGGCACCCACTGGAAGAAGTAATGGGTCAAATTGTGTATTTATTACCCATTTTGAATATGTGTTTTCGGGATTTCTGCTACCTAGGCGTGTGGGGTATAGTTTTCCACTAAATTTTTAACGCTGAATTCAATGATGTGTGTCCCAGAACGATTGGCACTCACCGGAAGAAGTTATGGGTCAAAATGGGTATGTAACCACCCATTTTGTACGTGTCAGGATTTCTGGTGCTTAGGCGTGTGGGGTATCATATTCCACTAAATTTTGGACCCTGAATCGATTGGAATGGGTCTGGGACCCGCCACACCCACTGTTTTCCCCATTCGAGGAATAACCAACCCGTGTGTAAGAATTTTCAGATTTTTTACCCTGAACCCCTGAATCGATTGGAATGGGTCCTGGACCCGCCTCACCCACTGTTTCCCCCATTATCTCCAAATTGAAGAAATTAATCTCAACGCGCCTTGTCCGAGGAATAACCAACCCGTGTGTAAGAATTTGAGATTTTAAAATGCATTACCACTACGTACTTAGGATCAACTTGTATGGAGTATCGTGCTAGCACATTGAATGATTACATTATCACTAAAGAGCGTGGTGGCACATTCCAGGCCGTTTGAAGAAACCTAATCGAAGCAGTGAAAACATAATTATCCTCGGTAACCCGAAGTATTCCATCGCTCTATCGGGGTTCAATTTACGAGAGGAGAGCCTCAAACCAACTATATCTGATCCGCGTATCAAGTATCCGACCCACGCACCTAGTATTGATCAAACCACACATTCAAACGGAATTGAATTCATTGAGAGGTGACACACAAGAGCGAGCCATAGTCGCAGCGAGCACAACAGTGGCTCAAATTAGTTTTGAACTGAACAACAACACCTACCGACCTGACGGGTGTCTCTTGGCACCAGTGAAATGGTCGGTTTTGGATGAAGAGGACAGAATTGGAAGCAGGATCGTGATGAATATTGTTCATTTTCATCAAATTAACGATTGTAACGAACATTGGGGATCAATCTTCCAGATCAAATGCATCATTTCTTGAGAATAAATACAAGAATAAATTTATTTACTAACAAATTCCAAACTGAACTTAACCTTTTTTTTTTTTTTTTTTTGACGTTTTAATGTGTCAAGATAAATATTAGCCCGTCCCCCGTCCCCGCCGGTTTTTGGTAGTAGAAAACTCTGTACAAATCTGACATTTTGGTCAGGGGTCCGTTCCCGGCTCTAGTTGGTCCTCGAAACTTTTCCACACGATCGGACCAAATGTGGGCGGGGTAGGGGTCAAAATGTGTATTTCGAATGTGGGGTTTCGAGATTTCTGGTACCTAGGCGTGTGGGGCATGATTTTTCACGAACTTTTGAACGCTGAATCTAATGAAATGGGTCCCAGAACGGTTGGCACCCACTAGAAGAGGTTATGGGTCAGAATGGGTATCTATTACCCATTTTGAATGTGTGTCTTCAAGATTTTCGGTACCTAGGCGTGTGGGGTATCATTTTCCACGAACTTTTGGACGCTGAATACAATGAAATGGGCCCGGAATGATTGGTGCTCTCTGGATGAGGTTATGGGTCTGAAATGGGTTCTGGACCCGCTACACCCACTGTTTCTCCCATTTTCCCTCATGTTGGTTGGTTATTCCTTGAATAATCAACCTATGTTTTCATGCAAATGGTCAACCTCTCCGATTCGGCTCAAAATTTTTTTCTGGACGTTTCGTGGTGTCTAGATCAAAAAAGGTCAATGTCCGTCCGCCGTACGCCGTCCGCCGTCCACGCCGTTTTTGGTAGTAGAAAATTTTCTAAAAATCTGAAATTTGGGTCAGGGGTCTGTTCCCAGCCGAGATGGGTCCTCGAAACTTTTCAGCCCGATCGGACCAAATTTGGGCGGGGTAGGGGTCAAAATGTGTTTTTTGAAAAATGGATTTTTGAGATTTTGGGCGATCTAGGCGAGTGGGGTATTATTTTCCACTAACTTTTGGACGCTGAATCTAATGAAATGGGTCCCAGAACGATCGGCACCCACTGGAAGAAGTTATGGGTCAAATTGGGTATATATTACCCATTTTGAATATGTGTTTTTGAGATTTCTGGAACCTAGGCGTGTGGGGTATCATTTTCCGCTAAATCTTGGAAGCTGAATCCAATGAAGTGGGTCCCAGGACGACTGGCACCCACTGGAAGAAGTTATGGGTCAAATTGTGTATACATTACTCATTTTAAATATGTGTTTATGAGATTTCCGGTACCTGGGCGTGTGGGGTATCATTTTCCACTAAATTTTGGATCCTGAATCGATTGGAATGGGTCTGGGACCCGCCGCACCCACCATTTTCCCCATGTTTTTTAATTAGTTTCCATGCGCCTGGTCTGACGAATAACCAACCCCTGTGTAAGAATTTGCAGCGTTTTTAAGAAATGAGTCTCCATGCGCCTGGTCCGAGAAATAACCAATCCCTGTAAAAAAAGAAAAAAATGTCCACCTTTTTTTCCCCTCATAAAGAGGTTTTATTAGAGAATTAGTGTTTGGGACCTCGAGAGAAGTGGTTTACCAAATTCATGACAACTATTATTTATAAGTGATCTTGTGTACCATAGAAGAATAGACCACCTCCTGGAGCTCATTTTTAGCCCCATTCATTAGCGAGTGAAGTGAATCATTTTTCTCAGATGCAAACAGGATAACCCACATTTTTGCAGCAAATAATAAAAGTAAACGTGTCAACGTTGTCGTTACTTATTCACAAATCGTCATCTTTCATCGAGTGCATGCCAAAGTAAAGTGGATGATGAGTCCTACAAAACTTGAAACACTGTTCGGGGAACACTCTCTTATCTTTTGCTGAGGAGCCCAACGTTCGAAAACATCAAAATGATATTCTTTCTTTGAGGCAATAAATGAGGAGCGCTTCAGTTGAGTCAACTTTTCCACTCCTGAAAATTTGCATTCTGATAAGTTTTTAAACGACAAAGATAGCTTTATTTTTATTTATTTTATTTTTATTTTATTTTTTATTTATTTATTTTTTTTTTTTTTTTGGTGAGGGGGGAGAAGAGCACTTTTTCAAAATCATAACGTTTAAAAATCCATTTGTCAGTAATTTTAGAATGTTGTTTTCAAAGAGTGTTGACATCTACGTCTCAGCCCCTCACGAAAAGTATTAAGTAACCCATGAATAAATAAATAGCCTCATTCACCAACTTTCTGATTCATTGCCTCTCTTCGCTACCTAACCTGGCCCTGGGAAACCTTCCCGTATGATGTAGTCCACGATTTTCATTGGGTAGGTATCAAGAGGGAATTATTTATGACGTCATTGAAACCATTCAGCGAATTAGGTCAAACAGCAATTTTCACTTGAAAACTAACACATTCTGTTTTCAGTCCGTCAGTCAATATTTAAGATTCATCTCAGTAAAAAACAATATTGTGATAACGATTTGGTGGTACACCCACCTACTTAAAGATGAGAGAATTGATATTATTGGTTCCTCTAATTGTCATTATACCTACCAATTATGAAAATCTTTATTACCATAATAATTTTTTACTCATTGTTTCCAAACCACTGTCATCAAAATCATCAATACAACTGTGAATGTTTTGTAACCGCTCTATCATAAAAAAAGGTCAACCTCTCCGATTCATAATTTTTTTCTGGGTGTTTCATGGTATCTAGATCAAAAAAGTCAAATGTCCGTCCGCCGTACGGTGTACGCCATACACCGTCCAAGGATTCTCTTTCTGTTTGGTCTGCATCTGAGGCCCTTCTGGCCCTTTGCAGCCATTCACTTGCATGGGTTCTGTCGCTGTCCAGTCTGTTAACTGATTTTTTTTTCTTCTTCTTCTTCTTCTTCTTCTTTTTTCTTGGTTTTATGGCATCCTTGCCCTCTCCAGCGTTGGTCGCAATGCGGCCGGGATGGCCCACGTAGAGGTGCTGGAATTTTACAGGGAGTTTTGAGGGCAAGGTTCATAATTGGAATTAATTATGGCATTGCTGCTGCCTCGCCTCTCAGGCGAACTTTGGCTTGTGCAAATGTATCGAAGTTCTTCCATGCATTTCTGGACTCCACCAAAGAGCATAGTGGGCCGTTGTACTCAATTGTGCCTGTCATAACATGACTCTCATTGTTGTATAGCGGGCAGCTCCGCAGGACGTGCTCTGCCGTCTCCGAAGGGTGACCGCATGGAGTGGAGTTTGGCACTGAAATTACCATGGCCGGTGAGGGGTACTCTCATATGAGGGTTCCACATGATCCAAGTTCAGGCGCTGTGAGATATTGGGGAAGAACTGGTGTGTCAGCCGCCCGCTTGCTGCACTATTCCACCGTTCCAGCCTCGTAGTTAGTGCCCATTCTCGTATTCTGGCTATCTTCATTTCGCTCGTATGTGCTGCTTCCAACAAACCATTCAAATCCCTCTGCAAGGGGACTGCAGTACGATCTGGCCACTTGATCGAGCTGAAGGCAACCCTCGCATCAAGCATAATATGAACAGGCATGCAGCCCGAAATCACCTGAAGCCCGAGTGTGGTTGCTGTACGATAACCGCGTGTGATTGCCAGAAGAACGCCTTACGCCGTCCACGCCGTTTTTGGTAGAAGAACATTTTTCTTAAATCTGAAATTTTAGTCAGGGACCCGTTTCCGGCTCTAGTTGGTCCTCAAAGCTGTTTAACCCGATCGGACCGAATTTGGGCGGGGTAGGGGTCAAAATGTGTGTTTTTTTTAAATGGTTTTTCGAGATTTTGGGCGATCTAGGCGAGTGGGGTATCATTTTCCACTAAACTTTGGACGCTGAATCCAATGAAATGGGTCCCGGAAGGTTTGGCACCCACTGGAAGAGGTTATGGGTCAAAATGGCTATCTATATACCCATTTGAATATATGTGTTTTCGGGATTTCTGGTACCTAGGCGTGTGGGGTATCATTTTCCACTATATTTTGAACGCTGAATCCAATGGGACGGGTCCCGAAACGATTGACGCCCTCTGGATCAGTTTATGGCGTTTTTTCTTTACAACGGATGAACGAATCGATATCTATGTATAGATTTCGATGTGACGTAGATCGATGTTGATGATTTCCATCCAGACGGAGTACCCCCGGTCACCTGAAATATAATAAAAGGTCTTTGCTTAAATGTTCAGGATTAAATCGCGGATTTCTTCCTCTTTGCGTCATTGCTCGGAATAATATGAGACCCAAGGGTGGGCAATATTTTTTCAATTGTTCTCTCCAATGCTATCATTACACAACCACTTTGACAATGGGCTCAGGAAGAAAGCTTTCGTTGAATTAGTTGTTGGAGAAGCTTCTACTCTTCTACTTTCCGGTTTTTTCTGGAGGGGGGGGGGGGTTCTTCTTGGCGGCCCTTTAGGTCACCGTCTCTGCTGCTGATACCGATGGGGCTGTTAGGGTCGTTTTCCACCTGCGTATTGTTTTCCGAAGGAAAGTGCGATGACAGTCGAAAGGACAGGCCCTTTCCTCTTTCCTGCCCCCACAATGGTCACACAGGCGCACGTGTTTTGATCACCTTTTGTTCAGACGGCTCGATTCACATCTTTTCCGCTTCATCTCGTCGCTCTACTTTCTTCGGACTTTATCTTTCCCAATCACGCTCAATTAATTTTTTTCACACTTCCGTGTCCCCCACGTTCAACGCCCACAAAATGAAACAGTTTGGCGACTACAATGAAGCTCATTGATTGATCACAACCGCCACAGATAATGTCGCTCGAAGGAAATCTAAATTCCATTGTGTTTTCCAACATTCTCGACGGAAACTCATTCAATTCTCCCCACGCCAGACACCCCTTTCAAGGCACGTGGTGTCTAGTTTTCCGGTAGGTCAACGATCTGTATCAGACGTCCACTGTAACAGTATTGTTACTCCTTTCTACTCGATCAATTCTTCCTCATTGACAATATTTCACCCTTTGAAACCATAATTAGGTCCCTGAAAAAATCCACGTAAAACTGCAATTTCCTTTCTACATATATTTTTTTCTCATTTGCATATTAATGTAAACTAGTACGAGGCGTGTCCCTAAAATAAGTTCCACAAATTGTTTTCACATAAAAAAAACAAATTTAATTTTAATGAAAATTATATTTTTTTGGAAAGTTCAGTCCTTCTTTTATTATTCTACATAGTCGCCGTTGCGTTCTATGCATTTCTGCATTCGAGGCAGCCACTTCTTTAAAACAGAATCATAGAACTCTACCTTGGAGCTCTCTGGAAGTCACATGGTGCTAAATCTGGACTGTAGGGTAGGTGAGACATCATTTTCCATCCAAATTTTGGTTGGTTATTCCTTGAATAATCAACCCATGTTCCTACGCAGAAATTCGATCTTTCCGAATCGGTTCAAAATTTTCTTCTGTGGTAGGAAACTTTTTTTCTGGACGTTTCAAATTGTCTAGATCAAATAAGTCAAATGTCCGTCCGCCGTACACCGTCCGCCCCGTTTTCGGTAGGAAAATTTCCAAAATTCTGAAATTTTGGTCAGGGTCCGTTCATGGCTCTGGTTGGTCCTCAAAACTTTTCGACCCGATCGAACCAAATTTGGGTGGGGTAGGGGTCAAAATGTGAATTTCGAAAAATGGATTTTTGAGATTTTTTGCAAGGAGTGTGGGGTATCATTTTCCACTAAATCCTGGACGCTGAATTTAATGTAATGGGTCCTGGAACGATTGGCACTCCTTGGAAGGGGTTATGGGTCAAAATGGGAATCTATTGCCCATTTTGAATATGTGTTATCGAGATTTCTCGTACCTAGGTGTGTGAAATATAGTATCATTTTCCACTAAATTGTGGACCCTCAATCGATTGGAATGGGTCCGGGACCCACCACACCCACTGTTTCCATTTTCCCCATGTTAAAGAAATGAGTCACCATGCGCCTGGTCCGAGGTTTGATCTGAACACCTTGAAACGTAAGAAAAAAAAATGTTGGGCCGAATCGGAGATATTGCCTTTTTGCATAAAAAAATAGGTTGATTCGGAATAACCAACCAAAAAAATTACAGTTCGTGAAATTATTTCTGATTTCATACCTTCGGAGGAGACTCTTTTCTTCGTTGAATCCTACGTAGTTAAACTCTGATTTACTCTGGGATGTCGAGTACTGAAGATGACGGTACGTTGCCTGACAGTTCATTATTCTCTGACGTAACAGGGTATTATTTCTTGCGATAGCCATGCAGCAGGGAGCGCAAACATTTCGCATCTCATTAAAACTAGAGCTTTCCGCGTTCAAACCTTCAAACTTGTGAGTTGTTCGGTTTCCCTTTAGAGCAACTTCCTGCATTTTCTCCGTACTTGATACGAACTCTCGACTGAAATATGAAACGGGCCGGGCCTCTACTGACCAAATGATGCCCCTTAAAATCAGATCCGTCCAACTTGTTCTGGAATACCTACGTGGCACTTCTCAACAATAATGTAATCCCACTGACAAAGACTTTACTAACGAAGTTGGGTGCGTCGACCGGGCCTGTGAAGAACCCTCACAGGCACGTGACGTTACAACGGAACGGGCTTCCCTGGAGTTTTCAGTTCATTGCGACACGAAATAAAAACGCTGCAAATTCTTACACAGGGGTTGGTTATTCGTCAGACCAGGCGCATGGAAACATATTTAAAAACATGGAGGAAATGGGGAAAATGGTGGGTGCGGCGGGTCCCAGACCCATTCCAATCGATTCAGTGTCCATGATTTAGTGGAAAATGATACCCCACACGCCCAGGTACCAGAAATCTCATAAACACATATTTAAAATGGGTGATGTATACCCAATTTGACCCATAACTTCTTCCAGTGGGTGCCAATCGTCCTGAGACCCACTTCATTGGATTCAGCTTCCAAGATTTAGCGGAAAATGATACCCCACACGCCTAGGTTCCAGAAATCTCAAAAACACATATTCAAAATGGGTAATATATACCCAATTTGACCCATAACTTCTTCCAGTGGGTGCCAATCGTCCTGAGACCCATTTCATTTGATTCAGCGTCCAAAATTTAGTGGAAAATGATACCCCACTCGCCCAGATCGCCCAAAATGTCGAAACACCATTTTTCAAAAAACACATTTTGACCCCTACCCCACCCAAATTTGGTCCGATCGGGCTGAAAAGCTTGGAGGACCGTCCCAGGCCGGTTACAGACCCCTGACCCAAATTTCAGATTTTTAGAAAATTTTCTACTACCAAAAACGGCGTGGGCGGCGGACGGCGTACGGCGGACGGACATTGACCTTTTTTGATCTAGACACCATGAAACGTCCAGAAAAAAATTTTGAGCCGAATCGGAGAGGTTGACCATTATCATGAAAACATAGGTTGATTATTCAAGGAATAACCAACCAAAACGCTGGGAATTCTTACACACGGGTTGGTTATTCCTGGAACCAGGCGCATGGAGACTAATTTCATCAACATGGGGAAAATGGGGGAAACAGTGGTTGTGGTGGGTCCCGGACCCATTCCAATCGATTCAGGGTCCAGAATTTAGTGGAAAATGATACCCCACTAGCCTACATCTCCCAAAATCTCGAAAATACATTTTTCAAAAAACACATTTTTACCCCTACCCTGCCCAAATTTGGTCCGATCGGGCTGAATAGTTTCGAGGACCGTCCTACCCCAAGAACAGACCCCTGACCAAAATGTTTGAATAATTTCTACTACAAAAGTCGGCGTGGACGGCGGACGGACATTTGCTAATTTTGATCTAGACACCTAAAAACTCCCAGGAAAAATTTGGGCCGAATCGGAAAGTCTGACATTGATGAAAACATAGGTTTATAATTCAAGGAATAACCATCCAAAACTGCGAATTCTTCTGCAGCGGTTATTCTACTACGACGAATATAACTCTCTTGATGTTCTTGAACATTTCGTTATCACAAGTTTTGGAGGCATTTTCACGGGTAGGCGAACCGCCTTGGGGCCTCTAATTTAACTAACTGAGTCTATCTCAACTCCCTGAGCTGTTACTGGATGATATTTACAACGTCCCAACTGTTTGAACTCCCACCCACGCCTGTGACACTTATATATGTGTCGGGGAGTTGGTGGATGTCCGCAATCAACGAACCCTTCACGCGGGTTGGTGTAATGGGAGTTAGAGAGGTTTCTCCTATCTTGCAGTTTCCAGGTTCGGACATTTTCAACGTTGAAGTCATTTTGAACTGACAAGACCCCAGATGCAATTGAGAATGACCATGGTGCACAATAATAAGGCAATGTTCGTTTGGACAAGGATTGCAACGCGACTGCGGGACGTGTCAGATAAAGACAGATGCACGATTGCGGGGAAAATGCAAAGTGCAGGGAGAAGACAGTACAAGCAATTAACTTCAGAGATGCAAAGGTTTTGGTTGGTTATTCCTTGAATAATCAACCTATGTTTTCATGAAAATGGTCAACCTCTCCGATTCGGCTCAAAATTTTTTTCTGGACGTTTCATGGTGTCTAGATCAAAAAACGCTGCAAATTCTTACACACGGGTTGGTTATTCCTCGGACCAGGCGTATGGAGACTCATTTCTTCAACATGGAGGAAATGGGGGAAACAGTGGGTGCGGCGGGTCCCAGACCCATTCCAATCGATTCAGTGTCCATGATTTAGTGGAAAATGATACCCCACACGCCCAGGTACCAGAAATCTCATAAACACATATTTAAAATGGGTGATGTATACCCAATTTGACCCATAACTTCTTCCAGTGGGTGCCAATCGTCCTGAGACCCATTTCATTTGATTCAGCGTCCAAAATTTAGTGGAAAATGATACCCCACTCGCCTAGATCGCCCAAAATCTCGAAAATCCATTTTTCAAAAAACACATTTGACCCCTTCCCCACCCAAATTTGGTCCGATCGGGCTGAAAAGCTTGGAGGACCGTCCCAGGCCGGTTACAGACCCCTGACCCAAATTTCAGATTTTTAGAAAATTTTCTACTACCAAAAACGGCGTGGACGGCGGACGGCGGACGGCGGACGGACATTGACCTTTTTTGATCTAGACACCATGAAACGTCCAGAAAAAAATTTTGAGCCGAATCGGAGAGGTTGACCATTTGCATGAAAACATAGGTTGATTATTCAAGGAATAACCAACCAAAAGGTCAATGTCCGCCGTCCGCCGTCCACGCCGTTTTTGGTAGTAGAAAATTTTCTAAAAATCTGAAATTTGGGTCAGGGGTCTGTAACCGGCCTGGGACGGTCCTCCAAGCTTTTCAGCTCGATCGGACCAAATTTGGGCGGGGTAGGGGTCAAAATGTGTTTTTTGAAAAATGGATTTTCGAGATTTTGGGCGATCTAGGCGAGTGGGGTATCATTTTCCACTAAATTTTGGACGCTGAATCAAATGAAATGGGTCTCAGGACGATTGGCACTCACTGGAAGAAGTTATGGGTCAAATTGGGTATATACTACCCATTTTGAATATGTGTTTTTGAGATTTCTGGAACCTAGGCGTGTGGGGTATCATTTTCCACTAAATTTTGGACGCTGAATCAAATGAAATGGGTCTCAGGACGATTGGCACTCACTGGAAGAAATTATGGGTCAAATTGGGTATACATCACCCATTTTGAATATGTGTTTATGAGATTTCTGGAACCTAGGCGTGTGGGGTATCATTTCCCACTAAATCATGGACACTGAATCGATTGGAATGGGTCTGGGACCCGCCGCACCCACCGTTTTCCCCATTTCCCCCATGTTTTTAAATAAGTTTCCTTGCGCCTGGTCTGACGAATAACCAACCCCTATGTAAGAATTTGCAGCGTTTTGAATATGCGTTTTCGAGATTTCCGGTACCTGGGCGTGTGGGGTATCATTTTCCTCTAAATTTTGGATCCTGAATCGATTGGAATGGGTCTGGGACCCGCCGCACCCACCGTTTTCCCCATTTCCCCCCTGTTTTAAATAAGTTTCCATGCGCCAGGTCTGACAAATAACCTACCCCTGTATAAGAATTTGCAGCGTTTTTAGTATACACCTCACGCGGCAGTAGATTTCACAAGACTTGAAGACCGACCAAACTGGATAAGGTTGGATGAAGAACATGGATGCTCCCAAAAATATACTGTCTCCAAACACAAACTGAGAGTCACAAAGTAACCGAAGGTTTTCAGCATTGTTGAACATACCATCCTCTCCTGCCATGCAGCACAATAATTTTGAAGTATCCGGATACGGAACAGACAATAATGCATACAACTGCTGTAGACACGAATCATGGGCAATGCTCCAAAATTTAGTGGAAAATGACACCCCTCACGCCTAGATTCCAGGAATCTCGAAAACACACATTCGAAATGGGTAGATAGGCACCCACCTTGACCCATAAACTCACCCGGAGGGCACCAATCGTTCCGGGAAGCTGAATCCTCTGAAATTGGTCCCAGAACGATTGGCACCCACAGGAAGAAGTTATGGGTCAAATTGGGTATCTATTACCCATTTTGAATATGTGTTTTCGGGATTTCAGGTACCTAGGCGTGTGGGGTATCATTTTCCAGTAAATTTTGGATCCTGAATCGATTGGAATGGGTCCGGGACCCACTGTTTCCCCAATTTTCCCCATGTTGAAGAAATGAATCTCCATGCGCCTGGTTCGAGGAATAACAAACCAAAAATAATCTTATCGCAATCGTGTTACGGCCTGAACAAATAAGGGTGTGATTGTAATACGATGATTGTCGTACGACATCAGGAACCAAATTCTTCCGAATAATTCCTTCAATAGCCACAATCGATGTACGCTTCTTTCGACTTTGCCTGTAGGAAAGCCTAGGCTGTAGGAAACCATTTTTCACGACATGGAGGATGTACACCTGCTGACAATTTCGGGAGCGTTCCATCAGCCAGAACGTGATCTTTCTGCCAGAAACTCTACAAACATTTTGTCAAAACGTATTGAGCTTGAGCGCGAGGAGGACTCCGCACCAAAACGAATGCACAGGCTTGCTTTGTTCCACCATCGAATTTGCCGAAACCTAATGCATCGAATTACGATTGTTATTAATGGGTCGCTTCCAACAGTTGCCACCTTCCCCTACAGCCGATGATGGGTCGTCGAATAGGACGATTTAAAGTCAGATCATTAGGTATTACACAGTTGTTTAAGCGGACCAGAAAAGCGGCCAGAAATTTCATCGTTGTGTTCCTCCATACCATGTTCAGTTCACTGCAAACCGTGTTCAGTCCAAGAGACTGTGATAAAGCCCCATCAAAAACGCTGCAAATTTTTACACACGGTTTGGTTATTCCTTGGACCAGGCGCATGGAGACTCATTTCTTCAATATGGAGAAAATGGGGAAAACAGTGGGTGTGGCGGGTCCCGGACCCATTCCAATCGATTCAGCGTCCAAAATTTAGTGGAAAATGATACCCCAAACGCCTAGGTACCAGAAATCTTGAAAACACATATATAAAATGAGTAGATACATACCCATTTTGACCCATAACCTCATCCAGAGGGCGCCAATCGTTCCCGGACCCATTTCATTGAATTCAGCGTCAAAAAACCTCGAAAACCCATTTATCAAAAAACCCATTTTGATCCCTGCCCCACCCAAATTTGGTCCGATCGGGCTGAAAAGTTTCGGGGACCAACTAGAGCCAGGAAGGGACCCCTGACCCAAATTTCCGGATTGCGATCTGCTCTTCCAAAATGGACAAAAATTATCCTATTAACTTCAATTTCTTCGAGGAAAATTGTACTTTGCCTGTTGAAGTTTTCCCTCGAGTGGAACGCCCGACGTTATCGTCCTGTTGGGAGACGTGCTCTTTTATAGCGTGTTCAGGGGTAGTCGCTTTGTGTTTATACCATCTGTTGAACACGCCAGCCGTCTTCTAGAAATAGCTCCCGACCTCCGTTTTTTTTCCTAATCGCGGTCAAGTATTAGACCCAACCCCCACCCACCATAATATTCTCGAGTTCTATCGGTACATTCCATTTCCATCACAGGAAAGAGAGGGAGAAAGGGTTGATCGAGAGGTTGGGCCTTCCTCGTCTGACTTCTTAATGAACCCTTCTAATTAGCTATCACATTGCAATATAAATATGCCTATCGCATACCAGCTCCTGGTTCACCCTTAAGCATTCAACTATTTTTAACAGTAATTATATAAAAGCAACAGGTTCATTAGAATCTCAAATTAAAAACGCTGAAAATTCTTTCACAGGGGTTGGTTACTCCTCGGACCAGGCGCATGGAGACTCATTTCTCCAACATGGGGGGAAATGGGGAAAAAAGTGGGTGTGGCGGGTTCCGGACCCATTCCAATCGATTCAGGGTCCAAAATTCAGTGGAAAATGGTACCCCACACGCCTAGGTTCCAGAAATCTCAAAAACACATATTCAAAATGGGTAATATATACCCAATTTGACCCATAACTTCTTCCAGTAAGTGCCAATCGTCCTGAGACCCATTTCATTTGATTCAGCGTTCAAAATTTAGTGGAAAATGATACCCCACTCGCCTAGATCACCCAAAATCTCGAAAACCCATTTTTCAAAAAACACATTTTGACCCCTACCCCGCCCAAATTTGGTCCGATCGGGCTGAAAAGCTTGGAGGACCGTCCTAGGCCGGGAACAGACCCCTGACCCAAATTTCAGATGTTTAGAAAATTTTCTACTACCAAAAACGGCGTGGACGGCGGACGGCGTACGGCGTACGGCGGACGGACATCGACCTTTTTGGTTGGTTATTCCTTGAATAATCAACCTATGTTTTCATGCAAGTGGTCAACCTCTCCGATTCGGCTCAAAAATTTTTTCTGGACGTTTCATGGTGTTTAGATCAAAAAAGGTCAATGTCCGTCCACGCCGTTTTTGGTAGTAGCAAATTTTCTAAAAATCTGAAATTTGGGTCAGGGGTCTGTTCCCGGCCTAGAACGATCCTCCAAGCTTTTCAGCCCGATCGGACCAAATTTGGGCGGGGTAGGGGTCAAAATGTGTTTTTTGAAAAATGAATTTTGAGATTTTTGGCGATCTAGGCGAGTGGGGTATCATTTCCCACTAAATTGTGGATCCTGAATCGATTGGAATGGGTCTGGGGCCCGCCGCACCCACTGTTTCCCCATTTCCCCCATGTTTTAAATAAGTTTCCATGCGCCTGGTGTGACGAATAACCAACCCCTGTGTAAGAATTTGCAGCGTTTTTGATCTAGACACCATGAAACGTCCAGAAAAAAAATTTGAGCCGAATCGGAGAGGTTGACCATTTGCATGAAAACATAGGTTGATTATTCAAGGAATAACCAACCAAAATGGGTAGATGATACCCAATTTGACCCATAACTTCTTCCGGTGGGTGGCAATCGTTTTCGGACCCATTTCGTTGGATTCAGCGTCCAAAAATTAGTGGAAAATGATACCCCACACGCCTAAGTACCAGAAATCTCGAAAACACTGAATCGATTGAGTGGAATCCACATTATGTACATCAGTAATCCATAAGTCTATCCCCAACAGAACACTATGGGGTTATAGGTAACAGCTGGCATCAAAATTAGGCAAAAGAAGACGATGATGTTGAAGAGGAAGAAGAAGAACTGATCGGTAGAACTGATAAAGTGATAACATTGATAACGATTATGGTTGATTGTTATTAGACTAAAATGGAATTATTTATTTTGAACAATTATTCGCGTGTTGTAGTTTGCGTATTATAGTGGAAGTAAGATAATCATTCCGAGCCTGTTGTAACTGTAAACGAGAATTCTGTGTATTTTCGTCTCTGTCGATCAGTGGTGTACCAATCCACATTCCTACTTCCTATTTTCTTCCAAAAACCCCTAGTTCTATACCGTAGTATTCTGAGCGTAGCATGGCCGCAATGAGGCTGAGAGCGGTCATAGCACGACCATTCAAAGCCATACAAGGAAAATACACAGCCAAAGTGAAACTGGTCAACGATTATTTCGAACGTATGCAAAATTCATTTAAACTTCCCGAACGCTTCAAAGGAACCGTGATTGAACGGTAGGTTGCGGCTTTAAAATACTTGCTTTAAAATACGAAATGGAATGTTTCTTCGTTGAGAATTTCATTATCAGTCAACCTTCATTCATCTACCCATGCTGGTAAGTCTTCAGATCAGCACGCACCCCTAAAAATCGGTATATCGCTCTATGGCAATGTCCCCTTGACAGGAGATTCCCGCAATAATACGGATCGTTCTATGAACTCTATCATCAAAAATTAAAAAACGCTCCGAATTCTTACACATGGGTTAGTTATTCCTCGAACCAGGCGCATGGAGACTCATTTCTTCAACATGAGAAAAATGGGGCTAACAGTGGGTGTGATGGGTCCCGGACCCATTCCAATCGATTCAGGGTCAAACATTTTGTGGAAAATGATACCCCGCACGACTAGGTACCAGAAATCTCGATAACACATATCCAATACCAGAAATCTTGAAAACACATAAACAAACATGGGAAGATGGTGGAACCAGTGGGTGTGGCCGGTCCCGGACCCATTCAAATCGACTGAGGGTCCAAAATTTACTGGAAAATGATACCCCACACGCCTAGGTACCAAAAATCTTGAAAACACATTTTTAAGAATAAAGTTAAGTATCTTATTCTGAAAGCAGTTGTTAATATTAGTCTATTACAGAAATGTTGCTTATAAGTTATCTACTTGGTGCAATAAAACATGTAAGTAAAAATAAAAATAAAAAAAAATAATTAAAAAAAAAAAAACATACAAAATTTGTAAGTACATACCCAATTTGAACCATAACTTCTTCCAGTGAGTGCCTATCGTTTTGGGACCCATTTCATTGGATTCAGCGTCCAAAATTTAGTGGAAAATAATACCCCACTCGCCTAAATCGCCCAAAATCTCGAAAATCCGTTTTTCAAAAAACACATTTTGACCCCTACCCCGTTCAAATTCGGTCTGATCGGGCTGAGGACCGACTTAGGCCGGGAACAGACCCCCGACCCAAATTTCAGATTTTTAGAGAATTTCCTACTATCAAAAACGGCGGACGGACATGTTGGTTTTTGATCTAGACACCTTAAAATGCCCAGAAAAAAAATTTTGAGCCGAATCGGAGAGGTTGACCTTTTGCATGAAAACATAATTTGATTATTCTAGGAATAACCAAGCAAAAGCAAAATTAAAAATAATAATATTATATAAAAATATAAATATAAATATGAAACAAACTGATGGAAGCAAGCATTACAGTCTCGAATCATCCTAGTTCGACGATTTTCGGGGGTGCGTGCACTGATCTCAAGATCAACCCCCTTCTCACGTTCTGGTATGCTTTACTATCAATTTCTTGTAATCAACTGGTGCCTGTAAAGGAATGAATTGAATTGAATATGTTGTTGTTTTTTCAGATGGGCGGATTACTGGACGGCCGTTTGCAAAGATTACACTGAAGCCCTCGTGGGAATAGTGACGGAAGGACGTGATAAGCCCCTCAAGGGTGCGCTGTACATCTCGGCCGCTTCAGCCGCTTATTTTTGCTCTAGAAGAAACCCAGACGAATCACATTTCAGGTATGACACGTCATGTTGAATGCCGTGAAGGGTGTACTTGACTATTGAACCCCATTTCAGAGCATTGTGACCCCTGAAACCAACATTTTTGAACATTTGGCTAGTGTTTCGGAATAATAGATGGTAACAGACACCCAGAGGGGTTATGGAGAGTTCCAAGCGCGGACGCCTGGTGGCAAATCTCGAAAACACATTCGAAATGGATAGATAGGTACCCATTTTGACCCATAACCTCATCCAGAGAGCACCTATCATTCCGGGCCCATTTCATTGTATTCAGCGTCTAAAATGTAGAGGAAAATGATACCCCACACGCCTAGGTACCAGAAATCTCGAAACACACATTCGGAATGGGTAGATAGGTACCCATTTTGACCCATACCTTCTTCCGATGGGTGCCAATCGTTCTAAGACCCTTTTCATCGGATTCAGCGTCCAGAATTGGGCCGAATCGGAGAGGTTGACCCTTTGCATGGATACATATGTTGATTATTTATTTATTTATTTATTTATAGCACGGACCCAAGGTCCAATTAACAAGAATACAAATATAAATTAAATGAGAACAAAGGTAAAATGGCTGGGTACAACACCTGCCAGGATAGCAAACATTTATCATTAAGAATTATTTGGCAGAGAGGACTTCAACAGCTCGCGCCCTGTAAGCTTGCAGAGAGTCCGAGAAGAGATCGCAGGCAGCCTCTTGCAAAATCAAATTAGCCTGACGAGGAAGACGGAGAAGCGGACGGTCCCTGAGGTAATTTGTCTGTGCAAATGGAACGAGGAAAACATTGTGCGAACGAGAGAAAAATTGAGGCACATTGAGGGAGATCATTTGCAGAAGAGGAGGACAACCGATGACTCCATTCATCAACTTATGGAAGAAGCATTGATCGGCCACAGCACGACGATTGACCAACGGGGTAAGACGGCAGACACGTAGGATTGAGCCATAGTCGAGATCATGCCACGGGATACCCATCTTGAAAGCAACGTAACGAAGGAAGATGTGCTGTACAGTCTCAATCTGGTGGGCGTAGGTGGCGTAGTATGGCGACCACACGACGGACGAATACTCCAGGAGAGGACGGACAAGCGAGCAATACAGCGTCGTTATGGCCTTGACATCACTGAATTCACGGGTGTTACGCTTTATGAAACCCAGTACCCTCCGAGCACGGCCAGTAACTACGACAATGTGTTCGCCAAAATTTAACTGTTGATCCAACAAGACCCCCAGATCACGCGTAACTTGCAAGCGATGGAGAGAAGTGCCAAGAATGGAGTAGTTGAAAATGAAAGGGTCATGCAGGCGAGAAAACGAACTGACCGAGCACTTTAATGGGTTAAGCTGCAGACAATGGACGCCACACCACTCCACGAAGTCATTGAGGGCGGACTGAAGGATCTCACAATCAGCAGCTGATGTTACACGGGTAAAAATCTTAAGGTCGTCTGCAAACATCAGGAAGGAAACATCAGGGAAAATCCGGCAGAGCGAACCACAGAAGACTACGAACAGCAAGGGACCAATATGTGACCCCTGAGGCACACCCGAAGAGGCAGGGAAAGGCTGAGAGGCGACGCCTCTTATCCTCACCAACATCGAGCGATCCACCAGATAATCCGCGACCCATTGGAGAAAAGAGCCATGAACACCAAGAGAGCGCAGACAAGCGATGAGGTGGCTGTGGGAAACTCTATCGAACGCCTTGGAAAAGTCCGTAGAGACCGAGTCAACCTGCTTACCCGCTGAGAAAGCGCTGAGAATATATTCCTGATACAGAAGGAGGTTGGTTGTAATGGAGCGTCCCTTGACAAAACCATCCTGCTCAACAGGAATGGACGGTGACAGAAGAAAAGTGATGATTCCAACCACCAGCTTCTCAAACAGCTTAGGGATTGTCGACAGAGATGAAATGAAGAGATGGTTATTCAAGAAATAACCAACCAAAACGCTGCAAATTCTTTCGCAGGGGTTGTTTCACATGTGTGTATTTCGAAAAATGGATTTTTGGCGATCTATGCGTGTGGGGTACATTTTCTGCTGAATCCAATGATACGGGTTCCGGAACTATTGGTGCCCTCTGGATGAGGCTATGGGTCAAAATGGGTACCTATCTACCCAATTCGAATGTGTGTTTTCGAGATTTCTAGTACCTCGGCGTGTGGGGTATCCTTCTCCACTAAATTTTGGACCCTGAATCGATTGGAATGGGTCCGGGTCCCGCCACACCCACTGTTTTCCCCCATTTTCCCCATGTTGGAGTAATGAATCTTCATGCGCCAGGTCCGAGGAATAACCATAACTAACGCGTGTGAAAAAACTTGCAGCGTTTTTACTGAAATAGTTTGTTTCAAACCCCACAGATGTACCTATCAATGATTATTATGTTTTCTCTTTCTGTCCAGGAACACTCTCCTTTCTCATTGCAACGAGTTCATTTTCGTGGGACCAAATATCCGCAGCCCGGAGACAGCCAAGCATCTCAAAACGCTCGAAATGTGTTACAACGAAGGTAAAATTCACTATGCATCAATCCATAATTAAGTTGGCCTAGTATTTAACAATAACAAATTTATACGGATTCATACTTCCCAAAATTAACCTTACCTGTGGTTCTTTTTGCAGGAATTATAAAGCGCCTGTCTTTTGGTATATTTTCCATCATGTGGGTCGATAATTTCCGCGACGACGTCGGAGCTTACAAAGCGACATGTCAGTACATGACTCCTGACATTTTATCTTTTTATAGCCGCGTCGTTGACGTCGGTTTTCTCAACCGTTGGTGGATACTTGAGAGAAAAATGATCGACTGCGATATTAATCCCGGCGAGTGGGAAGAATCCAAAGATTAGCGTAACGTTTCGAAATTGTGGTTTCCTGTAAACCCCTGAAATTTGGAATAGCAAAATTAAATAATTTTTCCAGATTTTCCGAGCAATTCCTAGGCATTCTCAACTACTTTTAATTATATTTTTGTGTTGCTGAATATTATATTTGTGAATAAAGTTAAGGGAGGAGATGTGCTAGACCTTGGAAACTACCGCCCCATATCCCTACTAAGCACAATCTAAAAATTAATCAAAAGATGGGTAAATAAAATAAATAAATAATTTTTTTTTGCTGATAGTTACACCATGGGAACAATTCATAGTGCTGAGCAAAGCGTCGTAATTTATGTTTATCATGCTGGAATGTCAATCCCGATTGAAAAAATCCCACACACTGTATAGTTCCGCATTGACTAGATAGTCCCTTAGCTTCTTCTTGAATGTAGGAAGTATATCTTCTTCTGGAGGTGGAGTGCGTGGTTGTAGGCTGACACAGCGTTGTACAGGACCCCCGCTCGAAGAAGTGCAGGCGATGACCAGGAACTTTTAGTAACAGCATCCGGTTCCGAGTCTCGTGGGAATGGTCAAACTTGAGGTGCTCAAAGATTTCGGGATGTTTTTTAATGTAATGCAGGGCTTCTAATATAAAAAGACTCGGCAGTGTCAGTACATTCTGCTCTACAAAGCAACCTCTACAAGACGCTGATGGGGCAATTCCCAGAAGTATCCAGAGTGCTCGCTTCTGCAGCTTGAATATCATCTCAAGGTTGGCAGGAGAACCCCAAAAAAGAACTCCCTGGATACAATAAGCCCATGATTACAAGCCATGAGAGTTTCTCTGGAGGCAACTGTTTTCAGTCTTCTCAGGGCAAAACACATGCTTGACAACTTGGACGAAAGTTCTTTAACGTGTCCTTTTAATCTCATGGTCGAGTCAAGCAGTACCCCCAAGAATCGAGCCTCCGCCGAGAATGCGAAGGTCTTCCCTCCTAGATCTATGGTAGAGGGTGCTTCGTACAGTGCCCGAAAGAGGACGCACTGCGTCTTTGCCTCATTAAGCCCGAGTTCATTTCCGATCACCCATGTCCTTAGAACATCAAATTTCTCGCGGCATTTCACAATGCATTCTTCAGAGGAAGCTCCTGCCACCAAAAAGTGTGTTGCGTCAGCATAGTTAACCACCATTGTGTCCTCATTGCTGAGAGCTCCAAGAAGGCTGTTGACCAAGGATGCTTCCCTGGGGACTCCTCCAGATGTAAATCTGGTTTCTGATTTGTGCTGCCCGATGGGTCCATCAAGGGTGACGGTCCAAGGGCGCTTTTCAAGATATGTTTTCAGCCAGCTTAGTCCCAACAGCCACAAGGCGTAAAAGAATGATCTGATGTGATGCCAAATCAAAAGCCTTGGAAATATCAACAAAACAGCCCAGGACCACCAGTCCCGCGTCAATCTAATCACGAATGTGGTCAGAAAGAGCCTGCAACGCAGTCTCCGTTGATCGGTTCTCAAGATCCCCATGCTGTGCATCATCAAAAAACTCCTGCGCTCGGAGGAACTTCAGGAGTCGGGTGAACATAATTTTCTCTAGAACCTTGGCCAGGAAGCAAAGTAAGCTTATTGGTCTGTAATTCCCAACGTCAGCCAGATCACCTTTCTTGGGAACTGGAATAACCAGAGAACTTTTCAGTTTATCAGGAAATTTTTCCTCAGCTCAAACAACTTTTATCGTTTCTGGTAGTAGAAGATTTTCCAATAATCTGAAATTTGTGTCAGGGGTCTGTTCCCGGCCTAGGACGGTCCTCAAAACTTTTCAGCCCGATCGGACCAAATTGGCGGAGGGGGGTGGTCAAAATGTGTATTTCAAAAAAGGGGGTTTCGAGATTTTTGGCAATCTAGGTGTGTGGGGTATCATTTTTCTCTAAATTCTGGACGCTGAATTCAATGGAAAGGGTCCCAGAACGGTTGGCACCCACTGGAAGAGCTTATGGGTCAAAATGGGTACCCATTTACCCATTTTGAATGTGTGTTTCGAGATTTCCTGTACCTAGGTGTGTGGGGTATCATTTTCCACTTAATTTTGGACGCTGCGTCTATCAAGATGGGTGCCAGACAAATTGGTGTTTACCCAAGGTGGGTATCGGTCAAGAAGGGCATCTACCTACTCATGAGAGGTATCATTAAAACGTTTTTCTTAACCGGCTTTCTTGTTTGTTTGTCCGCGAAATCTCAAATTTCGACCATTTATCGGCAATCTATAGTTCTGAAACTTTACATATAGATCAGAACCAGATGACAATGCAATATTATAATACTTTGATGAGGATTACCCCCCCCCCCCCCCGGCCGGGGGGATAATCAGTGTGGGTGACTTCAGTTGAATAGACAAACAAAACACATCGTCATATTATTCTATTCCTGTTGTTTATAACCAGCTGTTAAACTTAGCAACCAATTTTGAGCAGTTGCCTACAATTCTATTTACTGTCCTAGCTTTTTATACGTTTTCTCAATGTTATATTGGTGGATTGGTGTCGTAGTGCCCCATAGATACATTGGTGACCCCTGAAAAATTTCTTATCTGTGACGTTCGGTGAATCTCCACGAACTCGGCACTTCGTTCTTGTTCACATCAGGATGGCTACAGGTACAATACCGAAACTTCACGGCCAAGAAGATGACCAAGGTGAACAAATAGCTAGAGTTTCAATTAAAATTCCGCCGTTGTGGCGTCGAAACGTTAAAGTCTGACATGCGAAACCTCAACAGGGAAGCTGCGCCCATTTATCCCCAAGCATATCCTACGACAGCATATTCCAAGTGGCCCTCCCAGAGGAAACTTTCCTGGTTGGATATGCTGATGATGTGGCAGCTGTAATCTTGGCCAATACAATGGAGCAAGCGAACGAGAAGTTGAATGAGACCATGTCCAGAGTGGGAGCATGGATGGATGGACACAGTCTCTCACTAGCCACTGCCAAGACAGAGGTGGTACTATTCACACGAAAACGCATCCCAAATATCATGCAAATCAGAGCGGGGGAAGTTGAGGTGGAAACAAAACCAGTTGTCAGGTACTTGGGAATAATGCTGGATACCAAGATAACTTTTGGGGAGCACATAAGGATGGCAGTAGCCAAGGCAGCAAAGACAACAGCAGCCCTGAGTCGACTAATAACAAACATTCAAGGACCTAGACCGTGTAAGAGACAACTATTAATGTCAGTTGTACACTCCATCCTGCTATATGGGGCAGAAGTGTGGGCGGACGCTCTGAATGTCAAATGCCACCAAAAACGGATGCTCACGGTGCAAAGAAGAGGGGCGCTTCGCATAGTGAGCGCCTATAAGACAGTATCGAAACCAGCCGTGCTCCTCCTAGCGGGAGTGATACCAATACATCTGCTTGCAAGGGAGAGGAAAAGGATGTACGAGCGAAGGGAAGAGGAGCCACGGCCTCAATTAGCCAAACAAGAGCGGGAACACACACTCGACTCCTGGCAGGAAATCTGGGAGACAGAAACAAGAGGAAGATGGACGGCTCGACTGGTGCCCAACATACGTCCCTGGCTAGAGAGGAAACACGGTGAAGTTAACTATCATATAACGCAGTTCCTCTCGGGTCACGGGATGTTCTATCAGTATCTCCATAGGATGCGCATTGTGGAATCTCCAGGATGCCTACATTGCACCAACGAAGAGGACAGCGCTCAACACACATTCTTCGAATGCGAGAGGTGGGAGAGAGAGCGATGGCAAATTGCAAGGGAGCTAGAAATGACCAGCCCTCCCACCCCCGAGGATATGATGACCAGGATGCTCGAAAGCCAGTCAAAGTGGAATGCCGTGGCAGGGTACATCCGGAACATCCTGGAAGGCAAGCTCGTCGAGGAAAGGGCCCGGCAACGGGAACTGCAGGCAAACGGGACCAGCTAGCAGGCAGAAATCGGAACCCAGCCTGAAGTAATGTGTCAAACAGTTCCGGGCTGGGCCCCAACGTGGGAAAAGGGGGTGAGGTTTTTAGTGGGTAAAAATCTCCACATACCCGGGTCTTTGGTTGCGGTCCCCCCCCCCCCCCCCCCCCGATATCTTATGAAGATTTTCCTCACCTTCCTCCGAAAAAAAAAAAAAAAAAAAAAAAACACCCTGGCATCTCTGCAACTATTGAAATGGTCCAAGAACGTTTTTGTTGGCCATCCTTAAAACGGGAAGTTACACTTTGGGCCAAAACCTGTGTTCCCTGTCAGCGAGCTAAAGTATGGCGTCATATAGCTAGTGCTGTAGGTGTTCCGACCAGGTCTATTAATTTAATACTTTCGTTCTTGTTTTGTTTTTGTTATTCTATTTTATTGTGGGTTGCTGGTGGGTTGATGGTGAGTTGTTGACAAAGGACTGGTAGCATAGCAAGGTCGGTGAACGTTCGCCAACGCCAACAATTATTGGAGCCTGGGGTCCAAAGAACGCCGCCAGTCGCCGTACAATCGTCGCCGTTGGAACCAACAACACCGAGCTTTGGGGAGTGGGGGCTCATCGCTTCAGGGAAGAACAAAGAGAAAGAAGGGCAGTGTGAATCGACCAGCCGAACGATCAATTTGCAAGTCCCTCGTTGCAGCTAATTCAACGGAGGGAAACAAGTTAAAATTCGCGCTGTTCTACGCCAGCGACAACCTAATTTCGTCAAAGGCGCACTCAACAATTTCGACGCCATCTAACACCCTTGAACAGGGGTAAATTTCGGGATTTCGTCACCCCATCATTCGTACGCCACCAGATCCTCTTTCTGGCCGTACAGCTGGATCATCGGCCGCTCGCTCCCCAGTCGAATACTTCCCTCCATTCCACCGAACGCGATTCAACCGCCATCATTGACTTCAGCTCCCAGTTATCAACCGAAACTAAGTTGATTTTCATTTTTCTTCTTTTTCCTTGGTATTTCATTGTACCGGAGCTCCTTAGGGAATTTTTCTTTCATACCGTATATTCTTTTCTTTGTCATTTCATTTCGTTTATTTTCTAGAATAAATATCTATTGGTTTTCATTTATTTTTGAACTACAATTCGTCATCTAAGCCCTATTGTCCTTCAGGAACGAAGAATCGATTCAAAGGTTACAAACGCATTAATTTCATTTTATTACTATCTATTATTTTTACAACTTAATGTTCAGAATCATCCACTGCGTGCTTTATTTTTCTCCGATCTAATTTTACTGAACAGTAGGCACTTACCAACCTGCAGAATCAAGATTTGCACACATCAACGTGGATATTGTTGGCCCTTTACCACCTTCTCAAGGTTCACGTTATTTACTAACCATGATCGACCAGTTCTCAAGATGGCCTGAAGCAGTCCCCGTCAACGATATCACAGCAGAAACTGTTTCTATCGCTTTGGTCTCCTCATGGATTTCAAGATTTGGAGTTCCTCGACGAATTACAACAGACTGTGGCAAACAATTTGACTGCCAACTTTTCAACAATATCACTGCAATTCTCGGAGTAGATCATATTTGCACAATTACAAATTTCTAATGAACAAAACTAAAAAGTAGAAAATAATAGTACATGAATAAAAAAACTTTTATAAAAACAACGTTTTTCATATGCACTAAAAAGTAGAAAATAATTTTCCTATGAGCCTGGCTGAATTTCTGAATAAATTGGTCACATTATGGTAACAGACTTTATAACGATTTCCAATTCTTATAAAACAGAAAACGTTGGGCGCATTTTGTATTATTATTATGAATGTTCATTTTACAATCATATAAATATGAGATTTATATGAGGTAATACTAAACTACTGTTTATTTCTGACAATATATTAATTTTACAAATTATCTATGATAATTATTAATATAATTGAACATATGATTATATTATTTATAAATCACTAATTGTGATTGTAAATGAAACATTTTCATAGTAACTTATGAATATATTTAATTCATTTAAAGTAAAATTTTATTTCTGCAAAATTATGTAACAAATGTGTATTTGAAGAATTATTGTAGAAATCATGATTTTAATGTTCATTAATATGAAAAATTTTGAATTCGTTAATGATGATAAGTATTATTGCATATGATTATATCAAATGATTTCTAATGTTCACAATTCAATTCCGTGAAACTGTATTAACTGAATATTATGTCAACTGAATTAATATGAAGAAATTTCATTTTATAGAAACGTGAGCATTAGAAAGATCTTGATGTTTGAGTACATGCGCCCAACGTTTTTCGTTTTATAAGAATTGGAAATCGTTATAAAGTCTGTTACCATAATGTGACCAATTTATTCAGAAATTCAGCCAGGCTCATAGGAAAATTATTTTCTACTTTTTAGTGCATATGAAAAACGTTGTTTTTATAAAAGTTTTTTTATTCATGTACTATTATTTTCCTCTATCGCAGACATGGTGACAAGGCAGAGTACAGGACATTCAATACTGCCAGCATTGTTTCCATTCATACTCATCAAAATATGTAAATTCCATGTATGTTCCATTCATTTTTCGCCCAAGGCGTATGAGGTTGAACACAATAACTCAGAAGTCATGAAGAAAACTGGAGACCGCAGACACAGGCAGAAAACTACACCTATGTATCTAACGCTAAGGTCTTCAACCCGCGGCCCTCGGGCCGCATGCGGCCCGCCAGCTAATTTCTTGCGGCCCGTGGCTAAAAAAAACAAAATATCGCGCTCAGTGATAGGTATGTTATCGACTGCACCGAGCGCTGCACTCGCAATGCCACTCCATGGAAGAAGAAGAATATTTGGGAGAAGAGCGATCTACCGGCCTTGTAGTGAACTATAGACGGAACTAGCACATACGTTGAAGCAGTAGATTTACTCAAAAAAATCTGCAAATTCTTACACACAGGTTGGTTATTCCTCGAATGGGGGAAACAGTGGGTGTGGCAGGTCCCAGACCCATTCCAATCGATTCAGGGTCTAAAATTTAGTGGAATATGATACCCCACACGCCTAGGTAGCAGAAATCCCGAAAACACATATTCAAAATGGGTAATAAATACCCAATTTGACCCATAACTTCTTCCAGTGGGTGCCAATCGTTCTGGGACCCGTTTCATTGGATTCAGCGTCCAAAATTTAGTGGAAAATGACACCCTACTCCCCTAGATCGCCCAAAATCTCGAAAATCCATTTTTCAAAAAACACATTTTGACCCCTACCTCCCCCAAATTTGGTCCGATCGGGCTGAAAAGTTTCGAGGACCCGTCTCGGCAGGGAACAGACACCTGACCCAAATTTCAGATTTTTAGATAATTTTCTACTACCAAAAAGGGTGCGGACGGACATCGACCTTTTTTGATCAGGACATCATGAAACGTCCAGAAAAAAATTTTGAGCCGAATCGGAGAGGTTGACCATTATCATGAAAACATAGGTTGATTATTCAAGGAATAACCAACCAAAAGAGTTTCAATCGAGGTTTTCTGACTTCAGAGAAAGTGATAAGTCTCTTTGCACGACCATTCGGTGTATCCGTTGAAGACATGCCGGAAAATTTTCAGATGGAGCTTATAGATTTGCAGTGTAATATGGAATTGAAAGACAAGTTCGACGTGGGCGTTTTTGATTTCTATGCAAAATATGTCGATCACAACTCGTTTCCTGAAATCCAAAAAAACGCAAAGAAAATGATGTCATTGTTTGGGAGCACATATGTGTGTGAGCAGCTATTTTCTCGTATGAAGTATGTGAAATCGACAACAAGGTCTAGAATTACAGATGCACATCTGGAAGGTAGTCTGCGGGTTGCAACCACAAAAATGAAAACAAATATTGACACACTTGTAAAAAATAAACAGTGTCAAAAATCACATTGATTGACTTTAATTAACCAATAAATATTATTGAAATTATGTATGTCATTTACTTTATTGGTAAGGTGGTAAAGTATCGTGAAAAGTTGTGGCCCTTCGGACGATGTGAAATCGATTTTGGCCCTTGCACTAAAAAAGGTTGAAGACCCATGCTAACGAGATAATCCGTCGCTAGCGGCCCATTCCTCCAAGTTAGGGGTGCGAAAGATGAAAATCATATTCAAAATTTTATTATCATTCCAATGTAAACCGAAGAGAAAGGATAATTTGTTTTCTTCAATGAACCAGGAAATAATTTTGTACAAGAACCGGTGAAATCCGTACACCGCTAGGAAGCCATTTTGACGGCTTCTTTTTTTGCTTTGACCATTTGAACGAGCTCTTTGTAGCGCCGCATGCAGTCTTTTTTGCTTCGGGTTTTGACAACTGCGGCAATTTTCTCCCAACGCTCTTCAGCAGACGACGGGTAGGTTTTGAGAGCTTGTTCCAACAGTTTTTGTTCATCAGCCGTCCACGGGTCTGATTGGTCCTGCGAAGATCCCTCAAATCTGGAAAAAGTAATAAAAACATAGATTAGTTACTCGTTTGGGTTTTGGTTGGTTGTTCCTTGAATAATCAACCTATTTTTTCATGCAAAAAGTCAATCTCTCCGATTCGGCTCAAAATTTTTTTTGGCCGTTTCAAGGTGTATGGATCAAAAAACGCTGCAAATTCTTACACAGGGGTTGGTTATTCCTCGGACCAGGCGCATGGAAACTGATTTAAAAACATGGGGGAAATGGGTCTCAGACCCATTCCAATCGATTCAGTGTCCATGATTAGTGGAAAATGATACCCCACTCGCCTAAATCGCCCAAAATCTCGAAAATCCATTTTTCAAAAAACACATTTTGACCCCTACCCCGCCCAAATTTGGTTCGATCGGGCTGAAAAGCTTGGAGGACCGTCCTAGGCCGGGACCCCTGACCCAAATTTCAGATTTTTAGAAAATTTTCTACTACCAAAAACGGCGTGGACGGCGGACGGACATTGACCTTTTGGTTGGTTATTCCTTGAATAATCAACCTATGTTTTCATGATAATGGTCAACCTCTCCGATTCGGCTCAAAATTTTTTTCTGGACGTTTCATGATGTCCTGATCAAAAAAGGTCAATGTCCGTCCGCCGTCCATTGTCCACGCCGTTTTTGGTCGTAAAAATTTTTCTAAAAATCTGAAATTTGGGTCAGGGGTCTGTTCCCAGCCGAGATGGGTCCTCGAAACTTTTCAGCCCGATCGGACCAAATTTGGAGGGGGTAGGGGTTTTTTGAAAAATGGATTTTCCAGATTTAGGCGAGTGGGGTGTCATTTTCCACTAAATTTTGGACGCTGAATCCAATGAAATGGGTCCCAGAACAATTGGCACCCACTGGAAGAAGTTATGGGTCAAATTGGGTATCTTTTACCCATCTTGGAAGTGTTTTCGGGATTTCTGGTACCTAGGCGTGTGGGGTATCATTTTCCACTATATTTTGGACGCTGAATCTAATGAGTCGGGTCCCGGAACGATTGGCGCCCTCCGGGTGAGTTCATGGGTCAAAATGGGTACCTATCCCCAATTCGAATGTGTGTTTTCGAGATTTCTAGTACCTCGGCGTGTGGGGTATCATTCTCCACTAAATTTTGGACTCTGGATCGATTGGAATGAGTTTGGGACCCACCACATCTACTGTTTCTCCCATTTCCCCCCATGTTGGAGAAATTAGTCTCCTGCTGTTCCGAGGAATAACCAACCCGTGTTGCTCTGTCAACAAAGACTTGCTTAACGCCAATAGAAGTAAAATTGATCATTTCGAACGTCAAAGTGATGAGGTTTTCAAAGAACTCCCTTTGCCCGTACGCACCTTTGCGACGCCTCTGCGCTGACGTTGCTCTCCTTCTTGGTTTTCTCGAAATTCTGAAACGCCTTCTGATTGGCGGCCTTCTTCAACGCCGCGTTGTACTCTTCGTTGCTTTGGAGATCCTTCGCTTTGGACAGCACCTCTTTCGCAGTGACTGGAGCCCTGTCGTTTTTACCGTGTTGATTCATAAAATTGGCCACCACTTCCCACCTTTGAGCCGTCCCGGCTGGAAACAAATTGACCGCTTTGATCAGCAAAGATATGTCAGCAGCAGTCCACGGCGTCCCTTTGTTGCTGGGCCCTCCGTTCATCTGTTTTCCACTACCGGCGGTAATTTTTTGCAATTCCATTTGAATTCTAACCTCTTCTTCCTTAATTTGCTCTATCAACGCCTCGCGCCCTTTGTCGTTCAACGAAGAACACAGCTCGTCGAGTTCTTTTGGACTCCACGTGGAACAAAGCCTCTCAACAAATTCCATATGTTTGACCATTTCGTTCTCATTGTCGATGAAATAATTGTGGTCTTTACAAAGATCTCTCAATGCTTTTCTCGACTTTTTCAAGGCTCTTTTGACTGCTTCTCGCTCCGATTTGAGAGCTTTCTGCTTCGCCTCTTCAGCCAACTTGGCTTCCTCTTTTTCCTTCGCTTCTTTATCTGCCTGCTCCTTTATTGCTCGTTGTTCCTCCTCGATTTTTTGCCGAATCGCGTCAGCTTTGGCCTTTTTGTACGCTTCTTTCTTTTCGCGATCCATTTGTTTGAATTTCACTATTCTCGGGTCAGAGTCGTACGCCATGTCGACCAAACTTCTTATGCGCGCCATTTCTTCTTTTTTCTTTTTCGCTCTGACGGTTTTATTTTGTTTTTCTATCCACCGTCGCTCGTCACGGTCTTGCCCAGACTCTTTAGCTTCTTCATCCTCGTACGAATACTCCCGCCAACTATTAAAATCGTACCAGAACGAGTAGAATTTATTCACATCGTCCCTAGAGTCATCGGGCCCACCCAGCTGTGGAACAGGCTGTTTCTCAGACCATCTCGAATTCAATTCGAAATATTTCTTAAATAATTTGAAAAACTCCTTCTTACCCACTTCGGAAGTGGAGGGGATAGCGTCATCGAAGTACGGATCCACAGAGTCGTAGGAACGTCTTTTTGAGTTATCTCCAAGCGTCTCCCAAGCTTTAGTGATGCAGGTAAAGTAATCGTCGTCTCCACGATTTATCACCTCACCTTTGGCCTTCCTTTTGTCCGGGTGGTGTTTTAACACTTGTTGCCTGTACGCCGACCGGATCATACCAGTAGTTGCAGCCCAACGAAGATCTTTCAACCCCAACACAGCGTAGTGGTCTTGTTTCTTCCATTCTTTCGGGTCCAAACTCTTCAGGTAATCATCGTTCGAGTCATCTATTTGAAAACTGTCGTCGTCTTCCACATCGTCTACGTTTGTTTCTATGGAACCGTTCAGATCGCGATGAACCGAGGTTAAATACTTGACGAAATATGGCCCAACGCATTCTACATTCCTGTAGGCGAAAATAGTCTTTTCTGCTCCTTCGGACTTGAACAGAACCATAATAAAAATATATTGGTGGCTCACAGAATAATACTTGAGACTCGATGACGCGCGACTAATAACAAACTAAGTTTTTTCTCAAATCTAACTGACACCACTTCTCATTCAAAATAATATTACATAGTTGAAGGAGGGATTGATTAGGAATTTAATAAATTTTACTAGAAGCAGAGTGCCCACGGAATAGGGGAACGGTACAGCGAGGCGAAGGAAAGGTAGACGAAGGTTATATTGGATTAGGTTACACCAACGGAGGAGGCTCCTCGCCTGATCGGGCCCATACCCGCTCGGCGTGAACGCTCCTGGCGGCCAGAAACCTCAAACTGCTCAATGGTTATCACAAGTCATAAATAAATATATTATGGGCTATGTTCCATGGGTTTGGATACATTCAAATTATTATTTTGTCGAATAATCAGCCGGTTTTTATGCCTGAAGACGATGCCTTCAATTTCCCCCAAAATTTGTCTAAATTTTAAAAAAGTTCTTCATAGTAAGCTGTATACACAATTTTTTGTAATACCAATTTTTCCGAAAATTGGCGAGGAATATCTTTTTGGCTCTAGTTTGCCCTTGAAACTGTTAAGCCCGATTGGTCCAAACGTGGGAAAGGTATGAGTAAAAATGTGTTTCTCAAACTCATCATTTGGGTATCATTTTCCTTCAAATTTTGGACAATGAATTGTCCGTTGTTCGATGCCACATTCAGAAATACAGGATCAACGGTTTGGTGAAATGCTATTTTTGGTTTGCTCATTGACTGGAAGAACTCTCAAACATAGGAGGAATGAATAAGAAGGACATTTGGTAAATTGTTTTAAAATGAAAAACCAAGGACACCAGGACCAGAAGCGCTGGGAGCGTACGCCGCGACAAGAGCACGGTCATATTATGATGACTGGTCCTAACAAAGGTAGGGCCACGAGATGCCTAAAGGTGGCCATTCACGATCGCTCCAATCGTCCATTTGGCGTGGAGCGATGCGAAAATCGTCTCGTGAATGGAGAAATCTAACCAGATATTTTTGGCGCGGTCGGAGTGTCTGGATATCCAACTCGACGAAAATCCACAGCGCCGCGCCAAAGCTCCATCACTCCACCTTTCCGTGAATGGGGAAACCCGACGGGCCGTGGTGCCACTGTACCAGCTGGCGCGCCCATGAATGTCCACACCAGGGCGCCGAATGGCTCAGTCTGTCTTCAACTCCAGAGTACGCTGCTGTAGCTTCATCATCCCTGCTGTGCGACGAGAAAATCGTCTACAGTTGGCTATATTGCTATGGTATTTCAACAAATTGTCCCCACATTTCCTCTTCAGGCTCAAGAAATTTTCATTTTGGTTGGTTATTCCTTGAATAGTCAACCTATGTTTTCATGCAAAAAGTCACTCTCTCCTTTTTCTGGGCATTTCAAGGTTTCCAGATCAAAATTAGCAAACGTCCGTCTGCCGTCCACGTCGTTTTGGTAGTGGACAATTTTATAAAAATCTGAAATTTTGGTCAGGGATCCGTTCCTGGCTCTACTTGGTCCTCAAAACTTTTCAGCCCGATCGGATCAAATTCGGGGGTAGGGTAGGGTCAAAATCTGTATTTTGAAAAATGGATTTTGAAATTTTTTTGACATTTTCGGTGATCTAGGCGTGTTAGGTATCATTTTCCACTAAATTTTGGAGGCTCAATCCAATGATACGGGTCCCGGAACGATTGGAGCCCACCGGAAGACGTTATGGGTCAAAAAGGTGTATCTCCCTATTTATTTTGATTGTGGGTTTTTGGTATTTCTGGTACCTAGGCGTGTGGGGTATCATTTTCCACTGAACTGTGGACTTTGAATCAACTGGCATGAGTCTCCTGTCTCATGTTGGTATCTTTCTTACGAATCATCGGTGCCACCAGTTCAAGTAGATCGTAATAAGTTGTTTCGTTCATCCGCAAATAATTTTTCCAATCACAGGGTTCTAACCGCAAATCTTTCATTAAATTTATGTGAGTGTGTTTATGACGGTTCAATAACCAACTTTTACACCACTTTTTCTTGGGTTTCTTCTTCTTCACGTACAAACAAACGGCTGTCGCCAGCAAGAAGAACTTATCATCCATTGTACTAATTACCCAAGTTTAAATATAGTAACAAGATCACAGAAATACCACAAAATTAAAAAGACCTCTTCCTCAAAAGTTCCTGCAATACTGGCGTGGAGCGATGGCGTGCTCATGAATGTCCCCCCTAAAAATGTCCAAGTCCAAAAGGAGCGACTCCGTTTGGCGCCGCTCCATTCGGAGCCCTCGTGAATGGCCACCTTAAAGCGGGGCATTCACGTTCCGATTTGTCGTCCAACTAGGAGGGACTACTAGTCGGAGCGTTTGCACCACTCACGCTCCGACTTGCAATCCGACTAGAGGTCCAACTTCAGTCTCAGCTGTGCGCCCAGTGAAAGCAAAAGATCGAGAAAATGCACCGAGGACAGTTCGAGAATTATGTAATGAGGAGGAAAATGGCAGGATTGTGCTTATTAAGTCTATCGCTGCAAAAGAAGGAAAAAAGTGTTGGGAGAAGCAACTATTCGTTGATCGGGTGAACTTTTGTGACACAAAGTTGCTGAACGTTATAGATCAGGAAGATTACCAGAACTCAGGCATAGAGACACCTTTAAGCTTTTACTCGAAAAGTTGGACCATTAATTCGTAAACAAGATACCGTTATGCGTGATAGTGTTACATGTGAACAGCGCCTTGTTGCAACTTTGCGATTTTCGGGTGAAGGTGTAATGGCTTCAAGGGAATCGTTGCCGGTCTTGGATGGTTGCTGTACTTCTGCCAAGAAACTTAACTCGTCATAGTGCACCCAGTTAGGCGCATATAAGTTGTCAGCTCCCGTACCAGTGCCACTTTGGCTTCCTACGACTTTCTTTAGTTCTCTAAAGAACATTGAATGGAGGGAGTCAATTTTTTTTCGTAAGGAAGCCAAGTTAGCGGAGGCTTTGAACCTCAACATAATTTCCAGCAGGTGTTGTTGCGCTGCTTTCCGAGCATTTCTGTTCAAACACAGTGCGCAACTAGAGTTCCACAAACAAGTACTCTCTTTATAGACTTCAATGAATTCACTTGTTCCTTCTCTGTTCATTGTAACACCTCGTCAGTAGATTGAAAAAAAGGTCAACGACCCGAACTGTGTCTACTGTTGATGGAATATCTAATACATTCCATGTAGCATACGAACTACATATTGCTCTCCTTAGACTGTTAGTGGTCATGAGGGTTTGCAGATCTGTCCCCTCAAGTCTCAAGTAACTCCTTCTTCTAGTTGTGTTGTAAGAAAGTGAGTACAGTAAAATATATTGTTCAAATTGTGATCCGCGGGTTATAATTCCCATTTTCTCACCAAGAAAGTTCAAGAGGTTATGCGCCCAGTTCTACGCCATGCACTATAAAAAGCGCGAATTCCGAACTTGTGTGAGTCAGTGGTAGAGCCTGTGTAGGACGGAACTTGTGTTTCGACTCAACTCAGAAAGTGCCCATCGCGAGCAACACGTGCTCGAACTTTCGTTGCTAATTTTCGTACGTGTTAATAACCGTGAAAATGTCTCAACAGACGACAGGCATCGAAAAGTTAGTTGGAAGAGAGAATTTCGCTAGCTGGAAGTTGGCAATGAGGAGTGTGTTGGTCATTCGGGACCTTTGGGACGTCGTCGAACCTACAACGACTACAGACGCTGCCGGTAACGTTATTCCACCAACTATTGACCCCAGAAAGGATCAAAAAGCCCTAGCTGAAATTATCTTGGCAATTGAGAAGTCAAATTATCCTCATATTCAAGGCTGTACTACGGCCAGTTCAGCCTGGAAATGCCTTCAAGACTCGTTTGAAGATTCTGGTTTATTGAGGAAGATTACACTATTGCGGACGCTTGTTACAACTCGACTCGAAAATTGCATGAACGTTGAAGAATATTGTAACAAGATTCTATCTACAACTCAAATGCTGAATGAAATAAATTTCCCAATTGGTGACGAGTGGGTTGGAGCCTTGCTACTAGCTGGTCTACCTGATGACTACAGACCCATGATTATGGGGTTAGAAAGTAGTGGGACCAAAATAACAGGGGACTCAATTAAAGTGAAATTGCTGCAAGAAATAGGCGCGCAGTCTGCTAGTCTGCGGTGCGCTGATGCAGAGACCGCCCTGTACGCCCCCAAGTCGAGGAAATCTAAGCCAAAATGTTTGAAATGCCAAAAATTTGGTCATGTAGCCGCAAAATGTTGGGGCAGTAAAAGCAAAGCAGACAAAGACGGAGTAAAGAGACTGCCAGAACAAAAGCAGAAGTCGCTTTTCAGTTGTTTCTCATCTTGTCAGCCCCAAAACAGAATGGCTTGGTATTTGGATTCTGGAAGCAGCGCCCATATCTCCTGCACTGCAAATTCCTTTGTCAAGACCTTGGAAAAAGAGGTGAAAATTACTGCCGTTGACAAGAAGGAACTCACTGCTCATCAGTGTGGAAATGTAAAGTTGGCTGTTTCCGCAGGAGGCAAAACTACTGACGTCACTATACATGATGCTCTTTACGTACCTGAAGCAGCTGCAAATATATTATCAGTCAGCAAAATTGTCTCCAAAGGCCATACCGTCACTTTCAATCAAAAGGGAGGACAAATATACGACGAACAGGGAGAGCTGTTTGCTGAAGCTACCCTGGATAATGGAATCTACCGCATTGAATCGCCCAGTGAAACCCAGGCAATTTGTCACTTCACCAGGGAACAGAATGCGCTGTGGCACCGTCGTCTAGGCCATCTCAACATGAAAGGCATGAGTATCTTGAGACAAAACTCGATTGGAATGATTGGAGAGACAGACATCAAAGGGAACTGTGAACTCTGCCTGAGAGGAAAACAGTCGAGACTACCCTTCAAAAGCCGTGGAAATCGTTCCTCACAACTGCTTGGACTAATTCATTCTGACCTAATGGGTCCGTTTGAGGAGAAATCATTCGGAGGAAGTCGTTTTCTTCTGTCGTTCATTGATGACCATTCCCGATACGTCCGTCTTTATTTTCTAAAGGAAAAAAGCCAAGTCTTCAAATGCTTCAAGGAGTTCAAAGCAGAAGTGGAGTGCCAGACAGGCCTCAAAATCAAGAAATTCCGTAGCGATCGTGGGACTGAATACTTGAACGAGAAGATGAATGCTCTCTTCAAAGAGTCTGGGATTCGTCACGAAACTACTGCTAGATACAGCCCGTCCCAAAATGGTGTTTCCGAAAGGATGAATAGGACATTGGCGGAAAAAACTCGCACAATGCTCATTGATGCCAATTTAGACAAAAGATATTGGGCAGAGGCGATGGCGGCTGCAGCATACATCGTCAATCGATCTCCGGCGCGAATCCTACAAGGGAAAACCCCCTACGAAGCATGGTACAAAGAAAAACCCGATCTAAGTAACCTGAGAATTTTTGGATGTTCTGCCATGGTTCACCGGCCGAAGCAACTCCGAAAGAAGTTGGATCCAAAATCCGAAAAATTAATCTTCATAGGTTACTGCATGGATACAAAGGGATACCGATTCTTTAACCCGGCTACAAAAGATGTCACTATCAGCCGAGATGTCACGTTTCTCGAGGAAGAGAGTATCACAAATTCAAAAATGAATCTAAAGATAACTTCTAACGTACCAGAGTCATCCCCTCGAGTGTCATCAAAAATCTTGGAAAATTCGTCACAAAAGCCAGGAATACCGATCGTCCAAATCCACCGCCCTATCAACAACGAGGACGCTGTAGTTGAAGCCAACGGAGATAATCCCTACAGTTTAGAGGAAGACTCCGATGGAGGAGAAATCAGCGACCCAGAGGAACACGGTAGTGAGGACTTCCTCGGTTTCTCCGACCGTACCGACGATGATCAAGGGAACTCGAACTCTTCATCCGGGAACGTCACCAGGACGGCAGGCGTCCAAGTGCCAGGCACGTCCAATAACGTCCCTGCGAACGACATGCCACGTCGCAGTGCTCGTCGTGCAGCACCGAAGCAATTTCCTGATTTCAAGACGTACCTCACCGCCAACAACGCCCATGTACCATCTAATGAAATGCAAGCTGACATATTCACAAAGCCACTAGGGAAAGTAAAGCACCATCAGAATGTCATTGCTTTTGGCCTAAGATGAATTTTACGAATATTTGTTCGAAGGGGAGTGATGGAATATCTAATACATTCCATGTAGCATACGAACTACATATTGCTCTCCTTAGACTGTTAGTGGTCATGAGGGTTTGCAGATCTGTCCCCTCAAGTCTCAAGTAACTCCTTCTTCTAGTTGTGTTGTAAGAAAGTGAGTACAGTAAAATATATTGTTCAAATTGTGATCCGCGGGTTATAATTCCCATTTTCTCACCAAGAAAGTTCAAGAACTGTCAACAACGTACTGAGGAAAGTTGGACGGCTTGTGGTACCACAACCCCATTCACGCTCCGACTCCGCCTCGAGTTGGATGTTGGGTCTTCGAGTCGTCCCTCAAAATGTTCCGACTCGATCTCCAACATCCAACAAGCCCATTCACGTTCCGATTTGTGATCCAACTTTGAAAGTAGGACCACAAGTTGGACGACAAATCGGAACGTGAATGCCCCGCTTAAACCTTAATAGAGCTTCCCTGAGACTCACCGTTGGCTTATTTACAGGACACGGGGACTTCAGGAGGCATCTCTGCAGAATTGGGGTGCGCAATGGTACCCCTGACTGCAGACTCTGTGGCAAGGGCGAGGAGACAGCGTCTCACATCGTCTTCAATTGTCCTGCCCTGGAACACAGGCGTTTCAGAACCTTCGGGACTTTGGACCGAGGGGACTTCCTCAACCAGGAGAACCTGGTCGGAGCTCTGCTGGACCTAGTCGGGAACACGGAGCTTCGGCCAAGATGAGCTCCAGGGGTTAGCACAATGGGTCTAGGTGCGGGGGGCGGGCACGATGATGGACGTCCCCTCTACCCCTGTGTAATTAATCTAATCTAATCTAGTGAAAAATGATACCCCACACGCCTAGGTACCAGAAATCTCGAAAACACCTATTCAAAATGGGTAGATAACCCCATAACTTCTTCCAGTAGGTACCAATCGTTCTGGGACCCATTCCATTGGATTCAGCGTCCAAAATTTTGTGGAAAATGATACTCCTTACGCCTGGATCGCCAAAATCCATTTTTCAAAAAACATATTTTGACACATTGACTTTTTGAATGACAATATAGGTTGATTATTCAAGGAATAACCGACCAAAAACAGCACGTAGAAGACAATCATTCAGGGAATCAGCGATAGAAGAAGCGTTGAGCAATCCAGCGTTCAGCCAGATGGGTAAAGCATGTTTGTTAGAGGTGTGTCGGTACAGTAGTACCGGGACTGTGTAACCGAGTCTCACTTTGGAACGGTTCCAAGCAGTGACAAGACCCCGGCTTTTACCGGTATGGTTCCACTGCAACGTCAGTACCCTGCCAGCAGCTTTTCTCAAAAGCTGGGTTGATATTGTCTGAAAGGAGGAGCTCGCTTACCCCCAAAAGAAAACAATAGTGCTGCTTTATTTAAATTGTAATGAAAAACTGTTTTCACTGTAAAATAGTGAGATGGTAGGAACCTTCGTCAATTATTTTTAACTTGTAAGTAGGTACCTATCCAATTACAATATAATTTATTATTCCCTTTAATTCTCATGTTTTTGTAACACTCATCTGAATTCCTTGATGAATACCTGGGGAACAGAATGATTCTCTTGGGTGGGAGGGGGTAGCCACGTTACACCCTGCTGTACCGGTAATGGAACTGTGCCGGTAAGTTGGAACGGTTACGTCATTGTCACTGTAACCGTTGGAACCGTTCCTAAGAATTACCTGGACCGACACACCCCTAATTTTCATAATACGCAGTGTATATCATCACCGTTTCGTAGTTTGAATATTGGCCACCACGCGCGCTGCCGAGCCAGTACTGATCAGCCTCGCTTCACCCCAACACGGGGATTTCTTGGCTATTTTCCCAAAGTTCGCCCTCAGTTTGTGATATCCTAACTTGATGGAAACAGCGTCAACAACAGCAACACTACGACTACATTGTTTTTGTTTAGGTTGTGTTGTACTTCGCTGTCTTTTGTCGTTGCAATTGCAAACGCGTCGATCCGCGTTGTGCTCGATTTTTCTCGGGATACTATATTCAATTTACTTGTCATTTAAATTCAACTCTATTTGAAACTGTAATATGTCAATTAATTTACGCTCTACTTCCTAAGTTTCTGTCCCAATGGCGAACCCCTTTGCAAATCCGTCGATTTTGAAAAAAATGGATCGAAGCTCCGAATCGCTGAGGTAATTTGAATTTTTGATGATTAATTTTCGCAATAAATCAAATTCATGTACACCGCTAATTTATCGGATAAGTAAGATCAGAAAGCCGCCTGGTTCTGACGTTCTACATCGGTTTAATGTTAAAAGTCAAGGGAAAACAACGAGTTGACTTTTTGTAAAATCAGCATTCCTATTCCCATTTTGGTCGAGAAGTCCTTGGGATTGAATTCCTCGTTCGCTCTTCCTTATTGAGGGGAATTGTTGTTCAGTCGCTTGTTGAACTCAACGTTTTCTCCTTCCTATTTGAATAAATATCTTCAATAGCTGCTCGAGACTTGTCTGTCGGTTATCGAATGTTTTCCGCAAGCTTAGCCCTCACGAACGTCGATGCGACATCGAGGTATTGAGAAAAAATCTGCAAATTCTTACACACGGGTTGGTTATTCCTCGAATGGGGGAAACAGTGGGTTTGGCGGGTCCTAGACCCATTTCAATCGATTTAGGGTCCTAAATTTAGTGGAATATGATACCCCACACGCCTAGGCACCAGAAATCCTGACACACAGAATGGGTGGATACATACCCATTTTGACCCATAACTTCTTCCGGTGGGTGCCAATCGTTCTGGAACACACATCATTGAATTCAGCGTCCAAAACTTAAAGGAAAATGATACCCCACACGCCTAGGTAGCAGAAATCCCGAAAACACATAATCAAATTGGGTAATAAATACCCAATTTGACCCATAACTTCTTCCGGTGGGTGCCAATTGTTCTGAGACCCATTTTTTTTGGATTCAGCATCCAAACTTTAGTGGAAAACCATACCCCACACGCCTAGGTAGCAGAAATCCCGAAAACACATATTCAAAATGGGTAATAAATACCCAATTTGACCCATTACTTCTTCCAGTGGGTGCCAATTGTTCTGGGACCCATTTTATTGGATTCAGCGTCCAAAATTTAGTGGAAAATGACACCCCACTCGCCTGGATCGCCCAAAATCTCGAAAAATCCATTTGTCAAAAAACACATTTTGACCCCTACCCCCTCCAAATTTGGTCCGATCGGGCTGAAAAGTTTCGAGGACCCATCTCGGCTGGGAACAGACCTCTGACCCAAATTTCAGATTTTTAGAACATTTTCTACTACCAAAAACGGCGTGGACAATGGACGGCGGACGGCGGACGGCGGACGGCGGACGGACATTGACCTTTTTTGATCAGGACATCATGAAACGTCCAGAAAAAAATTTTGAGCCGAATCGGAGAGGTTGACCATTATTATGAAAACATAGGTTGATTATTCAAGGAATAACCAACCAAAAAAAAAACTTGGGGTTTTAATGTAGTAGTCATAGTTACGTCTCACCGCATCCATTTCCTACTTAAAAGAGCTCAAGAACTGATTTTACTGAGAGTATAAGATGTGGGTCTGGTTCCAACAGATCGGCGAAACCAGTAGAACCATATGTGATTTCCTAGAGTAGAACCCATGATATTTTTTGGGGGTTGTGAGGCACGAAATTGGGACTGTGAATACATTAGAGGGAAGGTCAGTTTCGCTCAACTTGATTGGCATTGTAGGCGAGCGTTGTACCTCTGCCTCGTTGGGATAAAAAACCACAATTCATACTGACTCAAAATACATCTGAGCCCAAGCGTAATCTTAACCCTACCATGGAAGTGTTCTTCAGTAGGCAATGAACGGAAGGGATGAGTAAATTTTACTCAGCACCCTGAATTGAGCTGTTTTGGATGCGTTTTCGTACTCCCTTACTGCCTCTGATGCTGAAAAGTAGTTCGTGGGGAATTCAAACATTCATAAATCATAACACAAAATAATAACCTTAATTGAAAAAAAAAAAAAATCCCACCGCCCAAAATCCCAATATTTGGTGAAAATAAACTTCATTAGTCTCAATTTTCTTTTAAAGCTTAAGCATATTTCGTTATATATATTGTCAAAGTAACGTAAGCAGACTCAAAAAACGCCGCAATTATGGGTTGGTTATTCCTCGAACCAGTCGCATGGAGACTAATTTCTTCAAAATGGGGGAAACAATGGGTGTGGCGGATCACGGACCCATTCCAATCGACTCAGGGCCCAGAACATAGTGGAAAATGATACCCCACACGCCAAGGTACCAGAAATCATGAAAACACATATTCTAAATTGGTAGATAGGTACCCGTTTCGACCCATAGCCTCATCCAGAAGGCACCAGTCGTACTGGGACCCTTTTCATTGGATTCAGCCTCCAGAAGTTAGTGGAAAATGATACCCCACACACCTAGAACAAAAAATCTCAAAAATCCATTTTTCGAAATTCACATTTTGACCCCTACCCCATCCAAATTTGGTCCGATCGGATTGAAAAGTTTCGAGGACCAACTAGAGCCATGAACGGACCCCTGATTAAAATTTCAGATTTTTAGAAAATTGTCTGCTACCAAAGTCGGCGTGAATGGCGTACGGCGGACAGATATTAGACTTTTTTGATCTAGACACCTTGAAACGTCCAGAAAAAATGTTTGGGGTGAATCGGAGAGATTGATTTTTTTGCCTGAAAACATTGATTGATTATTTAAGGAATAACCAACCAAAAGGACATATTTTGCTACATTTTCTCCAAATTTGAATAAAATATACACTTTTTTGAATTTTTACCAGCAGTTGTAACCTCAGCTTCAGATTATTTGGTGAATAACGTTCAAACAATTTAATTATTATTATTATTAGTTTTTTTATTATTATTATTATTTTATTTATTTTTTTTTTTAGCAGGAATGGAGACGACGAGCCTCCGCCGAGCTACTCCGAGCACAGCCTGTCCAGTATAGCGTCCCACGACGAGCGGTTTGTCAGTCGAGATCATGCTGGTACGAGTTTTACAAAAATGTACGAGTACTACCTCGTCGGGAAGCTCACCGACGTCACTCTTATTGCCGGTTAGCGTCTTTTGTTCATATTCCAAGGTATTTTATTGAGATATACGTGTAGAAAGACAGCGAAGTTTTCTTTTTCTTTAATATATATTTAGTTTAAATTTATTACAATAGTAATATAAAACCTCCAGCCGCGAGTTGGTTGAAGGGTCAGAAATGCCCAGTAAAGTGGCGAGTATGTGCCGCCACCACCACATTAAGTACTAAGTCCCAACAGCTCCACAGCCACCCCCACCCTAATGCTGGGTCCGCACGGTGACACTTATTGCGGTAAAGCGAGAGCAGTTGCGAGAGCGGTCTCAGAAGCTCACTCTAGCGCTCTCAGGGCTCATGGTGTAGACGCGGCTGACACTGCTCTACGCAATCAGTGTCGCTCTAGCTCTCTCCGTGTAGACCCACCTTTTTTTTTTTTTTTTTTTTTTTTTTTTTTTTTTTTTTTTTTTTTTTTGGAGGAAGGTGAGGAAAATCTTCATAAGATATCGGGGGGGACCGCAACCAAAGACCCGGGTATGTGGAGATTTTTACCCACTAAAAACCTCACCCCCTTTTCCCACGTTGGGGCCCAGCCCGGAACTGTTTGACAGATTACTTCAGGCTGGGTTCCGATTTCTGCCTGCTAGCTGGTCCCGTTTGCCTGCAGTTCCCGTTGCCGGGCCCTTTCCTCGACGAGCTTGCCTTCCAGGATGTTCCGGATGTACCCTGCCACGGCATTCCACTTTGACTGGCTTTCGAGCATCTTGGTCATCATATCCTCGGGGGTGGGAGGGCTGGTCATTTCTAGCTCCCTTGCAATTTGCCATCGCTCTCTCCCCCACCTCTCGCATTCGAAGAATGTGTGTTGAGCGCTGTCCTCTTCGTTGGTGCAATGTAGGCATCCTGGAGATTCCACAATGCGCATCCTATGGAGATACTGATAGAACATCCCGTGACCCGAGAGGAACTGCGTTATATGATAGTTAACTTCACCGTGTTTCCTCTCTAGCCAGGGACGTATATTGGGCACCAGTCGAGCCGTCCATCTTCCTCTTGTTTCTGTCTCCCAGATTTCCTGCCAGGAGTCGAGTGTGTGTTCCCGCTCTTGTTTGGCTAATTGGGGCCGTGGCCCCTCTTCCCTTCGCTCGTACATCCTTTTCCTCTCCCTTGCAAGCAGATGTATTGGTATCACTCCCGCTAGGAGGAGCACGGCTGGTTCCGACACTGTCTTATAGGCGCTCACTATGCAAAGCGCCCCTCTTCTTTGCACCGTGAGCATCCGTTTTTGGTGGCATTTGACATTCAGAGCGTCCGCCCACACTTCTGCCCCATATAGCAGGATGGAGTGTACAACTGACATTAATAGTTGTCTCTTACACGGTCTAGGTCCTTGAATGTTTGACATTAGTCGACTCAGGGCTGCTGTTGTCTTTGCTGCCTTGGCTGCTGCCATCCTTATGTGCTCCCCAAAAGTTATCTTGGTATCCAGCATTTAGCATTTACGGGTGTAGACCCACCTTAAAGTTCATAACATGCCAATGATGGAAGGAAGGTTATTCCTTGAATAATCAACCTATGCTCTCATGCAAAAAGTCAATCTGTCCGATTCGGCCCAAAATTTTTTTCTGGACGTTTCAAGGTGTCTAGATCAAAATTAGCGAATGTCCGTCCGCCGTCCACGCCGACTTTGGTAGTAGAAATTATTCAAAAAATCTGAAATTTTTTTCAGGGGTCCGTTCATGGCTGTAGTTGGTCCTCGAAACTTTTCAACCCGATCGGACCAAATTTGGGTGGAGTAGGGGTCAAAATGTGATTTCGGAAAATGGATTTTGAGGTTTTTAGCAATCTAGGTGTGTGGGATATCATTTTCCACTAAATTCTGGATGCTGAATCCAATGTAATGGGTGCCTATCTACCCATTTCGAATGTGTGTTTTCGAGATTTCCGGTACCTAGGCGCGTGGGGTATCATTTTTCAGTAAATTGTGGACCCTCAATCGATTGGAATGGGTCCGGGACCCGCCACACCCGCTGTTTCCATTTTCCCCATCTTGAAGAAATAAGTCTCCATGCGTCTGGTCTGAGGAATAGCCAACCCGTGTGAAAGAATTTGCAGCGTTTTGGTTGGTTATTCCTTGAATAATCAACCTATGTTTTCATAATAATGGTCAACCTCTCCGATTCGACTCAAAATTTTTTTCTGGACGTTTCATGATGTCCTGATCAAAAACGCTGCAAATTCTTACACAGGGGTTGGTTATTCCTTGGACCAGGCGCATGGAGACTCATTTCTTCAACATGGGGGAAATGGGGGAAAAAGTGGGTGCGGCGGGTCCCAGACCCATTCCAATCGATTCAGGATCCAAAATTTAGTGGAAAATGATACCCCACACGCCCAGGTTCCAGAAATCTCGAAAACACATATTTAAAATGAGTAATATATACACAATTTGACCCATTACTTCTTCCAGTGGATGCCAATCGTCCTGAGACCCACTCCATTGGATTCAGCTACCAAGATTTAGCGGAAAATGATACCCCACACGCCTAGGTTCCAGAAATCTCAAAAACACATATTCAAAATGGGTAATATATACCCAATTTTACCTATAACTTCTTCCAGTGGACGCCGATCGTTCTGGGACCCATTTCATTTGATTCAGCGTCCAAAATTTAGTGGAAAACGATACCCCACTCGCCTAGATCGCCCAAAATCTCGAAAATCCATTTTTCAAAAAACACATTTTGACCCCTACCCCGCCCAAATTTGGTCCGATTGGGCTGAAAAGCTTGGAGGACCGTCCCAGGCCGGGAACAGACCCCTGACCCAAATTTCAGATTTTTAGAAAATTTTCTACTATTGGGTATTTATTACTCAATTTGATTATGTGTTTTCGTGATTTCTGCTACCTAGGCGTGTGGGTTATCATTTTCCACTAAATTTTGAACGCTGAATTCAATGATGTGTGTCCCAGAACGATTGGCACCCACCGGAAGAAGTTATGGGTCAAAATGGGTATGTATCCACCCATTTTGTATGTGTCAGGATTTCTGGTACCTAGGCGTGTGGGGTATCATATTCCACTAAATTTTGGACCCTGAATCGATTGGAATGGGTCTGGGACCCGCCACACCCAATGTGTCCCCCATTCGAGGAATAACCAACCCGTGTGTAAGAATTTGCAGATTTTTTCAAAATCTTGCTAGGCAGTGAGAGCGATAGGGCGATAGGAACAAGTTTCAGTCACTGGTTTGCCGGGTTTGAGGGTATAGTGATATTCGCTTGTTTCTATTGACCCGGGAAGTAGGAAATCCGTATAGCAGCGTTGTATGTGTGAGTCAGGCGAGCTATAACCCTTTGAGGAGCATGCTGCAGGAGTGGTTAGATCGTGAGATGATCTGCTGCACTTCCTTAGGAGAAAAGAAGACAGCTGTCGATGGGAAAAAATACTCAGGGCCATCAGGTGGCGGGATGTTTGTATCAAAATATTTAAACCTGTTTTCCATCATGTCTTGATTGCCGTTATATTTCTAGGTGATACCCGTATTCAAGCACATCGTCTCGTTCTGTGCTCAGCGTCGGAATATTTTAGTGCCATGTTCACTTCGGATTTACTCGAGGCCCGACAGAATGACGTCGAACTACATTCCGTTTGTGGTTCAACCCTTCGAGAGCTGGTAAGATTGTTATACTAACCCTAGTGGATTTTCCCGGAGGATATCAAACCTGGCATTAGTCTGGTTGCCGAAGCAGAGGAATGAAATTCAGGCTGAAGGATGTTTTGTGTACAAGTGAAATTTTGCGAATGATCCGTTGCAACAACAATCCACTCGACATTGAAGTAATTCACAATTTTGCCTAAAATTGGGGTTTCAAAATCCAAACTTGAAGCCCGTTGTAGGTACCCTAAAAGGGCTCGTAAGAATTACTCGTATTGTAAGAAAGTACTCGTATATACAGAGTCTTACGTGTATGGTTGACAGTTCTGAAGGGGTCGATTCTACAACTCATTTGCATCAAAAAGGGTCTCACGGACTTTCCTTTTTAGAGGCTTTGATTTCGAGTTATTCACGATTTAAGATTTTTCCGACCTGACGTCACTGAAACGGCCATAACTCCCGTAATTTACAAGATAATCTCAAAAATGTGTATACCGTTGGAAAGAGCGTCTAATTTACCTTCTGATGAGCCCCTCAACGTCTCCAATAATTGAGAACCTACAACTGGTATTCACTAATTCGGCCTAAAGTTAGGAAATTAATGGAAACGCAAAACCTTGTCAACATTCAGCCGTGTAAAGGAAACCTATTCCCCAAAAAAATTACCGCGTTCATTCGTGAAAAAACTCCCCCAAAATACCAGCTGAGTGTATTCCAATTTATTTTTGTGACATAATTTAAGGGTAAAACCCTGCAAATTCTTTCACACGGGTTGGTTATTCTTCGGGCCAGGCGCATGGAGACTCATTTCTTCAACATGAGGAAAATTGGGAAAACAGCGGGTGTGGATTCCACTCAATCGATTCTGTGTTTTCGAGATTTCTGGTACCTTAGCGTAAGGGGTATCATTTTCCATTGAATTTTGGCCCTGAGTCGATCGGAATTGGTCCGGGACCCACCACTCCCACCGTTTCCCCCATTTTCCCCGGTGTCGCGAAGTAAGCGCACAGCGAAAAAAGCGCACAGCGAAGAAAGCGCACAGGAAACCCCTTTGGCGTTCCACAATGAATATGTCCCCTATCTTCTTAGAAATAAGGAATGTTACACACACAGAAAACTAAAGATGAATTAATCTTTATCCAGGCTTTGGTCTGGCTAAATGACAATCTTAACTTTTAGAATATTTACAATCCTAACAGTATATTTAAATGTATTAAAGTTGAATTAATTAGTTTTTGATTCCCATCACACTTTATCCAGGCTTTGGACTGGCTAAATGATTAAAAACTTAATAGTTTTTAATCATTTAGGCGTGTTTAAAATCAGCATGTAGCTTCGTCAATCTTAACTTTTAAAATATTTACAATCCTAACAGTATAAAATCAGCAAAAGTATAGCTTTGTCAAAAGTATATATATATGTACAGTTTTGATAGGCTTGTCTAATATCACCATGAATGTAGCTTCGTCAATATTATTTGTTTACTATTTGCATTATATTTTTCCTCTTCTTGCTTTTCTTGTTTGAAGGTCTAACCCAATTTTTGCAGGTACGAAACTGTCTTCAAACACTCCTTTATGCTCCCATTTTCTTCATATTTCTTAACGGTTTTTGCCAGTTTCTTATCCAAGTCGACATATGTTTTCTTCCTCTTCTTACCATCTAAGTTTAGCTCCATCCTCATGTACATGAAAGAAGATACTTCCGCTTCGCCCTTCAAGCAAACTATTACATCTCTGATTTTGGGGTTGGGTCGTCCAAGAAGGTTATTGATTTTATTATGCCAATCTTCCGCAGCGTTCGTTGTTCGGTGTCGCCTGCCGTAGCAATTCCACAATTCAATGGGGATTTCGTCATTATGCAGCCACTGTTCGATGGCTCACCACAACCAGCCCCAAGTATTTATTTGCTAGTAACGTAGGGTTTCCTGTGCGCTTTCTTCGCACATTTCTACATGTGCGCTTTTTTCGCTGTGCGCTTATTTCGCATATTCATTTCCCCCATGTCTCCAGTCTCCATGCGCCTGGTCCGATGAATAACCAACCCGTTTGTAAGAATTTGCAGATTTTTATTGAGCGTATTGCTTGCAGGTTCAGTATTGCTACACGGGCACCGTCGAGCTTAAAGAAGATTCCGTGGAAACTCTCTTGTCGACGGCGTCCCTCCTGGGGCTCCATAAAGTCGTCGACGCCTGTTCGATTTTCCTCCGACGTCAGCTCGATCCGACCAATTGCATCGGGATCGCCCTTTTTGCCGACTCACGCTCTTGCTCGCAGCTTCACGAGGCGGCCAAAACCTACATTGCTGTACGTCTACCTGATAAATGCTTGAATAATATGCGTCCAGTGTACCTACACAGGGGCGACCATCGACTGCCCGGCAAAAAGGAGAGGCAACCATTGTTTTGGGAATTCAGTATATCAATTGATTCCTGCGTTGTCTCTCGCAGGCGTCCGGATGGGTGCTGGATAGACCGTACCTTCGAATAAGCTGAGTACTTTCAGGGACCTGGGTCATGGGTGGCAGGGGTCGTTAAGGCGTCTGTCCCTGGGGCTTGTGACTTCTCTGATCGAGGTTTCGAGGCTGCTGGTACGAATCCAGCACCCCCGGCGTTTACTCGACCTCGTGAGGCCAACTCAGTACCGGCAGTAAGTATCCGAATACGGTTGTCCGGGGCTTAACACACACGCGTGTCTGCCTTTGTAGAAGCTTGCGAAATAATGACCAACTCTCTCCTTTGGGCGAGAGGATGTCGTCGGATAGGTGCTGGACAACCCCTGCCAGCGTCCTCTCAAGGGATCTGAGAAGCCCATCCGACATCCCTTCTGTAAGCGCGAGCACAATAGACCCCAGAGGTCGCAGTGCCGTAGGGGTAGCAACTGCCCCACGCCCTTCAGTTGGAAGCTAAAGGGAAATCCATTTTTGGACGCTGAATCAATTGGAGTGAATCCCTACGCTCCTAGTCCAAGGAATAACCAACCGCTGTGAAAGAATTTATAGTGTTTTTTTACTCTACAGTGAAACAAAACTTGTTCGGAGCTTTAATACTCAATTTATGATGTGTTTTGTTTTAGGACCATTTTGTAGAAGTGTTGAAACACCAGGAGTTCCTACTGTTGCCGGCTGAAGAAGTTGGTAAACTACTTTCGTCTGATGATTTGAACGTGCCATCTGAAGAAGTTATATTTCGCGTGAGTGCCATCATCCTTTTGAGAAGAATATGGCTTTGAATAAGGTTATGGTTGATTATTCCTTGATTGCTTTTTTGCAGGGTTTGATGTCTTGGGTTAGTCACGATGCTGAAAACAGGCGGAAAGACATTCCGAAGCTCCTGCAGAACGTCAAGCTCCCGCTCCTCACTGCTGGGGTGAGTTGCGCTTCGTGATTAGTACGAATTCCCTGTTGGTTTGTACTGAGTTCTGCAATTCAACAATTGGCTCTTTACAGTTCATCACGGATGTCGTTGAGCCCGAAGTGGGCGTAGAGGGGCATGCTTTGGTGGTAGAGGCTCTCACGTATCACGTCCTTCCAGAGCGACGTTCGACGTTGCATTCATTCCGAACGATGCCGCGGAAGTCAACCGTGGGTCACTTGTACGCCGTTGGAGGCGTAGACGCTAACAAAGGTTGGTTCGAAAGTGTGTAGGTTAATTGAAAGCCTACTGGAAATCTGAACATTGATCAGATGCGCTCATTTCAAAACTACAACAGCAGTCTTGGAGGCACTGTCATTTTTACACAGGCTTTAAAGCAGAAATAACCTAAAGTTTGTCATGTGCCCTGGACTGGGCCAGTCGGTGTTGGCGGATGCCTACGACGCATCCGCGTTGGTAAATGCATGGGGCAACGGTAACGGTAACGGGGCTTCTATTATATCTGAAAATATCTCCAGACGGACAAACTTTGCCTGATCTACACCTCCCTGGTCCAGTCGGTCCTCCAATACGGCATTGTAGCATGGGCAGGTATCTAACCCTCACATTTGGAGAGGATTGGGCAACGCATGCTCATAAAAATCATATTGAAGAAGCCGTATGAGTACCCAACAGTCGGAGCATATTTTGGGTCCTGCCACCACGACAACTATTTATTAATGTAGGTACTGCTCTTGTCGTACCACAGAGACTCCTCGTTGATTGAGGATGGCCTCAACCCTCACCATCATTCCACAAGATACAGAATACATGGGAATGTGGTTAACCCTAGACCGATCCTAACTCTGACAACGATAAGTCCTCACTATACTAATTATATCATGCTTCTGACCTAAAGTTCCCAAATTTGGTGTCCCGTCGTATATACAAGAGGAGAATTATCATTTGGCTCATGAATCTGGGTATCGAAGGTAGTGAAAGAGTGATCGCTAATGACAATTATTATTCCTAGTATGTAGTTTGTAATGTACACTTGTATACTAGTCGGTTTGTAGTAGTAATACTTTCAGCAATTGTAATCTCTAGTACCGACAGCGATTTCTTGCTGGCGACACGGGCGTAACCCTATGCCTAGCAATAAGTAGTTAAGGTATTTCACAAAGTCTCATTGTTCTTCCTCACAAACTTGTGTTCCCAATATGATTGCATGTCCTCAACAACTACTGAATAAAGGGATAATATATTATTTAATTGATCACTTTTTCATTATTCAGTGATATTGTATGTTGTTGTGATAATTATTACAGCCGGAGCTACAAGTATTGAAGCGTACGACTCAAGAAAAGACTGCTGGTTTAATGTTGGCTGTATGGGCGGTCGAAGGCTTCAATTTGGCCTCGCCGCTCTTGGCAACCGGTTGATCGTCGTCGGAGGCCGCGACGGATTGAAAACCCTTAATACCGTTGAGTGCTTTGACATTGAGTCCAAAGTTTGGCACGTCCTACCTTCAATGGCCACCCACAGGTATAACAAAACGCTGCACATTCATACACACGGGTTGGATATTCCTCGGACCAGGCGCATGAAGGCACTTTTCTTCAACATGGGAAAATGGGGGAAACAGTGGTTGTGGCGAGACCCGGACCCGAGCCAATCGATTCAGGGTCCAAAAGTTTGTGGAAAATGATACCTCACACGCCTAGGTACCGGAAATCTCGAAAACACATTTGAAATTGGTAGATAGGCACCCATTTGGTCCCATAGCCTCATCCAGTGGGTGCCAATCGTTCTGGGATCCATTTCATTGCATTCAAAGTCCAAAAATTAGTGGAAAATGATACCCCACTCGCCTAGATCTTCAAAAATCTCGAAAACCCATTCATCAAAAAACGCATTGTGACCTCTACCCCGCCCAAATTAGGTCCGATCGGGTTGAAAAGTTTCGAGGACAAACTAGAGCCGGAAACAAGTCCCTGACCCAAATTTCAGATTTTTAGAAAAATTTCTACTACCAAAAACGGCGGACGGACATTTGACTTTTGGTTGGTTATTCCTTGAATAATCAACCTATGTTTTCATGCAAAAAGTCAATCTCTCCAGTTGGTTTTCGAAACTTTTCAACCCGATCGGACCAAATTTGGGTGGGGTAGTAATTTAGGTGTGTGGAGTATCATTTTCCACTAAATGTTGGACCCTGAATCAATGGGAATGGGTCCAGGTCCCGCCACACTCACTGTTTTCCCCATTTCCCACATGCTGAAGAAATGAGTCTACATGCGCCTGGTTCGAGGAATAACCAACCAAAATGTGACCTTTCGCCATCACTTCGGGCCCTTCAGCACCTCCCTGTTTAATCACCGATTTCTTCCAGGCACGGCCTCGGGTTGGCACTTATGGGCGATCGCGGTCCTCTGTACGCGGTTGGAGGCCACGATGGTTGGTCTTATCTCAACACGGCTGAAAGATGGGATCCTGTATCTGGCACTTGGCACTACGTCGCTCCAATGTCCACTCAACGCTCGACCGTGGGACTTGCTTATCTGAACGACAAGTACGTACTATTCTTCCATGATATTATCTCTCTCTCATAAGTAAATAAAATGTCATGGGAAATGAGAGGCGAACGTGTATTGTAAAATTACAATAAATCCTCCTCCGTCATATGGGCTATTTGGAGAATCTGCATTGTTATGACACTGCACTGTGCCCTCCTATGCCCGATCAAAAAGTATATCTGTATATCTAAGAAACTAAAGTAAAGGAAGCTTGAGCGGAAGGAAAGAAAATCAAAATTACTTGTGGTGACGGTAAATTAAAATTAATCTTATATATACTTGAGGTGGGTCCTACCTAGGCCTAGACCGGCTGCCAGAAAGGTATGTGAATTAAAATTAAATTAAATGAGATAATCGCAAATGGAACGAAGGCAAAATGGAAAATAAATCAATACTTGGCGGCGACGAGGTTCGAAGATCGGCGATGGGGGATGAGTGGCGTCCTTGTTGAAGTGGTGGAAAATATCGATATTTGGCTCATCTGGCGTTGGTACGCGTACCTCCTTCAATTGGTGCTCTTGGAGCTTGCTCGGGCTGTAGATGATCAGAGACGAGGATCTGATCCACCAGTTTGAAGTGGCGTGTACGAATTTTATCGTTTTACGGGCTGCGCAGCGGATTGTGTATATAATATTAATACACATACACATATAAGACACTATCTTCCTCGTTGTCGCAACAGAACTGCTCGTCAGATGTACAAACGCGATAAGGGCGACGGAAGGCAGGGCGTGGCTGAGGTGAAGGAATGAAGCTCCGTGGTCGATGGACTCCAATAACAACAATTAACTAAATAAACCTAACATTCCGCCCACCAAAATTTTTACAAAAAATTTTAGTTTGTCAAGGAGGAAGGAGTGTTGGAGTGGTCATGGATAGGGGTGAGAAAACGCTGCAAATTCTTACACACGGGTTGGTCCGTTTGGCCCTTTGTTGGAGTGTGGACGAATATTTGTTTCTCCAGCGCTGCCAGCATCGTTGGACCCGTTGTTTTACTAATTGCCAGCGCGAGAGAACGCCACTTATTAAGTCCACTCTCTTCCGAAATCTGAACCGACCATTGTCTTCGTTACCTAACCAATTCGTGTGATCAGTGCGGTGCTTGGTTTCTTATTGATTTCAGTTTTGATTCTACTCTTTTCCCTTTTCATTGCCTTTGTCGCTGTAAATTTACTACTACCTGTATTCATTATTGTAATTGGGCTTGTCCCGTTTCTTTTCAAATAAATAAAAATAAATAAATATGTTCCTGTTGAGGTATTGACTGTAATGAGGCCAATTACACCATCCGATCCAGGGTGGACATGAGTTATTCGGGCAAGTGGCCACTTGAGTGGAGGCGTATTGATGTCTCGAAGCAGCACAATGAACTGAATAAACCTAACATGCATAATTGTATTCCTGCAGGATCTACGCTGTTGGAGGTCGTGACGGTGTTTCGTGTTTGAGGACGGTTGAGGTGTACGACACTCACGTCAACAAATGGTACAGTTGCGCATCGATGTCCAAGAGACGAGGAGGCGTCGGCGTCACAGTGTTGGGAGGCTGTTTGTACGCTCTAGGAGGCCATGACGTCCCTTCGGTGCACCCGTCAGCCACGAAATTTGACTGCGTTGAAAGGTGAGTGGCGGTCATCAACCATGAATCAACTGCCTTGTTCTGAACGGGATTGATACATTCTCAGATTATTCAATCCTCAGCTTTGTCAACATTCTTACGGGTCAAACTGTGCTCAAACTGTGTCAAACTGCAAACTGTGCGAACCAAGTGCATGGAGACTAATTTTATCCTCGGACCAGACGAGATTCATTTCTTCAACATGGGGAAAATGGGGAAAACAGTGGGGTTCAAATATTATTCAGGGTCCAAAATTTAGTGGGAAATGAAACCCCACACGCCTAGGTACCAGAGATCTCGAAAACATTCAGTCGAAATGAGTAGATGGGTACCCATTTTGACTCATAACCTCATCCAGAGAGCGCCAATCGTTTTGGGGTTAATTTAATTGGATTCATCGTCCAGAATTTAGTGGAAAATGATACCCCACACTCCTAGATTGCAAAAAATCTCAAAAATCCATTTTTCGAATTACACATTTTGACCCCTACATCACCCAAATTTGGTCCGACCGGGTTGAATAGTTTCGAAGACCAACTAGAGCCACGATCGGACCCCTGACCAAAATTTCAGATTTTTAGAAAAAATGTCTATTACCAAAGTCGATGACTATGGACGACGAAAGTGGACGGACATATGATAATTTTGATCTAGACACCTTGAAACGTCCAGAAAAAAATTTTGAAATGAATTTGTGAATCGGAGAGGTAGCCTTTCTGCAGGTCCCAGCGTAACCAAGGTAACCTCATTTTTGAGAGATGTTCAGGGGTTATTAAGAGAAGTTATTAATCGAACGTAATCCTGATTTGAATGCTATGACCGGCAACTGCAGCATGACCATTTGCGTATTACTATTACTATAGTACATCTCTGGTTGGGTGTCATAGTGGTCCTGGCGGACCAAATCCCGCCAGATCTTTAAAATCAAGTCGTTATTCATTCCCCTACCTCGCTATGAAGGTTTAAAAATGTGTTTTTGCGCTTCTTGCTTATACTGGCCATCCTTCTGTTGTTGCCCATGAATTTTTGCCCAGTTTCGATTCACTTTTAGTGGATTTTTTCTCAGTAAAATACTCGTCTCCTTCTTTTTACAGGTACGATCCACGGACCGACACTTGGACCAACGTGGCGTCCATGAGCGTCGGCCGAGACGCCATTGGCGTTGGAGCCCTCGGAGATAAACTCCTCGCCGTCGGCGGTTACGATGGTCAATCTTACCTTCGCCTGGTTGAAGCCTACGACCCTCATCGCAACGTTTGGTATGAGGTAAATAAATCCCCACTCCCTTATCATATATTAGGCTTTGAAGGGACTGCATCCTTTGGAGTGCTACTCTCTGAGGACAGGAGACTTGACCATTTGTGGGGGAAGGGGGAAACCACTGACACTATAAAACGGTAGTGACAGGTACAAAGCCTCTGCCACGGGGCTATTAGCCAGCCAGCCCTTATGGGGAGTCATGGACGTCAGTTTGCTGACAAACCTGCATCCTTCCAAACTGGTACCGCGGGTGGGGGGAGCCCCTGGCCATAGAAGCAATGCTCCGGCGAAGCTTCACAGGCCAGCCCCCCAAATTGAGGTAGGGTCTTCACCCAATGATGGTGCCAATAAAGGGGATGCCTTTGCTGTATACATCCGTGTAGGATGTACCAATACAGACCGGCTCTGGGAATTGTGATGCAATAAATCGGAAACTTTGCTCAAGTGGTAGTGCGAGCTAGAACGCACTAATTACCGCAGTCTGGTACTTACGCAGTTCACAACCCCCTATCTAAGCCCTGCTGAACAAAGGGACAATCATTCCAGCATGTAATGGCCGTGTCCCCACTGCTTGCAGTAGGGGGAGAAGCATAACTCGTGGGGTGAGCTCCCCTTATAATTGTGGCTAATTTTCTTGCATTGGGGTGAGAAACACATTGGACATTGTCCCCCATCATATAAACCCATTACAGCCAAGATCAACTTTTTTGGAGATTCACAACTTCCTTCGACCTTCTGCGCCTAAATGGGGGAATTGGGGAAAACAGTGTGTGTAGAGTTATCCCAGACTCATTTCGATTCAGTGTCCAACAATTGATTAGAAAATAATACCGTACACGCCTTAGTACCGAAAATCTCAAAAACCCACATTCAAAATAGGTAGGTAGGTACCCATATTGACCCATAAAATCTTCTGGTGGGCCCCAATTGTTCCGGGACCCGTCTCATTGAATTCAGCGTCGAAAACTTAGTGGAAAATGGTACCTCACTCATCTAGATCGCCGAAATTCTAAAATGTGTTTTCAAAAAAATGGGTTTTCGGCGATCTAAGAGTGTGGAGTCTCATTTTCCACTAAATTTTGGACGCTGGATCGATTGGAATGAGTCCAAGACACTCAACACCCCCCATTTTCCCCATTCCTGCTCCGTAGAACAACCAACCCCTGTGATTTTGTTCTAGACACCATGAAACTTCTAGAAAAAGCCAATCTTTTTCTGAGCCATTGTAGATAGTCGGCCCTCGTGACCTTTAGCATGAAATCATTGGTTGGTTATTTAAGAAATAACCAACAAAAACGCTGCCATTTCTCTCACTGGGGTTGGTTATTCCTCGGACGAAGAGGGTGGAGACTCATTCCAATCGATTCAGCGTCCAAAATTTGGTGGAGAATAACACCTTCAGATACCAGAAATTTCAAATCACTTGAAATAAGTAGATTGATATCCTTTTGACCCATAACCTCATCCAGAAGGCGCCAATCGTTTCCGGACCCATTTCATTGGATTCAGCGTCCAAAATTTAGTCAAAAATGATATCCCACACGCCTAAGTACCAGATATCTCGAAAACACGTATTCAAAATGGGTAGATAGATACCTATTTTGACCCACAACTATTTCCGGTGGGCGCCAATTATTATGCATGAATATTATTCTATAAATGACCAACAGAAAATGGTAGACAAAATTGATTTGGTTGTTTTAACTAATGTTGTTCGTTATAATCGCATTCACAAAATTTGCTTCGACTTACAGGTGGCTCCTCTGAGTACTGGACGTGCCGGTTCATGTATCGTCTCCGTCCGCCCATGATCTGCTAAGCTTCGTCTTCCGCACTCATCAATGCTTTCTTCCCTGTGATTTCTTCTTCAGTTTGTATTCCTTTTTGTGATATCATATTCAATTTTCTTCTTTTTTTGTACTTACGAGCCTTTTTTAAACTGAAATACATTTGATACAAAAGTGTTTGATTGAACTGTTCTTCTCTGGTTTGAGCGCATGTCAGAGCTCGATAAAATGGACATCACGTGATTGGTATAACTGACGAGAATCTGAGAATCTGCGTTTGCTTCTACAAATAGTACAACTTTGAGGTGAGGAGAAAATGTGAAGAAAACGTCGATGGTAAGCTGCTGCGGTAACTAAACAAAAACGCTGCAAATTCTTAAACACGGGTTGGTTATTCCTCGAACCAGGTGCATAGAGACTAATTTCTTCAACATGGGGGGAACAGGGGGTGTGGCAGGTCCCAGACCCATTAAAATCGATTCAGGGTTCAAAATTTAGTGGAAAATGATACCCCACACGCCTAGGGTACCAGAAATCTCGAAAACATCCGTTCGAAATGGGTAGATAGGTACACGTTTTGACTAGTAACCTCATCCAGAAGGCGCCAATCGTTTCGGGATTTATTTAATTGGGTTCAGCGTCCAAAATTTAGTGGAAAATGATACCCCACACGCCTGGGTACAAGAAATTTCGAAAATACACATTCGAAATATGTAGATAGATACCCATTTTGGCCCATAGCCTCATCCAAAGGGCACCAATCGTTCCGAGACCCGTCTCATTGGATTCAGCGTCCAAAAGTTAGTGGAAAATCATAACCCATACGCCTAGGTACCAGAAATCTCGAAAACATATTCAAAATGGGTTATAGATAGCCATTTTGACCCATAACCTATTCTAGTGGGTGCCAATTGTTCTGGAACCCTTTTCATTGGATGCAGCGTCCAGAATTTAGTGGAAAATTATACCCCACACACCTAGATTACAGAAAATCTCAAACATCCATTTTTCGAAATTCACATTTTGACCCCACCACACCCAAATTTGGTCCGATCGGGTTGAACCACCTAAATTTGGTCCGATCGGGTTAAAAAGTTTCGAGGACCAACGAGATCCATGAACGGACCCCTGACCAAAATTTCTGATTTTTTGAATAATTTCTACTACCTAAGTCGGCGTGGACGGCGGACGGACATTTGCTAATTTTGATCTCGACACCTTGAAACGTCCTGAAAAAAATTTTGGGCCTTATTTTTCAAGGAATAATCTACCTTACCGGTACGGAAATGGCCAAGTAGACGGGGATTCGACCCAATCGTTTACATCAGTCGTCTTAATGAATGATTACCTTTGTTAAAAATAGGTTCCGTTTTCGTTGAGGTTATTTATATGATGACGGCAGTTTATTTTGATTCGTTGCAACGAGGACTCCCGTTTTCTTTTCTATTTGCAGCCTCCGAGGCCTAACGCTAATTTTATCTCCGCCTCCTTCTCCATCAATGTTTAGGGGCGAGCTCACCCCTGTACTGAAATGGGAATTGAAAATATTTATTTCTGTGACGTTCTAGCGGGTTCGTTATTGAGAGAAGTATTTATTTGTGTGGTATGAGTGAAATTTTTGATTTGAAATAAATATAGGTTTTAGATTTTGAGATAATCCAGATATTAGGGCGATGTGAATTTCAGTTTAGTTTGGTGGGAGACGACTTTAGTTTGGAAAAGTGCCAGTTCGACCAGCAGACGGCACCTCGAATTTGGCCGCTCCTCCCCCACAGGTTATCTCCAGTGGCCTGTTCGTGACGACCCGGATATTTGCCCTCTCGAATATTCGACCCCTTCGACTCGCTTTCGATTTTCATCCCCCTTCGTACCTGCACGGCGCTAATTGAATGATGAAAGCCGGTTCGGACAGAAAGGTCGATGAGCCTGAAGTCCTTTGGGATTTGATCGACCGGTGTTTGCTTCCAATTTTGTTTTCGCACGCGGCTGCGATAATCGGCTCGACGCTTCTAAATGTGCTTCGAATTTCACAAATATCCACCGTTTCGCTCTTTCTGCTCTTTCTCGCCCTCACGCTCGCCATCACATTGTTTTACCACAACCTCAAAGTAAGAGTTACCTTAGAATAATGATCAATGTTTGAAACAACTGCCACGAACCAGTTACCAACCACCCCGTCAAATTGCTGTTGGCTTTCAAAATCATCCAAACTGATTTCTTGAGGCCAAGACACACCACCCACCTAATGGCAATTGTCTTAATGAAAAAAATGTGGTGGGGGTACATGGAGAAAAAACTCGGCGTATTCTTAGCAATTAATGGGTAAAAATAGTTTTACACATTTCCTCCGTTGTCCATTCCTTACAAAAGTAAATCCTATCTAAGAACCTTCCTCTTCATTATATTTATACATTATATTTCGGCTTTTATTTGCGTATTTCTGAGTGTCCGATCATCCCAAAAGTCCAAAATGTAAGCTCTCTCGACACTATTCTCTCAGAGTGGTCATGTATTTTTGTTTTTGTTGATCAATTGATCTAGTTGGATGTTTGGAGGGGGGGGGGGGGGTCAAATTGCGCGACATCCTGTAGATATAATGAAGAAAATAAAACCTTAAAAATCCGAAAAAAACCATGCTGGATGCGCACACGTTTGATTTCTTTGTGAATTGCTGGGTGTTGAAATGTATCGTTTTAAGCTAATATGAAAGTGGATGAGGACTCTTGAAAATGCTTACTATTGCTTGTGTAAAAGACAAATTAGTATTTTAGACTAATCTGTATACGTTTTTATAGGTTTCGACGGCAGGTAAATATGTGATCGTCACTGGTTGCGAGTCAAAGATTGGATATGGGATTGCCAAACACCTCGACGATCAGGTGGAGTACCTATATTGCTCATTTTCTCTGCTGAATCGAATCTGATTTTTTTTTTTTTCCAATTCGCAAATTTCACTTAACTGCGTAATTTAGTAGCATTTCATAATGCTCACGATATTGCGTTTGTTCATTGTGTGGTCCCAACATTCTTGACATACCATTCAACAACGCTGTTCTCGTCCTAGGGTTTATCGGTGTTTGCCGGTTTTGCCAATTGCATCGAAGGAAAACTCAAACTTAAGAGCGAGTGTTCCGGTCGACTTCAAACTTTGGATTTGGATGTGAGCAATGAGAGGAGCATCGCAGCGGCTTTGAACACCGTTCAGCAGGTCACAAAAGGTGAGAACCAAAGGTTTGACTTGTTCTTGATTCAAGTTCGTCTATATAGTTTTCCAAAGTCGAATTGAGAAATTTTCAATACAATTTGAGCCTTTTCCAAACCAAAAGTGACAGCTGAGCTCAGTGGGGAATCAATGGAGATCTCCGTGATCAGGGGTTGTCCGCAGGAAGGGGGGTATTGTCCCCTCCTTTATGGGACCTGGTTGTGGACTCACTCATTGAGCGACTCGGTGGGCTAGGCTACTACACTCAGGGCTATGCTGATGACGTAGTGATCCTAATTAGAGGAGCATTTGACAGCACTGTGTTAGATTTGGCACAGTCAGCTCTGAAAGAGGTTGAAACATGGTGTGGCAAGGAGAGCCTTAAGGTCAACCCATCTAAATCTAAAGATCCAGTTTAAAACTAATTAAGAAGGGCGTGTTTACAACATTATTAAACACTGCTTTAGAACAAAACATTTAATGTTTTAAACACTACCAACTCTGGTAGATAGCCATTGAAGAACAATTGTCGTCTGTTGCAGGAGTGTGGTGCATCGTGAATACTGGCACATGGGGTGTGTACGGACAAACCGAATGGGTGCCACCGTCTGTCTACAGAAAAACCCTCGAAACCAATCTTCTTGGCGTCGTACATTTGAACAAGGCGTTCATCCCTCTGATCAGGAAAACAAAAGGTTTTCGCTTCTGTCAAGTGTAATTTTCCCATCCTCTAGTTTAGGGGTTCCCAATCTTTTTTGTACCACGCCCCCTTCTGGTTACTTGGAGACCCTCCGCGTCTCCCTACACATATCAGCTTTCCATTTTGCAATACCCTATTTCCACGGTGCCATACATACCAACTCCTACTTGTACAAATATGTGCCAACTTGAAACGGTGAGTAGTTTGATTTTTTTGTTCACTGTTGAATGCGGTAACGCAGAATGGAAAGTGTCAATGGTCAATTGTGAATGGTGTGTACGTATGTTGAAAATTGAAACACGTTTTACACGAAAACGCTGCAAATTCTTACACACGGGTTGGTTATTCCTCGAACCAGGTGCATAGAGACTAATTTCTTCAACATGGGGGAACAGTGGGTGTGGCGGGTCCTGGACCCATTCCAATCGATTCAGGGTCCAAAATTTAGTGAAAAATGATACCCTACACGCCTAGGTACCAGAAATCTTGAAAACACGTATACAGAGTGGTTATATACATACCCATTTTGATCCATAACTTCTACCAATTTTCTACTACCGAAAACGGCACGGACGGCGGACGGACATTTGCTAATTTCGATATAGACACATTGAAACGTAAAAAAAAAAAAAATGTTGAGCCGAATCGGAGGTTGATCTTTTGCATGAAAACATAGGGATGGAAAACATAATCAACCAAAACGAATATAATTACTAATACAAAATTTAACATTGTAACACAGATACATTTTCAATTTAAGGAAGGTGAAACAATAGGCCTACCTACTTTCAAAAACAAACTTGAATTCTCAGATTCTAAAAATAGATTATCTTTATACCTAGGGTTACCTTTTTAACATTCTAACGTACATTGGGAATATTTAATTTAACTTTAAAATCAACTTGGGATCAAAGAGCCTTTTCGGTTTATTTTCAACAAAACAATCAATTCTTAAAATGATTTTTTTCCATTTATGATTTTAATTAGAATTGATTTTATGTTGTTGCAACTTGATTGAAATATTTCAAATGCAATTTTGAAAACTTATAAAAACTCTATTTCAAAAATCAGAGGAAATTTTTTTTGTAATTTTGGTTGGTTATTCCATGAATAATCAACCTATGTTTTCATGCAAAAGGTCAACCACTCCGATTCGGCTCAAAAAAATTTTCTGCGCGTTTTAAGGTGTCTAGATCAAAAAACGCTGCAAATTCTTACACAGGGGTTGGTTATTCCTCGGACCAGGCGCATGGAGACTCATTTCTTCAACATGGGGGAAATGGGGAAACAGTGGGTGCGGCGGGTCCCAGACCTATTCCAATCGATTCAGGATCCAGAATTTAGTAGAAAATGATACCCCACACGCCCAGGTACCGGAAATCTCGAAAACGCATATTCAAAATGGGTAATATATACCCAATTTGACCCATAACTTCTTCCAGAGGGTGCCAATCGTTCCGGGACCCACTTCATTGAAATTAGCGTCCAAGATTTAGCGGAAAATGATACCCCACACGCCTAGGTTCCAGAAATCTCAAAAACACATATTCAAAATGGGTAATATATACCCAATTTGACCCATAACTTCTTCCAGAGGGTGCCGATCGTTTTGGGACCCATTTCATTGGATTCAGCGTCCAAAATTTAGTGGAAAATGATACCCCACTCGCCTAAATCGCCCAAAATCTCGAAAATCCATTTTTCAAAAAACACATTTTGACCCCTACCCCGCCCAAATTTGGTCCGATCGGGCTGAAAAGCTTGGAGGACCGTCCTAGGCCGGGAACAGACCCCTGACCCAAATTTCAGATTTTTAGAAAATTTTCTACTACCAAAAACGGCGTGGACGGCGGACGGCGTACGGCGGACGGCGTACGGCGGACGGCGGACGGACATTGACCTTTTTTGATCAGGACATCATGAAACGTCCAGAAAAAAATTTTGAGCCGAATCGGAGAGGTTGACCATTTGCATGAAAACATAGGTTGATTATTCAAGGAATAACCAACCAAAACCAAAATGTCCGTACGCCTTCCGCCGTCCACGCCGTTTTTGGAAGTAGACAATTTTCTAAAAATCTGAAATTTGGGTCAGGGGTCTTTTCCCGGCCTAGGACGGTCCTCAAAACTTGTCAGCCCGATCGGACAAAATTTGGGTGGGGTGGGGGTCAAAATTTGTTTTTTGAAAAATGGATTTTCGAGATTTTGGGCGATTTAAGCGAGTGGGGTATCAATTTAGACTAAATTTTGGACACTGAATCCAATGAAATGGGTCCCAGAACGATTGGATTGGAACGACACCCACTGTTTCCCTTATTTTCCCCATGTTGAAGAAATGAGTCTCCATGCGCCTGGTCCGAGGAATAACCAACCCGTGTGAAAGAATTTGCAGTGTTTTTTTCATTCATTTCATTTGGGTGTCACGCCCCCCAGTTAGGGAACGACTACTCTGGTTGTTGTCAGATTCACACACTTTCTTCCTCGTTTGTAGGCAGGATCGTCAACGTGACCAGCATTCTGGGTAGAATCCCGTCTGGAATGCGGTCTCCCATCTGTGTCGTCACCGCGGCCCTTCAAAGTTACACGGAATGTCTGAGGATCGACCTGCGAAAATGGGGAGTTGACGTGGTTCTCGTCGAAACTGGACTCACGACGACAGGTGGGTGACTTTAATTTGATTTTTTATCAAACTACTGCCCTAAAATTTCACTTGAGCAAGTTTCAAGGACCAACTAGAGCCGGGAAGAGGCGTTGACCATAATTTCAAATTTTCAGAAATTCTGCTACCAAACGGCAGACAGGAGTTTTTTTTTTCCGGTTATTTCATGAATTTTTTTTCCGGACGATTCAAGGTGTCTAGATCAAAATTAGAAAGTGTCCGTCCGCCGTCCACGCCGACATTGGTAGTAGAAATTATTCTAAAAATCTGAAATTTTAATCAGGGGTCCGTCATAGCTCTAGTTGGTCCTCGGAATAGATTTTTGAGATTTTCTGAAATCTAGGCGTGTGGGGTATAATTTTCTACTAAATTCTGGACGCTGAATCTAATGAGACGGGTCTCGGAACGATTGGTGCCCTCTAGATGAGACTATGGGTCAAAATGGGTGCCTATTTACCCATTTTTAATGTGTTTTTCAGATTTCTGGTACCTAGGCGTGTGGGTTATCATTTTCCAATTAATTTTGGACCCTGAATCGACTGTAATGGGCCCGGGACCCGCCACACCCACTGTTTCCCCCATTTTCCCCATGTTGATGAAATGAGTCTCCATGCGCCTGGCCCTAGAAATAACGAACCCCTGTGAAAGAATTTGCAGCGTTTCAATCTACTAATAATTAGTAAATAGTGGGTAATCATTAGTTTACCCAACTTAACTTTTTCGATAGGTTCAACATTTTCAATTGTGTTGCTAACCCGATTAATTTCGTTTTTGAACTTTTGAGGATCCAGCATTGTGGAGATCTCAGCTCAGATCTCTGCAAGAGACGCTGGAATCCCGATGGAGAGAGCAGACTGTCACAAGGGCGTTGTCATCGCATCACAGGATTTATCGGCAGTTGGACATGGGGCTCCGAAGTATCGACCTGACTGAGGAGGGTCAAAAAGGGTCTATGTTTGTCCTCCGCTGGGTCTGTAGGGTCAGAGGGGACCTTCTGGCGCTCAATGGCAGGCCGGGTGTGGCTCGGGACAATCTTGACAGGACGCTGTGCTCCCTTTGCAATCTTGGCGAGGCAGAGGACATTATGCATTTTCTGGGGCATTGTCCGGTCCTGGCTGAGTTTCGGGTTGGCTAGGTTGACCCGCGACTCCATGATCGGAATGCTCAATGGTTTGAACTGGCTCCCACTCGCGAGATTTTGCCAGGCTGCTTGGTCATATCGATCCGAGCTGGTTGCCCAGTTCAATTGGGACTGAAACCTCATCCTCGCCTATCAATTGGCAGCCGTGTGCTGTGTTTTCCTTGTTTTCATATTCTGTGTAGTCTTTGTCGCTCTTATTCGTTCACGATTAATTGTTTCCTTGTTATGTTCAATTGTAAAATGGTTTTTATTTATTTATTTGTAAGTGCAATATAATCTCGGCTCTACAAGCATAATAAGGGCTATGTGTTTCCTCAATAGGTTGGTGCATCCTCTGGCAGACGGCCATGGCCCATTGCCATACCGTGTTATTGTTTAAATGCGAATTTATTATTATTGTTGTTCAATTAAAATAAACACGTTTTCTATCTATCTATCTTAATTTAGTTTTTGCTCATTCGACAGCGGCTTGGTACGACAAGAAAGCGATGTTGGATGAAGCTAGAGAAATGTGGGTGAGTCTCACCGAGGGTCAAAAAGACGACTATTCGCAAGATCATTTTGAACAGCAAATCACTTCTTTGAAAGAGTACCAGACCCAACAAGTGAGTCCTCCGCAATTTTGAAGTCTGTAATAATTAAATGAAGAGTGGGGATAAGATTGATTCAAGAAATGTGAACAACGAAACATTTCTGTTTACGTTTGTTTGGAGTCTAATCAAGGTATTAGTTAATTATTTAACTATTTTTGAGATACAAATCGTCAACTCTTCAAGTTATTAACCCACCAATGCCCAAAAATGACCTACCGATAAAATTTTAACTTTTTTATCATTTTTGTGTTATTCAGTCTTTATTGGAGCATTTGCATATTTGTTACTATTTCTGCTGCTGCTAATTGCTGGCTACAGGGCCGCACCCTGTAGGGTGCACTGGGCAATAGCGCAACTAGGAGGGATCTTCTGTAGGAATGGAATAATACCACAAAAATTAACTGGAAAAATTCTTTATTCGATCAGAAAATATAATGCTAATTAAAGAAATGAAAACGGAAGAGTTCTGGAAGATTTGTACATTTTAAAAATTGAAAAATAGATACTGATCCTCAAAGATCAAGTTCTCATAAAAGCGATCGACGCCGCCCATGAAACGGTTGCATTGTTGAACGACATTTCGAAAATCGACCGTAATTTTCGGTATCTTTTTCTTTATGAAACCAATCCTCTCAACCTTATGGACCGGCATACCACCATGGCAGTTTGATGCCCGAGATCAATACTGTTGTCATTCCTTCCTACAACACACAAATCGTCGAGGTTTTTTGAGGATCTTGTGCCTCACCCGGTCTTTCTCATTTGTGGAATCAAGATCACAGGGCATTTGTTCATGCGATTGTCTTTGACGGTCCATATGCAACCGAAATTTTTCTGTCTGTTCAGAGTCAACCCAGTGAAGAACCTGTGAATGTATAAATTGTAGGGTCCTTTTTCCGTCGGCAGTCTTGATGAAAGCTCGTTTAACTACGGCAGCACGTAGCCCATATATTCAGTTTGCATGGGAAAAGGGGCTATAAGGTTCAAATGATATTAGGTGGCCATTCCTGGTTGCAATTGACCATACCTCAATATCTCAATAGAGCAATATTTCCAAAACACGAAAATTTGTGCAGAAAAATGAAATCCAGATAGAATTCATCTTAGTTGCTCGAATGACCAATGCACCCTACAGAGTGCGCTCAGTTCTTCCTCCACAAAAAAAACCCCATGGAGCCTCAAATTATTGTTCACCATCAGTATCCATCTGCCCCCTTCTTTCATGGTTGAACGGAGACTCTACTGTCTCAGCATACCACACTTATTATTAAGGCGATCGTCTACCCGCCCTCCGACCATTAGTTCACTTTTCGGCCACCTCAAGGCAGAGAGCGTGCAGGGGCACAGTCCGCGCACCTCCCGCCCATTTTGAATTTTTAAAAATATAATAAACGTTGATGATACTTGCACAGCCACGTTTCTGAGGAAGTACGGAGTAATACCAAATAAAGAGACCTGTAAGGAGAAACCTCCATGGAGTCACACCAAACACCAAATATTTGATCGAAAACGGGGTAAGGGTAAGGTATAGAATGGCGTAGACTGGATGCGCCTCTCTTTCTGAAACAATAGAGCGTTTTTGCAGCAAATATGCAATATGTCGGTGATACTTACACAAAACCCATCAAAAAATCATCCACCATCTTGAGACTGTTCTGCTGTTCTTACAAAAATCGTTAGATTCAGATTTAAAAAATGTTGTGATCAATAAATCAATCTCTGATGCTGCACCCATTGCAGACTCTTATTATTTACGGTAATATCGGGATAAAAAGCGAATACTCGAGAAATATTTATTATTCAAAAGCGAAATAATGCCACTAAATAATGAAATAATACAGGTACTAAGCAATTTGAATGACTGTAAGAAAAACAGCACGTTACTCGCGGTTAAAAATATTCAAAAATTGAACAATAAGCGGTATCAGAGCATCTCATGCTTATTGCCTACACCACATACGCCATTGCTACCTAAACTTGCAAAAACCTAATATTTCTAAACCCGAGAATGACACTGGGGTCAGGTGGACCTCAACAAGTAGAATTCTATAATTTCTAAAATGTGTATTTCGAAAAATGGATTTTCGAGATTTTTGGCGATTAGGCGTGTGGGGTATCATTTTCCACTAAATTTGGGACGCTGAATCCAATGAAATGGGTCACAGAACCATTGGCACCCACTGGAAGAGGTTATGGGTGCCATTTACCCATTTTGAATGTGTGTTTTCGAGATTTTTGGTACCTAGGCGTGTGAGGTATCATTTTCCACTAAACTTTGGACATGTAAGGAAGAGAGTCCGCCTTACCTAGCAAGTTTGCCACCACACCACACCAAACTTGCTAGTAAGACGGACTCTCTTCCTTACATATGAACACTACCTAGCGGACCTAACCCCATACATTTACTTCCAAACTTGGGACGCTGAATCCAATGAGACCGGTCCCGGAACGATTGGCACTCATTGGGAGATGTTATGGGTCAAAATGGGTATCTATCTACCCATTTCGAATGTGTGTTTTCGAGATTTCCGGTACCTAGGCGTGTGGGGTATCATTCATATCATTTGTTTGAGTCTGAGTCCGAGTTTACCATATAACCAGGGTTTTCACAGAGGAATTTCTTATGTTTGACTGCACCCGACTAGGGTTCTTCTAAAAATGAAAAAAAAAAAAAAAAGAGTACTTATTACAATTCGCCGGTTGCTCAATATTTTTCAACTACAGGGTCAAAATGTATGGAGTAAATCTATCAGAGGTTACTTTCCCATTGTAATTGTGAAATTGATGTTGCAGGTAGATTTGACAGTTCTGCTGAGGTCTATTTGCGACGCCGTCACCCGCACTTTTCCACTTCCACGATACACTCCTATCACGAAAAAAGAGAAGCTTCAGTCCCTGGTTGCCTACCACCTTCCCCACTCGGTATATTCGATTCTTTACGGTTAAATCCGCATTGACCTGGTCCTACGCAGCCGCAAACTGAGTACCAATTTTTATTTTGAAGAATAGAAGTGTTTATTATGGACAAGTTCTGAATCTCAATTGGTTATAGGTTGCTTTTTAATAAAATTGTTAAGTTGGGACCAATCTTCCTCGCTATTTATTTTGCACTCCCTTCGTACAAACAGAAAATCACTTAACACAGTCCCATCTAATAACATCTTCTTCTTTAATGTCTCGAGTCAACCATCTGCCAATGAATTTGTCCAGTTCGTGTGGTCTCGGCCCTGGAGCAGAGGCCACTTTGACTTTCAGATCGTTCTTCGTCAAAACGTGTTTTGCGTTCAGATTTCTGGCAGCGACGACGGTTTTGCCAAGTTTTTCCATGCAGGGGATTTCACACTTCATTTGAGTCTTGACGCCATCCCCTAGAGCGGATTCGATTTCTTTTATCGCGACGATCATATCTTTGAGCTCTTGGGGGAGTAATGAGCACTTATGGTCGTTTCCTTTCCAATTTTTGTCTAGCGTGACATGCCGTTCAACAACCTGCGGAATATTCGAGGGATACGTTAAAACTGAGTCAATTTAATACCTATGCATTACAGCGACATCAGATAAGGGATCTGTAAGGGTCCCGTCCAGCTGCAAGTAGGTGCCTGAAGGCCACATGCTATTATGAGGTACTTGTGTGGGGAAATGTGTATTTTGAAAAATGGATTTTCGAGATTTTTGCAATCTAGACGTACGGGGTACCATTTTCCACTAAATTTTGGCCGCTGAATCCAATGAAAAGGGTCCCAGAACGATTGGCACCCACTGGAAGAGGTTATGGGTCAAAATGAGTATCTATTATCCATTTTGGTTGGTTATTCCTTGAATAATCAACCTATGTTCTCATGATAATGGTCAACCTCTCCGATTCGGCTCAAAATTTTTTTCTGGACGTTTCATGATGTCCTGATCAAAAAAGGTCAATGTCCGTCCGCCGTACGCCGTCCGTCGTCCATTGTCCGCGCCGTTTTTGGTAGTAGAAAATGTTCTAAAAATCTGAAATTTGGGTCAGGGGTCTGTTACCAGCCGAGATGGGTCCTCGAAACTTTTCAGCCCGATCGGACCAAATTTGGAGGGGGTAGGGGTTTTTTGAAAAATGGATTTTCGAGATTTTGGGTGATTTAGGCGAGTGGGGTGTCATTTTCCACTAAATTTTAGACGCTGAATCCAATAAAATGGGTCCCAGAACAATTGGCACCCACTGGAAGAAGTTATGGGTCAAATTGGGTATATATTACCCATTTTGAATATGTGTTTTTGAGATTTCTGGAACCTAGGCGTGTGGGGTATCATTTTCCACTAAATTTTGGACGCTGAATTCAATGATGTGTGTCCCAGAACGATTGGCACCCACCGGAAGAAGTTATGGGTCAAACTGGGTATGTATCCACCCATTTTGTATGTGTCAGGATTTCTGGTGCCTAGGCGTGTGGGGTATCATATTCCACTAAATTTTGGACCCTGAATCGATTGGAATGGGTCTGGGACCCGCCACACCCACTGTTTCCCCCATTCGAGGAATAACCAACCCGTGTGTAAGAATTTGCCGATTTTTTGAATATGTGTTTTCGAGATTTCTGGTTCCTAGGCGTGTAGGGTATCATTTTCGACTAAATCTAGGACGCTGAATCCAATGAGACGGGTCCCGGAACGATTAGCGCCCTCTGGATGAGGCTATGGAACAAAATGGGTGCCTATCTACCAATTTCGAATTTGTGTTTTCGAGATTATTTTAAATTAGTCTCCATGCGCCTGGTCCGAGGAATAACCAGCCCCTGTCGAATTGGCAACTTTTTTTTTTTCCAACTAAAATCTACTTTGAATAAATAATGACTAGATACAAAATGTATTTTATATATTTGTAATGATTGAATTATTATATACACAGTACCTACGTATTTGATCACTGGTACAATAATATATTTTCATGCTTTTTAGCTGACTTGAAATACCCGAGTGTAAAATAATATTAAAATTAGTATCAAAACGGTTCAGGTCTACAAACCTTGGCTCCTAGCGCCACTGCAGCCAAAGTGAGATTGTAACCTTCTTCGTGACCCGAATACCCAATCTGCACTTCGGGAAACTCGACCATCAATGTGGTCACTGCCCTCAAATTCGCTTCTTGAATTGGAGTCGGATAGGCGGACACACAGTGAAGCAAAGCGAAATTTTCGTGGTGTTTTCCAACGACAGAGACGACTCTGCGAACCCCCTTCAAATCTTGCATTCCTGCCACAAATGTTGATCCAGTGTGTAAATACATGGGCGTAGCGGATTTGAATATTATTTGTCAATGTGGGTTATACTCGTACCTAGGGTGACCAAACGTCTTTTTTTGGGGGCAGTCCCCTATTCGACTAACCTGTTCTTGTCCCAAGAGAACGATGAAATCCCCTTTTCCGAAGAGAGTGCCCCTTAAATCATTCTAAGTGGAGAAAGTTGATGATATTTTGATTGAAAAAAGATTAATTTAACCAACGTAAAGCACAGAGATTTTCGAGGAGTACTCACTAATAGTCAAATTTGTTTCGTTTGAGGGGATCTCCTCATATAAATCAAACAATAAGTCTCTAGAAAGTCACAAAGAGGAGCTGTTGAGTCACTTTTGAGACATAATTATGAACCATCACCTAGATTGCCCAATTCATCCATTGTTTACCTGTAAGCAACACACCAGTTGTGCGGATTTTCTCTCAAATGAATAAATTTTATAGACGGCAAAAAAGTCTCAGCAGTGAGTGCCTGTGTTAAAAGCTTAGCTGGTTAGGAGGGTGAACACATCAACAATTCCTGAAATCCCAGCCTCAATTCTTGAGTAAAGTTGGGTTGTTCTGTATCAATCCAGTACTTTATACCAGGTACCAAAAAGTATCTGGGACTCTTGGTTGTGAAGAGCCTAAGTATCAAGGACTCATGTTTCAGGTTGATGCTCAAGTGTTCCTACTTCTTAGAAATGCTCCTGTTCCCTGGGGCCTCGATGATTGATCGTCAAGTGTTCCTAGTTTCTATAATTGCTCCTGGTCCAGTCACTCTGTTCCATTTAGCAGATCAAGTAATTTTAGCAGAAGTTAACATGGTGAGTTTATACATTTAGAGTCTTTTCATCTTTCATCTTTGTGATCTGTGATTTTGAAATGGCTATCAAAGTCTGCAAACAGGTTGATTACTTATCTACACATTTTCCTAAAAATAAAATGTATGTTGTCATTAGTGTAAAGTATATTACTGTGATTGAAATACCTAAGAACCTACACTCAGAATTGTATGAGTAATTAGGTGTTCTAATACGTACAAAGAGGATCATATTAACATATCATACTGTAAGATTTTCCACTGGAAGTTTGCGTTCCCTTTTTGAGTTCAAAAATGTGTGGTCACCCTAGCTATACCTTCCTTCTGCCAAATTCTACATAATCACCTGTAGATATGACGAGTGGAATCTGCAATTGAGCGGCTTCTTCCATCAGCAGTAAGTTGTCTGAGTCGCCGCTGCCAATTTTAATGAAAGGCACATCCATCGAGCTTAGAATCTTCAAAGAAACCTGCGATTACACGATAAGGGGCTATAAGATATCGCCTTGAAAGAAATATCTGGCACCTAGTTTAGTCGTTGATATTTTTCTCAATTGCTCAATAGTTTCCACATTGTCAAGATTCACCTGCGTTTCCTTCTTGCTGTTTTTAAACTCCCATGCGCCCTCAGGCCTTGGCTTTACTTATGAATATAGTCGATAACGATGCTTACTGAATCCATGGCCGAAGCGGTGAAAAGAATATTTCTATTTTTAGCGTATTGTTGAAGCTCTTGATACTCTTCATTATTGAATTCCAGATGTTGTTTGTGCTCGCCATACGTCTTTCCCCATGAATGTTCCGACGTGTAAGGCCTCGCCAGCACGCTTTGGGTAAACTTTTCTTCAAGACAACTTTTTTGGAATTTGACGCAGTCGGCTCCACATTCCTGAAAATCCCGTAAGAAGAACGCTTACTCAAATAAATTTGTTCTTCGTATTAAAGAATATTGATTATAGAACTTACTTTAGCAATATCAATCAGTCTTTTGGCTATGTTGATGTCTCCTTGATGATTTTGACCGATTTCTGCGATTATAAAACATGGTTGATTCCTGCCGATTGCCACTCCACTTCCCAGATGTATGATACCCATTCGGCATTCTGTAACGAATGTGAACAACGCAATACTGTACACATTTAATACGACTAGGTATTTTACCACATAAGTAGCTTTATTTGCGCAACTTGGCTGCTCTCGAAGATTTCAAGACTTTGTACATTCCTAGGCAGATTCTTGTCACTAAGATTTTGTAGTGAGTGGAAGAACACTGTGTAAGCCCCCAGGCTTGCTGCCTCCAGAAGGCCAGAAGGGAGAGAGCATGCGCCAAGATGCATGCGCAGCTCCTGCCCAGACGTCGCATTTGGAGAGAGGCCCAGCGCTGACTCGGTCCAAAGGGGTCCAACCAGGCGGTCGTTGTTGAGGCGCCCCTCGGGGCCAAGGCGCCCAACATGTTGGAGCATATATTTTTGTAACCCTGTCGTGCAAGAGATTTCTCACTCAGTCCATCCTGGCTTCGTCCTGTGCTTGCTCTGATGTGAACTCTTCTACCGTGCTGAAGTCGACCGAAGCTGTAATATTGTGTTCCCCATGAGATAAAGGACTCAAGTTAATAAGCCTTGCTGTGTACCTGCAGGACAGCGAGCCCCCTCCTGTTTTTCCTTCGACGTCGACGCCGTTTTCGCCAGCTGGTATCGTTGCACTTGTTCATTAAATTGTAATTCCTGTATATCATAATTTCATGTCACTTGCATTAATTGTATTTTATGCTCCACATGTTGTCTAATTTACTTTGTCTTGTACCAATTCTAGCCCAGGTTGAGGCATATTTTCCTTTGCAACGAGTCCTTGTTTTTCAATTATAATTCAGTTTGTATCAATGTATTTTATGTTCATCCTTGGTATCCCTAGTTGCTCAGTCGTAAGTCTTGGACTTACATCCTGTATCCTCTCGCTAGGTCGCTTCCAAATTCTCCGAAGAAACCCGAATTAAATCATAGTAAATTCATAACAGATTTTAATTCGAGAGAGGCTTACAACTGGTACCAGTTAGTGGCACTCTTCCTCTGTTAGGTTTTTAGGAAGGCAGCTATCAAACATCGATTTTTCCCCCTAATATACCCCATCTCTCCACAAATTCGGGCCGAATCGGGCTGAAAAGGACCAACTCGATCCAGAAAGATGTCCTTGACCAAAATTTGTTTACAGTGGTAGAACATTTTCTACAAATTTGACATTTTTTTTTTTATTTGAAAATATTTAGTGGAAAATGATACCCCACACGCCTAGGTACCAGAAAAAAAATCTCGATAACACATTTTCAAAATGGGTAGATAGAAGATATCAATTTTGACCCATAGCCTCTTCCAGTGGGTGCCTATCGTTATGGGTCCAACAGTTGTGGCGTTCCAACCGATCGGGGAATAACCAACCCCTGTGAAAGACTTTGCAATGTTATACCTATAAGGCTGGCCGTCCACTGGACGCGAATTCGCGCGAAGAGGCGAAGAGAATCAAACATGTTTGATTCCAAACGCGCGAACTGGCGAACCTGGCGATGGAAATCGGTAAATCGATCATGGCGCTTGCAGTGGACGGGGTCCTATACGAATAATAGTGTTTGTTAAGAGGCGAACTCTTCGTTTGAAATCGCGTGAAGAGTTCAAACACTAGCATTCGTATAGGACCCCGTCCACTGGAAGCGCTGTGATCGCGCGAAGTCTGGTGAAGGCGAAGAGAACCAAACCAGTTTGTTTCCGAACGCGCGAACAGGCGAACCCGGTGATGGAAATCTATACCTGCCGCACCCTTTTACCTAGCTCACATGATGTGTAGTCCCCATACTACTTCACTAAACAATGTACCTCATCTGTCTTTCGACCCAAAACAGCTGATAGGACGGGCGAAACTGACAGGAATTCGCGTGCAGTGGACGGGGTTTCGACGCGCGAAGAGGCGTAGAGGCGAAAACTTGCGAATTCGCCTCTTCGCGTGAATTCGCGTCCAGTGGACGGCCAGGCTAAAGGACACGAAGAGCAAGAACCGGTTCCTACGTATTCCTAGTCATTGAACAAACTTGCCTCAGCCTTTAAAAATAAATTTAGGCAAATGCCAGTTGTGGAGTTTGTACATTTGTAAGACGCGTCGAAATGTACTGTTGATTTCGGATTTCGAAATAAGCAACAAGAAAGTTCGATTCACGATTCAACCACAACTTGTAGAAACCTTGATTTGAAATAAGCGGGAGTTTTTAAGTGTAGTTGTACATTTACTCATCACAGCGCTATTGTCGCCTCACTGTCAAATTAAGAACCACGCGGCATTGAGAGAAAATATAAAATATTTATTATATTTAAAAAAAATGCATTCCACATTAAATAATGTTGACTCGTAATTATAATAACCCTTGGCGTTTCGATGGTTTTTGCGGGAACAGGAAACTTTGTTGAATACAGATAACGTTCTCAAACGCTATTGGTCGGAGATCCCGGGAGGAGTTTTCCGTTGAACTCTCACTCCAATCTTTTTCCCCCGTTGTGCATTGAGCAGGGAGTAAAATTTTCTACGATCGCCTACTCAATTCATCCTCTAAATTCGTTGTCAGTCAGTAAAGTCTTTTTCTATTGTTTCTTAGACGACATCAAACAACGTCAAGTAAGTTTTCACTTCCATTGTAAATTCAGTACTGGCAGTAACAAAATAATAGTACTTGTAGACCATCGACAATAACCCTTTGTGTTTTTTGTTATGATTTTTCAAATCGTGTCTTTCGTTGACCACGAATTTGGTGGTTTTGTACTGATTAGTGCATTAGCTTCAATCACATGCTATCACGGTGAAGGGCCGATCGGTCAATCCACACATATCCGTGACGGGACGGCACCATTTCGTAGCTTCCGGTGACATCCGTGATGAAATTTTCATTGCCATTCACACAGTGCCGTACCATAATGAGGTAAAACAGATGATTATATTTACGAGTGAAGCTCTTTTTCACGTTCGTATTTTACCTAAAATATCGTCGAGGACGTAATTAGTTTTCCCGTTGGCTACCGGAGGAGAACGGAACGTGTCGGAGAGTTACGTTGCCGTTCATGTCTGAACACACCGTTGTTATCCCTCAAGTTTACGAAGAATTTCGTTCGCCGATAATTTTTTTTCCACTCAAAGTCACGGTACGGTACGCCACGTCACGTCACGCCACGGATATGTGTGGATCGACCTAAAAAACGCTGCAAATTCTTACACAGGGGTTGGTTATTCCTTGGACCAGGCGCATTGAGACTAATTTCTTCAACATGGGGAAAATGGGGAAACAGTGGGTGCGGCGGGTACAAGACCCATTCCAATCGATTCAGGATCCAAAATTTAGTGGAAAATGATACCCCACACGCCCAGGTTCCGGAAATCTCGAAAACATATTCAAAATGGGTAATATTTACTCAATTTGACCCATGTCTTCTTCCAGTGAGTGCTGATCGTTCTGGGACCCATTTCATTGGATTCAGCGTCCAAAATTTAGTGGAAAATGATACCCCACTCGCCAAGATCGCCCAAAATCTCGAAAATCCATTTTTCAAAAAACACATTTTGACCCCTACCCCGCCCAAATTTGGTCCGATTGGGCTGAAAAGCTTGGAGGACCGTCCTAGACCGGGAACAGACCCCTGACCCAAATTTCAGATTTTTAGAAAATTTTCTACTACCAAAAACGGCGTGGACGGCGGACGGACAACGACCTTTTGGTTGGTTATTCCTTGAATAATCAACCTATGTTTTCATGATAATGGTCAACCTCTCCGATTCGGCTCAAAATTTTTTTTCTGGACGTTTCATGGTGTCTAGATCAAAAAAGGTCAATGTCCGTCCGCCGTACGCCGTTTTTGGTAGTAGAAAATTTTCTAAAAATCTGAAATTTGGGTCAGGGGTCTGTTCCCGGTCTAGGACGGTCCTCCAAGCTTTTCAGCCCAATCGGACCAAATTTGGGCGGGGTAGGGGTCAAAATGTGTTTTTTGAAAAATGGATTTTCGAGATTTTGGGCGATCTTGGCGAGTGGGGTATCATTTTCCACTAAATTTTGGACGCTGAATCCAATGAAATGGGTCCCAAAACGATCGGCACCCTCTGGAAGAAGTTATGGGTCAAATTGGGTATATATTACCCATTTTGAATATGCGTTTTCGAGATTTCTGCTACCTAGGCGTGTGAGGTATCATTTTCCATTAAATTTTGGGCGCTGATTCCAATGAGGCAGGTCCTGGAACGATTGGCGCCTTCTGGATGAGGCTATGGGTCAAAATGGGTGCCTATTTACCCATTTCGAATGTGTGTTTCCCAGATTTCTGGTACCTAGGCGTGTGGGATATCATTTTCAACTAAATTTCGGACCCTAAATCGATTGTAATGGGTCCGGGACCCACCACGCCCATTGTTTTCCCCATTTTCCTTATGTCTCCATGCGCCTGGTCCGAGGAATAACTAACCCCTGTGAAAGAATTTGCGTTTTTTTTTCTGGTAGGTGTGTCGATTATGATGGAAGTGGCAGAGGAGAGCGATGTTGGCGTCACCGCACCACCGAAAGACTCCAACGTCGAGGGAGAAATGGAGTTTCGCAGTCCTCTGAAAGACTTGTCGAACCAATATCTTCACGACATTACGGTGAGTTGAGTTTACTAAAATTCATAAGTAATGCTACGTGCCTGCCTCTTAAGGGCCAGTAATAACCAACCGCTTTGATTGATTGATTCGTTAAACGAACAGGAGGGTTTAGGGCCGAGCAGCCCTCCCTGGATATAAATCACACAAGAATACAAAAATTTCTCATACAATCAACCAATAGTGTAAGTACGAATGTCATTTTAAGAATTTAAGGATGAATAACCATAAATTTAGTTCATGTTACCTTTGGAAGATCATAAGATCATGTTAGAACAAGTCCCAATATTAATTCTGTGTATCCCACAAGTTGTATACCCCCCCCCCCCCCCTCCTTGAAAAAATCGTACAAATGGGTTAGTTCTGTGCGCTAGGATAGGGTAAGCACGCAACCCTCCTACTATCGATAACTAGGCTGGCTGATTATCAGGGAAAGGAGAAAACTTCAAGTTAGCTTCCCTTCTGAATTCTGGTAGTTTCAGCAACTCTGCTACATACAAAAGAGTGCTTCCAGTTTTGGTTGGTTGTTCCTTGAATAAAAAACCTATATTTTCATGCAAAAAGTCAATCTCTCCGATTCGGCCCAAAAAATTTTTCTGGACGTTTTAAAGTGTCTAGATAAAAAAAGTCTAATGGCCGTACGCCGTCCACGCCGACTATGGTAGTGGACAATTTTCTAAAAATCTGAAATTTGGTTCAGGGGTCTGTTCCTGGCCTATGTCGGTCCTCGAAACATTTTAGCCCGATCGGACCAAATTTGGGAGGAGTAGGTTACCGGTTTTTGCTCCCAGTGTCCCTTATTGGTAAAACGCTGCAAATTTTATCACAGGGGTTGGTTATTCCTCGGATCAGTAGCATGGAGACTCGTTTCTTTAACATGGGGAAATTGGGGGAAAGATTGAGTGTGGCGAGTCTCGGACCTATTCCAATCGATTCAGGGTCCAAAATTTGGTGGAAAATGATACCCCACACGCCTAGGTACCAGAAATCTCGAAAACACACATTCACACATTCAAAATGGGTGAATAGGTACCCATTTTGACTCATAACCTCATCCAGAGGGCGCTAATCGTTCCGGGACCCATTTCATTGTATTCAACGTCCAAAATTTAGCGAAAAGTGATACCCCACACGTCCAGGTACCAGAAATCTAAAAACATCCTAGAACCAGGCGCATGGCGACTTATTCCTTCAACATTCCAATCAATTTAGGGTCCAAAATTTAGTGGAAAAAGATACCCCACACTCCTAGATCGCCAAAAATCTCGAAAATCCATTTTTCGAAAAGCACATTTTGACCCCTGACCCGCCTAAATATGGTCCGATTGAGCTGAAAAGTTTCGAGGACCAACTAAAGCAGGGAACAGACCCCTGACCCAAATTTCAGATTTTTAGAAAATTTTCTACTATCGGAGAGGTTGACTCTTCGCATGAAAACATAGGTTGATGTTTCATGGAATAACCAACCAAAAGAACTCCTAATTTCCTTCTGCATCCTATCTAGGTCCTTGCTCATGAAGTCTCAAAGCGCAGCTGCATGTTATATGGCTTTGGATGCAGCATTACAAGTCGCTGTCGTTTGGCTGTCTTAGCACATGTTCTGCTGGATGATCACACGCCGGTACTTCGCCGTTTTCACGAAATTCACTTCTGCATGATCAAGGACAATTCGTATTGATCTACTGAAGCACTTAAGGATACCTCAGAGTCAATTTGTGTTCAGCACACCACCTGTCAATGTTATTGAGATCTTGGCTCAAGATTTTATCCATCGTACATGAACGATATAAAAGAACATCGTCAGCGTAGGGCATTGGGGTTAGTTGATGTACAGGGTATAACAAAGAACCTCTGAATTACACATTTAGGCAATGTCTAACCTAATTTGTATACATACAAACCGCCATAATTGAACTTTTTTCTTCGTACACCAACTCAGTCAAGTATTATTCTTCGTGCATTAAAATTCCGTTGCTTTAAGGAATATTCCAGATCAGATGAGAATGTAATATTGCAGTGATCCGGGCCTCCCTTCCCCTCGCTATTATTACAGTTTCTGTGTGACAATCTGGATTTTTTGTCGCATCGCAGAAGACTAAATAACGAGAACTTTGCGTGGTAAACAATTTTGTATGACATTGCGTGCTGTAGGGATATTTTATTACCTTGAGAAGACTGCAGTTCGGTCCTCTAGTAGCGGATCAATGATGACGAAGGGGTGAGATTTCAAGTTCAACCCTCTGCGTAGCAACCTGGTATGAACATCCCGTTCGATACTGCGATATATCGTTCCCTTAAACCAACCGGTACAGTAAATTGAATACATCGGACATGGATAAAATTTGATGTTGAAGGAATGAATTGGGCTTTTTAAAATTTTGATATTCGTGTATATTTTGGTAATAGCACCCTAACTTGATTTAAAAAATCAACTGGGTTTCTCCTGAGGGCATTCGCATGGAAGCGTTAACTAGATTAGCTATCCTAAGGTTTCCTTTCAAAGACGCTTAATTTCATGGCTAGGCACCATATTTCATTCCTTAGGCTGGCCGTCCACTGGACGCGAATTCGCGCAAAGAGGCGAAGAGGCGAATTCGCAAGTTTTCGCCTCTACGCCTCTTCGCGCGTCGAAACCCCGTCCACTGCACGCGAATTCCTGTCAGTTTCGCCCGTCCTATCAGCTGTTTTGGGTCGAAAGACAGATGAGGTACATTGTTTAGTGAAGTAGTATGGGGACTACACATGTGGGCTAGGTAAAAGGGTGCGGCAGGTATAGATTTCCATCACCGGGTTCGCCTGTTCGCGCGTTCGGAAACAAACTGGTTTGGTTCTCTTCGCCTTCGCCAGACTTCGCGCGATCACAGCGCTTCCAGTGGACGGGGTCCTATACGAATGCTAGTGTTTAAACTCTTCACGCGAATTCGCGTACTTCGCCTCTTCGCGCGAATTCGCGTCCAGTGGAAGGCCAGCCTTGGAAGTTGATCTCACCAATTCGCCCAAAAATGTGAGCGTAGGGGGCAGGGGTCAAAATGTCATCAAAACGTGTTTTTCAAAAATAAATAAATTAAATTTTGGGCAGTAAATTTTGGACGCTTAATCCTATGAAATTGGTCCCGGAACGATTGGCGCCCTCAGGATGAGGTTATGGGTCAAAATGGGTACATATTTCGAATGTTGTGTTTTAGTGATTTCCGGTACCTAGGCGTGTGGGGTGTCATTTTCCACTAGATTTTGGACCCTAAATCGATTTTAATGGGTCCGGGACCCACCACTCCCACTGTTTCCCCATTTTCCTTAAGTCTCCATGCGCCTAGTCCGAAGAATAACCATCCAGGACATGGAGCTTAGTTGATGTAAAGGGTATAACAAAGCCTTTGCTTTCGAAGGCGCTTAGTTTTATAGCTAGGCACCATTCTTCATTCCTGAAGACAGTTTCGGGCAAGCTTCAGGGGCTAAGCCCCTCCCCCCCTCAACACCAGCTGCGACCTGCAAAATTTAAGGGCCCTGTTCTCGAGGGCAGTTGAGACATCCCTATTCTGGAAGCCTGGCTTCATAAACACGCTGTTACACGTAAATATTTTTGGGTCTACAGTTAGCGGAATTTCGGAAACATCGGACTCTACGATTGGCCTCTCAACGACTCCAATAATTGAGTGCTGGTATTCACTAATTCAGCCTAAAAGAATGAAAGCTGGTACGTCCACGTACGACGGTCCTCCAAGCTTTTCAGCCCAATCGGACCAAATTTGGGCGGGGTAGGGGTCAAAATGTGTTTTTTGAAAAATGGATTTTCGAGATTTTGGGCGATCTAGGCGAGTGGGGTATCATTTTCCACTAAATTTTGGACGCTGAATCAAATGAAATGGGTCCCAGAACGATCGGCACCCACTGGAAGAAGTAATGGATCAAATTGGGTATATATTACTCATTTTAAATATGTGTTTTCGAGATTTCTGGAACCTGGGCGTGTGGGGTATCATTTTCCACTAAATTTTGGATCCTGAATCGATTGGAATGGGTCTGGGACCCGCCGCACCCACTTTTTTCCCCATTTCCCCCATGTGGAAGAAATGAGTCTCCATGCGCCTGGTCCGAGGAATAACCCACCCCTAAGAAAGAATTTGCAGCGTTTCCTAATAACCGCCGATGTGTTGCGTTGTCTATATAATTTGTTACAAATTCTCTAGCTTCCGAATTAATTTCCAGTGCTGACTGTCACGCTGCTTATATTCTGAATAATTCCACATTTCCCGAGTAGAACTTGATGACTAGTGGGTTTCAACCCACGAAACAAATCGATTTGATGTCTTGTACGGGCTTCTTCCGCACATCCCGACCCCGACTATCGATTAGTTATCAAGGGGGTGGCAAGTCTTGGAAGATCCCCCTGTGTGGTTTCGTTCTCTGTGAATCGTTCTGTATTTTATCGCGTTAAGAATTATTTTGTCTCATATTCGGGGCGAGTAAATTGACTCGTGGGAGAGTGCGGTCGCCGGTGACGGTCCGTGACCTTCCGCTTCTTCCTCGAGACTTGCCACCCCTTGACCCATCAGAGACTTGGTTTTTTGACTAAATTCTGACCATCGCCAAATGGTATAAACTGCGAGCTTTGCTGAAGTCTGTTAATTCTTCCACGATGGTTCCGTGGAGCAAGAATGTGGGGAGAATAGTGAGTGTGGAGTGACCCGGACTCATTTCAATCGGTTCAGCGTATAAAATTCAGTGGAGAATGATACCCCATGCACTTGGGTACCCAAAAACCTTAAGAACTCGCTTTTAAAATCGGTATGAACTTACTATTTTGACTGGTACCCACCTCCGGTGAGCACCGATCAATTCGAGACCAATCTCAATGGATTCAGCGTCCAAAATTTACTGTTAAATGATATCCCACGTTCCTGGTTCACAACAAGTATCGAAAATGGAGTTTGAGATAACACATTTTTACCCACGTCCACCCTAAATTTGGGACAATGAGGCTGAAAAGGCTCGGGGACCAACTAGACCCGGGATGAGGTCCTTGACCAAAATTTCAGACTTTTACATAGAACATTTTCTATCAAATTAAATTTTTTTATTTAGACATCCTGAAACGAAAAATGCTTTTTTTTGGGGCATATCGGATATATTGACCCCGATATGAATGAATAGGTTGATTATTCAAGGAGTAATAAACGCGTATTTGAATTGGTCCGGGACCCATAATGGGTGAGTTGAAGAAGGGTATTATTCCACAAAAATGTGATTCTGAACTGAGATAGCCATTTTCTAACAGTGAGAGAACTGCATCGTTTGAGTGGAAGAAGGCTAATATTCCTATTACGGAAGGCAGTCAAACATGACCTTGAAATATCAGATGAGTTGAAGAAGGAAAATATTCCAGCAATGTTTCCCTTTTTCAACTCAATGTCTGCCAGCCGCCGGCAGATGTCAGCACTTTCACTGCTCACATGACTAGAATTACAACATATTTCAACATTCCCAACAAAAATTACTCACTATACACCCATACCTACTCATTACCTTGATGCTGAATTGTCGGTAAAAAAAAATGTTCGAATTATTTATTGATAAATATACTAATCTAAAAAACCAAGTCAAGTATGAATTCTATTTAAAATACTTCAAAGAAAATTTCTCATATTCATTCGGGAGACCACAAGTGGATGTTTGCTCCACTTGTGAGGACTTAAATACAAAAATCAAATCAACAACATTGAATGATGCAGCTAAAAGGGCTGCAGTAGCAGAGCTTCTGGTGCACAAGCGCCGTGCAAATAAGTTCTACAAAAAAATTCAGCAAATAACTGAAGTGTGCATGAACCGAGAAGATACTTCAGCAATTGTTTTTGATTTTATGCAGAACTTACCACTCCCATTCATGCCAGTGCAAGAAATGTTCTACCTGCGCAAGTTATGGTACTACGTTTTTAATATAAGTGATTTAAAAAATGAAAATTCTATTTTCTACACATATTCTGAGGGTACTGCCAAAAAAGGACCGGATGAAGTTTGTTCATTTATTCTACACTATATTGAGCATTACATTCCATTGAATGTCAAACACCTTCATGTGTTCAGTGATGCTTGTGGCGGACAAAACCGTAACCACACACTTTGTAGGCTATTACTGACTCTGACTATGACTGGTCGCTTCGAAACAGTTACTCAATACTTTCCCATCCGGGGACACAGTTTCATGCCCTGTGATAGAAAATTTGGGGTAATAAAAAGGGCTTTGAGGAAGCACGATCGAATTTACTCACCTGAACAGTATAAAGAGATTATATGCAACGCTAAGAAGACACAACCTGGCTATGAAGTTGTTGAAGTACATAATGAAGACTAATGTCACTCACTAATGTCAGTGACTTATATTATTATTATTATACATGCTTAAAAATAACTATTTTATGATTTATACCCAGGATCTTTAATTTCTTCCACTCAAAATCAAAGAAAAATTTGATAGAGTTGAAAAAGGGTAATATTCCTGTACCATTTTTTTTATTGTACTCAGAATGATAAAAGACATTTTCTGATGACAAATTAACATTGAAACTATCTCATCATGAGCTACAACTTCTCTTTTATGTATTTCAGTGTTAATTTGTTCCAAAAAAAGTTATGGAGTTTTTTTTGATTTGTGAAAAATCACTTTTTTGGAATATTCCCCTTCTTCAACTCACCTATTCCATTTTAATGGATTCAGCATCCAAAATGTCCACTGAAAAGTTTTGAGGGCCAACTAGAGCCAAAAAGAGGTCCCTGACCAAGATTTCAAATTATATGAAAATGTTCTCCTTGATTTCTCCGTTTATTACTCCTTGAATAATTAACCTATTTTCTGGTTAACCTCTCCGATTGGCCTTGAAATTCGTTACAGAAGATACATAAGTTTGAAGTTTAGTATTGAAACGCCAAAAGTTTCAAGATGTCTAAATAAAAAAATTAAATTTGATGGAAAATTGTCTAAATAGCTATCTGAAATTTTGGCCAGGGACCTCCTTCTGGGTCTCTAAAGTCTAGTCCTTTCGGTGTGTGAATGCTGTGAGCGAAAATGTGTTTTTTAAAACTTGATTTTCAATAGTTTAATAAACCAACAAATTTTGGTCAAAGGTCCGTTCATGGATCTAGTTGGTCCTCGAAACATTTCAACCCGATCGGACCCAATTAGGGTGGGGTAGGGGTCAAAATGTTTATTTCGAAGAATGGATTTTTGTGATTTTTTGCAATCTAGGTGTGTCGAGTATCATTTTCCTCTAAATTCTGGACGTTGAATCCAATGAAAAAGGTCCCAGAACGATTGGTGCCCTCTGGGTGAGGCTATGGGTCAAAATGGGTGCCTATTTACCCATTTCGAATGTGTGTTTCCCAGATTTCTGGTACCTAGGCGTGTGGGGTATCATTTTCCACCAAATTTTGGACCCTGAATCGATTGGAATAGGTCCGGGACTCGCCACACTCAATCTTCCCCCCAATTTCCCCATGTTAAGGGTACCGGTGACCCAAAATGACGTTCTTTTTTTTTGCATAAAAAAAAACTAGAGAATCTGCTGAAAATTTTGATATATTACATTCAATTATTTGGATAAAGGATACCTTCACAATTGACGTCTGAACTAATGACCGCCCGCTTCGTACGCTGCAAAAACGTAGGCGCTCCTTTCTTGCCTTGTCCGATGGCGCGCATAGCGTAGATTAGGCGTACATTCACATTGTGAAATTTCGTTTCAGGTAGAGTATTTGCATTTGAATAGAATGCAGAATAGGAGCAATCAGAACACAACACTGAAATGTTCACAGCTAAACCTGTGTGCTCACCACTATCTAGACTCATCTCACCATCACATTCAGGGCCCATCCAATTTCTTCTGAATCCATGGCGGAATTCTTTTCTGCTTCTTGAAAATGGTAGCAGAACCTCTCGGCATTCTCAAAATGAATTAGGCTCGAGAGAACAACTATAAAATCCGAGAGAAAAACTGCGAAAAATAGTAAAACTGTGAAACTGCGACGGCGAGACGGGAAAAGTAAACAAACCATCGAAAAGTAAACAAATTTCAGCCACTACCAGTTTTTATCGTGATATCGTCTTACTCTTCTTCATCTTCAGTGTATTATTTCTTCTACCTAAGCTCCAACCGGAAAAACACTGCACATTGAAAGGTGGGACGAGTTGAAAGCAGAGGGCGATGTGCGTAAGGGCTTGAGTAGAGCTTTAGTAGAGTTTTTCTCGAAACACGTTTTTTCACCTTCCAAATAGAGTTTCCCAGGAATGAGTGGACGGATTTTCGTTTTCTTTTTTTTGTTTAGTTCAGAATGGAAAAAGGAACAAACGAATGTATGGAATTTCGTAAATCATGGGATTTGGTAATGTGACATCCCCTCAAAGTTAAGAGTAGCTGAATACAGCCAAAATAGTTCTTTCTTTAGCCACCCAACAGTATGCTGATGAAGCAAAAACAAATCCTTACATTCGTTTGTCCAAAACCATTCGAGGAACAACTGGAAAAAGTTTGAGACTGATCGGATGAGGAATAAGGTCAGGAATCAAAATAGAATGATGCGCGGAAAGCTTGGCTTATCTCTCAACTTCAGACGCTTTCTGTTGGTCATAATCAAAATGTTCTTTCAAAGGCGTGTTCAGGACAGAATTACGAATCAGTTAAAAGGAATCTGATCATTTTTAGTCATCCATTGGGGACAGGGCGAGAGTTGAAAGCCAGGTTGCGCCGCGGTAGCGCGCTTCCTTCACGGGTACCCTTAAAGAAACGAGTCTCCATGCTACTGATCCGAGGAATAACCAACCCCTGTGATAAAATTTGCAGCGTTTTACCAATAAGGGACACTGGGAACACACCCTCCACACCCACTGTTTCCCAATTTTCCTCGTGTTGAGGAAATTAATCTCCATGCGCCTGGTTCGAGGAATAACCAACCCGTGTGTTATTTCATTATATTTTTGTGTTCTCCGGGTATTTCACAGTTGGGAATTCGAAGCTATTCTGAGCTATATGAGCGACATCCGCTGATTCATACCTTCTCACAATTCGTCAAATGAACGTGAATCAAGATTGTGCTCAGCGTCGGTACTTGGTCGTTTTCTAGCGGCGTTTGTCGACGGCTCGCTAGCGCTTCTGGAGGATTTCCCTTCCAGTCTGTCGCCGTCCCGTTTCGCTTATCGATACCGTCTGCTCTCTCCGACCCCGAAAATTATCGCGTCAAATACGCAATAATCGCACTTAACAGTTAACTACTGTGTGACAATTTTGAGAAAGAAATCTGAAGCGGTTTGCGTCGCGTCGTTTTGGTCGGCCTCCTGACGACGGTCTTTTTCGGGATAAACTTCGCTTCATGACTCATTTTCCAGTTGAAGTTGATAGGCGATAAGTTGTGTCCGTGTCGCGGGTGTTTTCCAAATGAAATTTCGCGTTGATTTTGTATACTACGCGCATATCTGGTGAGTGACACGAACGTTTTGTTTAGCGTTGCGCAAGTTACAAATTTTGAGGTTACCGACCTTGGCTGACAGTGGGCCACCTGTTCTTGTTCCATGTTTATGCTTATTTTGCTTAGGACTACCGCTTTGTTTACTGTTATCTTCAAGGGAAGCCCAACAGGCCTTCCTGTTTTATCCGACGAACTTCCAAATGTTTTACCTTAAAAAACTTAACGTGTGAGCCACATCCAATCCTCTTCTACAAGAAAGAAAATTTTGGTGCTGAATATGTACGAAGATGCTACCCCTATATAATTCTGTCTACAATGAACAGTACATAAAATTAAATGCCTATCCGATCCTCATTTGAGCCGATATCTTCTAAGTGTCGACTTCGACAATGGATTCCTCGAGGCAAGAAAATAGGTCAAAATGTATCTGTCAAGTTGAAGTTGACGCTCAAAACACTCGTAATACTGTTATTTATTCACTCAAAATACCAATTTTGAAGGCACGTTACGTCTACATTGATTTGTAGATGAAGTTTTGATTCAATGGACACCAAACTGTGACCTTGAAAGCACGATCAAGGTCTGTCTTAAAGGAATTCCTCTGATGTGGGTAGGGTTTTTAATTAGGTCGACTTGCGTACATTTCACTCATTTTCATATAGAACTGGCATTATCAGTCACACACAAAAAGGTAACTATATAAGGGCGATATGTCAAGGAATACATCAAATTCATCCACAATGGTTGATTATTACTGGAGTAAGATTGTGGTGAAAACAGCGAGTGTGGAGTACAGGTACTCGGTAAAAGTCAAGAATAGGGACCGTTGTCGCGTTATCAGCTGATATCGATAATACGCTCAGTCGATATGCACTATCGATATATTATACACGAAATATTTATCCCTGTCGGCCATATTTGTTTTTTATAAAAAAGGAGGGAAAATACTTAATTGAAATAAACTAAAATAAAAAATAATAAATAAATTGAAATAAACTTACCTCGTGCTCACTAAGCTTCACTAAGCCTCTCACTCCCACAAAAACTTTCGATTATCGACCGTATGCGCGATATCATTGCTATCAGTTGATAACGCGACAACGGTCCCTATACTTGACTTTAGCCCAGGTACTCATATTGACCGATCTCAATGGTTTCAGCATCTAAAATTTAGTGGAAAATGGTACCCCGCACGCCTAAGTACCAGAAATCTCGAAAACACGTATTCGAAATAGGTAAATAAATACCCATTTTGACCCATAACCTCTTCCACTCCAGTTGTCTCCAATCGTTCCAGAACCCGTATAAAGATTCAGCGTCCGACATTTAGTGGAAAATGATACCCCACACGCCCAGGTACCCGAAAATCCACTTTCAAAATAGGTAGGTTCAGTAAAATAGGTTAATAGAAGCTATAGGGAATAGAAGCGATTAATGTAACTTTTTTGACCATACCTTAACCAATAATGAGAACAGAAAAATCTAAAAAATGGTTCAATGGACATAGCAATATGAGGGATGAGCTCAAGCTACCTTACTAGCGATAAATGGCAACACTGGGTCAGAAAAAAATGAACTCGCACATCAGATTTTCTCATCTCAAAAACCAAAAACTATCGAAAATACAGCGACGAAAGCTCTCAACGCCAACTCTAGCTCGTATTCTTGTCATTTTTATTAAGAAATGTTATTTTGATTAATGAGGAGCTAACCCATTAAATAGTTAAAAAGTTTATTAGAAAGATATTTGCTGCTTCTAGTGAACTACTGGACATTAGCACCGGCTGATAAATAGAAGCACAAGCACACCACATTACACCATACTCGACTTTAGAGTAGATAGGTTCGGCAGCAAATTGTCTGAAACTTGATAAGTGCTCCTATTCACCTTGTTTAAAGGTAGGTGCCCATTTTTATCCAAACACACCCCAATAGGGCACTAATCGGTCCAAGACCCATCTCAATGGATGACATCAGAACTGGCTTTTTAAAGTCAACCCAACACAACCGATTTGAGAAGTCAACCGGTAAAAGCCAAGAATATGGACCGTTGTCGCGTTATCAGCTGATATCGATAGTACGCTCAGTCGATATGCACTATCGATATATTATACACGAAATATTTATCCCTGCCGGCCATATTTGTCTTTATAAAAAAGGATGGAAAATACTAAATTGAAATAAACTAAAACTAAATAAAATAAATAAATTGAAATAAACTTACCTCGTGCTTACCTCATGGTAAATTGAAATAAATTGAAAATAAAAAAAATTGAAATAAACTAAAAAACCTAAACTAAACTAAAAAAAAAACTAAACTAAAAAACCTAAATTGAAATAAACTAAAACTAAATAAAATATTGACTAAAGTGAACAACAAAGCAACAACAAAAACTTTCGATTATCGACCGTATGCGCGATATCATTGTTATCAGTTGATAACGCGACAACGGTCCATATACTTGACTTTAGCCTAGTCAACCATCTTCTTCTAGATGTAATATGAAGTTTGCTGCATTTGGTCTAAATCCTGTCTTCTGCTACCTCATAACAATCGATTCCTAACGCGAATTCCATTGCGTCCGACCTCGCGAATCCAAACAATGGGATGGCGTTCCGCTTTTCAAACTCCCCCCCCCCCCCCCCCCCCCCCTCTGTTTGTTACATCCCGAGACGTCGAACCTGTTCTGAATGAACCTGTCTTTTTCTGCATTCCTTTCCTGTCAATCGACTAGGACGCGACCTGTAAGATCGGAGATACAATTGACGTTGGCACTTGTCATTTTGGTAAAATATCAATTTTTCGCTTTCTGTTACTTTTGTGAATTAAAGTAGCCGTTATTTTGATAACTTTTATATCAAAAATATTTGGTTTGAAATATCACATCAATTGCCCCAGATTTCTCGAATGGCACAAGCCTTTGCCGGTTGCTCAATTCCATCTTGGTATATTATTCCTTGAATAATCAATTTATTTTCCTGCCAGAGTTCATTCTCTCCAATTGGCCCCAAAATTTGACAGTTTCAATATGTCCAGGTCGAAGGCGTCTGCAAATTTATCCAGAATGGTTTTAATTTTTCTTCTGTAAGGAAAAGAGTATGGGAAAAGAATTGTCCCGGACTCATTCCGATAAGGCTGGCCGTCCACTGGACGCGATTTCGCGCGAAGAGGCGAAGAGAATCAAACATGTTTGATTCCAAACGCGCGAACTGGCGAACCTGGCGATGGAAATCGGTAAATCGATCATGGCGCATGCAGTGGACGGGGTCCTATACGAATAATAGTGTTTGTTAAGAGGCGAACTCTTCATTTGAAATCGCGTACTTCGCCTCTTCGCGCGAATTCGCGTCCAGTGGACGGCCAGCCTAAGTAGGTAGCACCTTACCCTCTTCAAGTGGGCACCAATCAGTGTGGTACCCATCTCAATGGATTCAACGCCCAAAACTTAGTCGAAAAAAAATACCCCACATGTCTGTTTTCCCTAAAGTTTCTAAATTTGAGTTTCAAACAACACATTTTCACTTATTACCTTCCCGAACGTGGTCGGATCGGAGTGTAAAATTTTGGGTACCAACTAGAGACCAAAAACGGCGCGGACGGACATATCTGCTGGTCACTTATGAATAACTTATGTTTTCATGCACGGTCCAGTTGGCCTGAAAATTTTGTTACATGATATCTGCATCAAAAACGCTGCAAATTCTTTCGCCGGGGTTGGTTATTTTTCGGACCGAGAGCATGGGGGTAAATGGGGGAACTGTGGGTGTGGAGCGTTCCGGACCCATCCGAATCCATACAGCGTCCAAAATTTATTTGATGAAAGTGATGCCCCACATGCCTAGATTGTCAAAAATCGATTTTTCAAAAAACCCATTTTGACCAACCAAAAACTGAAATGTCCGCGCCGTTTTTAATGGTAGACAATTTTCTAAAAATCTGAAATTTTAGTCGGGATCTCTTCTCGGCAATATTCCTCGAATCTCACCCCGATCTGACCAAATTTGAGGAGCGTAGGGGTCAAAATGTGTTTTTTGAAACTCGATTTTTGGGACTTCTTAAAGAACATGGCATGTAGGGTGTAGGCCTATAAATAAAACCACCCTATTGGTCTCCGTCCCCATTCCCCCGTATTTAGGTGCGGGCGGTACTTTGAGGCGGAGGTGCTTCTTCCAGTCCCCTTTGAGCGAACGGCGGTGACAGTTTTGCCCCTGGAGAACGGCTTCTCGCAACATCCCCGTGGTGGGACTCAGGATTTACTCTACATGCTGATTCTGACCAAGTAAAAGTAATGGTTCCGCTATGGGTAACGTACTCTGGTATAAGGTGCGCTAATGTGAATGTAGTTATTCTTTTTGGTTGGTTATTCCTTGAATAATTAAGAAAGAAAATCTGCAAATTCTTACACACGGGTTGGTTATTTCTCGAATGGGGGAAACAGTGGGTTGGCGGGTCCCAGACCCATTCCAATCGATTCAGGGTCCAAAATTTAGTGGAATATGATACCCCACACGCCTAGCCACCAGAAATCCTGACACATACAAAATGGGTGGATACATACCCATTTTGACCCATAACTTCTTCCGGTGGGTGCCAATCGTTCTGGGACACACATCATGGAATTCAGCGTCCAAAATTTAGTGGAAAATGATACCCCACACGCCTAGGTAGCAGAAATCCCGAAAACACATAATCAAATTGGGTAATAAATACCCAATTTGACCCATAACTTCTTCCAGTGGGTGCCAATTGTTCTGGGACCCATTTTATTGGATTCAGCGTCCAAAATTTAGTGGAAAATGACACCCCACTCGCCTAAATCACCCCAAATCTCGAAAATCCATTTTTCAAAAAACCCCTACCCCCTCCAAATTTGGTCCGATCGGGCTGAAAAGTTTCGAGGACCCATCTCGGCTGGGAACAGACCCCTGACCCAAATTTCAGATTTTTAGAACAATTTCTACTACAAAAAACGGCGTGGACAATGGACGGCGGACGGCGTACGGCGGACGGACATTGACCTTTTTTGATCAGGACATCATGAAATGTCCAGAAAAAAATTTTGAGCCGAATCGGAGAGGTTGACCATTATCATGAAAACATAGGTTGATTATTCAAGGAATAACCAACCAAAAGTCAACCTCTCCGATTTGCCCCAAAAATGTTTCTGGGCTTTTCAAGGTGTCTAGATCAAAATGATCAAATCTCCGTCTGCCGTCCACTCAGCTTTTGGTGCAAGGAAAATTTTCTACAAATCAGAATTTTTGGTAAAGAGCCTTTTTTTGGCTTTAGTTGATCCTCAAAACTTTTCATTACAATCGAACTACATGGTGGGTGTCAAAATGTGTATTTCGAAAAATGGATTTTCGGCGAGCTAGGCGGGTGGGGTATTATATATTTTCGACTTCGGCTTGAATCCAATAAAATGGGCCCACTGGAAGAGGTTATGGGTCAAAATGAGTATCTATCAAGCTCCCCTTCGCCCCGAAAAATCAAAATGCACGAATTTTCTTTCTGTTTTTGGAATCTGAATGTCAATTCAGATGTATTGTTCCTCAGTTATTTGGATCAAGCGTTCGTACTCTACGTACGTACTGTAACGTTGATGTGACCTCGCAAGAGTATTCAGGCCGTTGATCGTAATTTAGTTTGATTTAGCTGCATCGCTCTTGCCCGTAAGCGCTCGTTTGTTGAGCAGTGATGTTTGAGTGTTTGCGACGGATATTTCCTTTTGCGATTCGAAGCCCTGTCATTTAACAGTTTCGTTGACGATGTAATTACTCTTGTTCTTGCGACTAGTAGCCCACACCTGCCTCAATAATGAGTTCTTTTTGGTCCTGGCTGGTGAGTGTCGCCAATCATCTTGTTGGTATTAGTAGTTGGGGTTATCGTCGCTACATTCATACAGTTCCCTCCGAACTTAGTTAATATGATTTCCTACACTGAGACCCGTCATGGCTCTCTGACGTACGACCAGCACATCTTGAGTGTTTCAGAAACGCATGTTTTGGAACGATTCAAACATTAACGGTAGTTATGGGTCGAGATTGAAGTTCGTTTTCTGGTCAGATATTTATAAACGTTTCCTGTCGACCGTCTTCCCTAAATCCATTGCATCACTGACGCGACCTATCCACCTAATAATAATATAGGAACTTCCCCCTTTTGTTGACTCTCCTGAGCTATTGAGGCTTCAAGACGCCAGGGATGGTCGGATTTTTGGTTGGTTATTCCTTTAATGATCAACCTATGTTTTCCTTCAAAAATTCAATCTCTCCGATTCGGCACAAAAAATTATTCTGGACGTTTCAAGGTGTCTAGATCAAAATTAGCAAATGCCCGTCCGACTTTGGTTGTAGAAATTATTCAAAAAATTTTGAAATTTCGGTCAGGGGCCGGTCATGGCTGTAGTTGGTTCTCAAAACTTTTCAACCCGATCGGACCAAATTTGAGTGAGGTAGAGGTCAAAATGTGAATTTCGATAAATTGATTTTTGAGATTTTTGACAATCTAGGTGTGTGGGGTATCATTTTCCACTAAATTCTGGACCATGGATCGATTGAAATGGGTCCGGGACCCACCACACCTACTGTTTCCCCATGTTTGAATATGTATTTTTGAGATTATGTAGTTAATTGTAGTGAATATTTAGTTTCGAAACCCAGGCGTGTAGGGTATGATTTTCCACTAATTTTTTGACGCTGAATCCAATGAGACGGTCCCGGTGGAACGATTGGCGCTCTCCAGATGAGGTTATGGGTCGAAATGAGTGTCTATTTACCCATTTCGAATGTGTGTTTTCGAGATTTCTGTAACCTAGGCGTGTGTCAAGGTGTCTAGATGGTGTGGGGTATCATTTTCCACTAAATTCTGGACCATGGATCGATTGAAATGGGTCCGGGACCCGCCACACCTACTGTTTCCCCCATTTTCCCCATGTTTGAATATGTATTTTCGAGATTTCTGCTACTATTTTCCCCTTGTTGAAGAAATGAGTCCCCATGCGCCTGGTCCGAGGAATAACCAACCCCTGCGAATGAATTTGCAACGTTTTTATTATGTATGTACCTACAACAATGCAAGGAATTTTTATACAAACATCAGTTCAGTACACATCCGTCCGAGTATTTTTCGTTTTGGCTCTTCCAAAAATAAATTAATATTCAAGCGGGTGAGCATTTGAAGTTCCGGTCGAGGAGAGAGGAGAGGAATGAACTTTCTGAGGCTTTGTGGATGAATGTATTATCAAAAGCGTTATTTTCACGACCGTGAGATTCAGGATGACTCGTGGAGCTTCTTAGAGTTCGCCTTCTAATTTCGTTTCGGTTCATGTGAATATTTCCGTTGAGAACCGTCGAAATTAGAAGCGAGTTGAAGAAATTCAAGGTTTCTGGAGCGACGTTGTCTCAGGTCATGCATCCCGTATTCATTCCCAGTTGGAAACGAGGTCGTAGGGATGAGATGGTGGCGAGGAGTAGGAATCAATAGTGGCCGTCCAGCCTCCAAAACCCAATGAAAGGAGTGAGCTGAAATTGTCTTATTCAGCATCATTTGGTTTTTTTTTACCACTGAACACAAATCAGAAGTTGGCCACCTCGGAATCAATTGGCTTTTGGCGTTTTGTTGCTCACACGTGAGCCTTCATAATTGTAATGAATGTTCAAGAACAACCTAATGTGATCTTAAATTGGCAGCGTAAGCATGAATTTGGCAGAAAACCCTTGCTTTAGCGCTTTGTGATACGTAGATTCAATGGAAGGAGCTTCGTTTAGAGCCGTGTTTCCCAAAGTTGGTCCCACGCCCCACAAGGGGGCAATTTGATTTTTAAAGGGGGGCTAATATGATGGGCAAAAAAAAATGGTTGCTTAAAATTGATGAAAGATGAGAATCCAGAAATGATTCTTGTGCATTGTGTTATTCATAGGGAAAACTTGGTAGCTAAAAACATCTCGCCTGCTCTCAATGAAGTACTACTTTCAGTAATAAAGTGTGTTATTGCTATTAAAGCTAATGCCAAAAGTGAGCGTCTCTTCAAATTATTTTGTGAAGAAAAAAATGAAGATTTACTTCATACTGAAGTAAGATGGCTATAAAAAGGGAACTGTTTGAAAAGATTTATGCAACTGTTTGATACTCTTAGTGATTTTTTAAGCGACAAACCTGAAATGAAGTATCTGTTAACAATCGATGGTAAAGCACTTGTGAGTTATTTAGCCGATATCTTTGAAACAATTAATATATTAAATAAACAACTTCAAGGAACAAATAAAACACTTGTCGATGCAAAAGCGAAGATATTTGGTTTCATTAGTCTCATTGAGTTATGTCAGAAACAATTAACAACAAAAACTTTGAACAGTTTCATTGGCTCCAAAAATGTGAAGTAACTCATACCGCTTTACTTGTTATTGTAAATCATCTGAATATTTTATCGGCTGATTTTAAAGAAAGATTTTCTGATTTAAAACAAATTGATTTTCCAACATGGATGATGCAGCCAATGTTAGTGGATTTGTCTGACATACCAAATATGCAGTATCAAGAAGAACTCGCAGAATTGCAAAATGATGAGTCAGTTAAAACTTTATTTAATATAAAAGGTGCGATGGCATGGCTTTGTGAGGAAACAGAAATCAAATACCCAAATTTATCCAAATGTGCAAGGAAACTATTGCTACCATTTCCATCTTCATATCTAGCTGAATGTGGATTTAGTGCTGTAAATGATTTACTGTTAAAAAAAAGAAGTCGGCTGGATATAACACGACGTGGAGACTTGAGACTGAAGCTATCTAATTTGGAACCTAATATAAAAGCTCTGTGCAGCATGCATCAAGCGCAAGGATCTCACTGAACTGGAATAATAAATTAATATAGAAATATTTTTATTTAATTTTTTTCGCATTATAATTTCAGTTAAAATTATATTTTTTGCTAAAATAAACAAGTTTCTAGTGATTTCTTCCTAAAATCTATTATTTAAGTTTCTCAAGTGAACAATCAATCAATCAATTTTTTGATATTGAAAATTATGCATTTTACATGGGGGGAGGGGCATAAGAATTTGAGAAAGGCTAAGGTGGGGCACGACGTGAAAAAGGTTGGGAAACACTGGTTTAGAGGAAAATCGCCTCTACTGGCTCCAAAACTTGATTTTCATTTCTGTTAATTACTTTACAAGTTACCAGTTGGGTTTTACTGCTTACCCTAATAATAATGAAATGTGAAAATAATCCCATTAGGGCGTAATGGTTAGGCTTTTTCGGACTTGCGTCTCTGCAGTGATCCATTTTTGCGGAGCTTGTATGATTTTTTCGAACACGCAACAGTGTGAATTTGAAATCCTTGAAATCCCTTTACAATTTTAGCGTGACTTGTGATATTTTCACGCGTGCGCAGTACATTCAAAATTGTAAAATTCCCTCTGTTTATTTGATGATGTTCAGTTTAACTTGTAATGTTTTACGCATGCGCAGTACAAACAAAAGCGTAAAATTTCCTCTGTAGGTTGGTTATTCCTTGAATAATTAGCAAAATTAGCAAATCTCCGTCCGCCGTCCACGCCGACTTTTGTAGTAGTTTTCTAAAAATTTGAAATTTGGGCCAGGGACCCGTTCCCGGCTCTAGTTGGTCCTCGAAACTTTTTAGCCCGATCGGACCAAAGTTGGGCGCATTAGGGTCAACATGATGTGTGTATTTCGAAAAATGGATTTTTTGCAATCTAGGCGTGTAGGGTATCAGTTCCCACTAAATTTTGGGTCCAATGAACAATCCAACAAAGGAGAATCCAATGAAGTGGGTCCCAGAACGATTTGCGCCCACTGGAAGAGGTTATAGGTCAAAATGGGTATCTAACTACCGATTTTGAATATGTGTTTTGGTTGGTTATTCCTGGACAAATGGTCAACCTCTGCGATTCGGCTCAAAATTTTTTTCTGGACGTTTCATGATGTCTAGATCAAAAAAGGTCAATGTCCGTCCGCCGTCCACGCCGTTTTTGGTAGTAGAAAATTTTCCAAAAATCTGAAATTTGGGTCAGGGGTCTGTTCCCGGCCTAGGACGGTCCTCCAAGCTTTTCAGCCCGATCGGACCAAATTTGGGCGGGGTAGGGGTCAAAATGTGATTTTTGAAAAATGGATTTTCGAGATTTTGGGCGATCTAGGCGAGTGGGGTATAATTTTCCACTAAATTTTGGACGCTGAATCCAATGAAATGGGTCCCAGAACGATCGGCACCCACTGGAAGAAGTTATGGGTCAAATTGGGTATATATTACCCATTTTGAATATGTGTTTTTGAGATTTCTAGAACCTAGGCGTGTGGGGTATCATTTTCTACTAAATTTTGGATCCTGAATCGATTGGAATGGGTCTGGCACCCCCCGCACCCACTGTTTCCCCATTTCCCCCATGTTGAAGAAATGAGTCTCCATGCGCCTGGTCCGAGGAATAACCAACCCCTGTGTAAGAATTTGCAGCGTTTTTGAGATTTCTGTTACCTAGGCGTGTGGGGTATCATTTTCCACTAAATTTTGGACCCTGAATTTATTGAAATGGGTCCGGGACCCGCCACACCCACTGTGTCCCCCATTTTCCCCATATTTAGGAAATGTGTCGCCATGCGCCTGGTCCGAGGAATAACCAACCCGTGTAAAGGAATTTGCAGGGTTTTTATTTGTTTCTCAGTGTGGCTTGTTATATTTTGACGCATTTGCAGCATTGACAAAAGGATATTTATGTGCAATTAATTTTACTGTTTTAGTAATCTGTCGACTACAAAATCAAAAATTGAAACAATGAGTTAACAAACGAGGTCATTAAATAAATCACCGCTCAAAGGGCTGAGTAGGTGAGCGAATGAAGAAGCAACGCAGCATTTTCCTGTTAACTTGAACAATCGCTTCAACTTTCTTCTGGTTTTGTTCGCGCTTCTAATTTCTAATTTATTTTCCGTTGCCAACGACGCACAAATCGTTTGTCCGCGATAAGATCCACCCCCTCGAGACTACCGTCATTTCTGGTGGGAGCTTGTGTTGGAGGGGTGGGGGCTATCGCTGTTAGTCCACATTCATTCTCAACTGTGCTCGCGGGCCAGCGAAATGTGCTATTTTTGTGGAACTTGAGGCGTCTTCTACGGTGGGAGTTTTGATTAAACTGATAATTGGAATTGCTATTTCACGTTCGCAAGTATGGACTATATTAATAAACTATTGCGTAAGGTGAGTTCGACTCGAATCTCCATACCTAAGTTTTGCGTGGAATAAGTTTTATTTTCATTTTTACGGAAACCTATTTCAAAAAGACACCGCAAAATTCTTGTACAACAAGTTTTAAACGATTTGTTTCCTTTACAGCCAAGCGTTCACAGAATATAACTTCCTCGTCTCCAAATAGGTATTGATTGTTGAGAAAGTCGATTTTTACTGTAGGTAATTGAACGAGGCGAGTGATAACTGATAGGCATTTATAGTGATTTCTGTCTTTTAAGAGGGCCATGTTATGTAGGAAAAATGTGGAAATGGTAAGAAAATGTGTTTCTATTCGGTTCGCATGCAACTGCTACACTTTCAATCTCCGTGCATTTTCTTCTAATTTCGTGAAAATTGTCAACGTTTTAGATATGTAGTGGATAGTGGAAACTTGAGTCGATTGCTGTCCACAAATCTCCTTCAAGGCCGATTTTACTGGAACCTTGCCTCGTAAACGTTGTTCTTATCGTTATGGTGAGACGTGGTCCATAAAATTGTGAAATTGATTGTGTAGGGATCAAGAAGAATTTTTCAGATTTTCGCCGATCTAAAATGGTTACCTATCTACCCATTTCGAATGTGTTTTCGAGATTTTTGGTACCTAGGCGTGTGGCGCATCATTTTCCGCAAAGTTTTGGACCCTGAATCCAGGGAATATGTCTGGGACCCGCCACACCCACTGTTTCCCCCATTTTCCCCATGTTGAAGAAATTAGTATCTATGCACCTGGTCTGAGGAATAACCAACCCCTGTGAAAGAATTTGCTGCGGGTTTTTTTTTTTTTCCCAAAGTTGATTAGGCAAAAGAAAGGCCTTTCGAAACTGATTCTAATTTTTTGACAACCTCCCCCCCCTCCCTGTATTATTGTAAACATAAGCTGAATTGGGAGGAACATCCTAATCATACTGTTACAGTTGTTTCAATCTCCATCGATTTCTCAAACTCGGCCGGCTCTCATGCGCGTTTGAAGGCTCATTTCTATTTTGGACGGTGTTTGCCAAATGAGAATACGTTCTCAATCTCAGTTGGCCGGTCCGTGTCTGACTAGATAAGTTCTGGTTCGTATTCAATCGGTTTTTTTTTAACCAAAATGGAACCACCCAAAGTAAAAAAAAAAAAAAAAAAGATAAAAATTATGTTTCTGTTGGTTAGTGATGTGAATTGTTCTTGTTGTGGTGCGTGTTGTCTGTAGCGCACATTTTTTCAAAGTTTCATCCACGGGAGCCTCGAAAACGCTTGCCGTTTGTTATTTCTTGCGATAGTTTACTAGAATGGATTGTTGACAGCGAGTGAACCGAAAATAGCGCTTGTCTCGTAAGTCAGCGTTCCAACCGCGTTTAACAAACGCCCGTCGGCCCGTCCATGCAAGACTCCAATAATGCTTTCGAGTAATCACTAATAATAATAATTTTATTGGCAAAAAACCTATTTAATTACACTTATGCTTTAATGGGCCTTGCAAACCTTCAAATTACTTATATTGATGAAAAATTTGCAGCAATTTTTGAACTTATTGGTCCAAAATTTGAAGACAAGAGTAAATGTACGTACAGAAATATACAGTTAAACTTTCCATAATCCGAAAAAGAATTTTTTTAAAGGTATTTCTAGTTGAAATGGCAGCTAAATTTCCTATCGATGTCTTCAAAGTAATTGCTCAGACAAATCATTGTTCCTTTACAAGAAAAATATGTACATCAGAACTCCGGTGGGAATGAAAATGTGGTGGGAGGATTTTGGGAGGATGTTTGACAGTATTTTTGTTTCATGAGCGTGCGTATGAGCATGTTTTTGTGTTTACACCATGCAAAGTAGGATGTTGGGTGACGCACGCTCCAACCTATTGTTCCTGGAGCAAGATTGTGAACATGGTTCTGTGCTGATACCATGCGCCATAGGTTGTTGGGTGACGCACCCTTCAACTAACAGTTCCAGTAGTGAAGTGTGAGCATTGATTCGGCCATTCCAGCAGTGTGAGTATGTTTCCAGACTTACACCATGCAAAGCAGAGTGTTGGGTGACACAAACCCACCAAGTTACAGTTCCAGGGGTGACATGTGAGCAAGTATGAGCATTGATGTAACTGTTCCGTGAGCGTGAGCGAGTTTCTGCATGTACACCATGCAAAGTAGGGTGTTGGGTGTTACCCCCACCAACTTTCTGTTCCAGTAATGACACTGGAGCAGTATGAGCATTTGATTTGGCTGCTCCAGGTGTGTGAGTGGAAGGAAGTTTCTGCGCTTACACCACGCATCATAGAGTTTGATGGGACACCCTCCAAGTTACAGTGCGGACAGGTGTGACATGTCACACTGTGTGTGTGTGGGTGTGTTGATTTGGTTCCAGGAGCGAGATTTTGAACATGGTTCTGTGCTGACACCATGCGCAGTAGGGTGTTGGGTGACGCACCCTGCAACTAACAGTTCCAGGAGTGAAATGTGAGCATTGATTCGGTTATTCCAGGAGTGTGAGTGTGAGTATGTTTCTGACTTACACCATGCAAAGCAGGGTGTTGGGTGACACACACCCACCAACTTACAGTTCCAGGGATGACATGTGAGCAAGTATGAGCATTGATTTGACTGTTCCGTGAGCGTGAGCAAGTTTCTACGTATACACCATGCAAAGTAGAATGTTGGGTGTTACACCCACTAACTTTCTGTTCCAGTAGTGACATTTGAGTAAGTATGAGCATTGATTTGGCTTTTTTTAGGAACGTGAGTGTGAACGAGTTTCCCTGCTGACACCATCCAAAGTATGGTGTTGGGTGATACACACGCACCAACTTACAGTTCCAGGGGTGACATGTGAGCAAGTTTCCATGCGGAGTAGGGTGTCAAGAGGCACACACACCAACTTACTGCTGCAGTAGTGACATTTGAGCAAGTATGAGCATTGATTTGGCTGTTCCAGGAGCGTCAGTGTGAGCAAGTTTCCATGCTGAGTAGGGTGTTGAAAGGCACACGCACTAACTAACTGTTCCAGGAGAGACATGTCACTGACATAAGAAATCATATTACGAGAAATTATTTTGCACAAACAACCAATGAAATTTCCATTATTGAGATCCGCAACTGGAAAAGGATGAGAAAAAAACGCAAAATGGAAAAAATAGTGAGAATGGCTAAAGCATGTGCAAGGTACAGGATTAATATTGTTTTTTGTCTTAATGGTACAGTCTTGCGGGAGTTACCTACATTCTGTATAAATCTGTTCCAGCAGCAAGAGCACCAAAACTGCGAGAACCCATACTCTTAAATACTCATACCTTAACTCGCCTTTATTCCCCTGGAACAAACCAAGAGTAACACTTTGTGAGCGTGAAATGGCACTTGAGATTTAGGAGGCAGTTGGCGTTACGTGCTGAGGCGGCCATTCAGAATTGTTCTTTCAGAGCTGAGGATTTTCACAGGAATGCGGGAATATTGTAAATTAACATGGAAAATAGTCTCAACCCAAAACTGCTCAGTTGCTCTCAATATTGAGCCATGCTTGAGACGCGTTGCAGGATTTCAGCTTGCCGTCTTCTTGTTTGAAAATTCACCGGTCTGATGACGATTATTATGGCAGCTCCCGGTCAAGCATCATCATCTCGGCACCGTTCCGCCTTTGACCATGAACCCAATTGTGCTTCACATTAAGTTCAGGCTCACAATTCTCTGCGCTCTTAGCGTGGCTCTAATGAACTAATCCGGCGATTCCGCAGTGTTTATCTTCTTCGAACGTGTGTAACTGAAATCGACAAGATATTCCTTATAGCCTCAATCATTCCATGAATTTTGTGTCCCATAAGAACCCTTATTGCGGTCGAACCATTCGTAATCAATGGTCTCAAGCATTCCATTTTGGAAAATCAACCTGTTTTCATCCAAAAAGTCAATCTCTCCGATTCGGCCCAAAAATTGTTTCAGGACGTTTCGAGGTGTGTAGATCAACATAAGCAAATGTCCGTCGGCCGTCCACGCCAACTTTGATAGTAGAAAATTTTCTAAAAATCTGAAGTTTGGGTTCTTTGAAACTTATTAGCCCGATCGGACAAAATTTGGGTGAAGTAGTGGTCAAAATGTGTATTTTGAAAAATGGATTTTCGATATTTTTTGCGATCCAGTCGTGGGGGTATTATTTTCCACTAAATTTTTGACGCTGAATCCAATGAAATGGGTCCGGAAACGATAGGCGCCCTTTGGATGAGGGTACCTATTTACTCATTTTGAATGTGTTTTCGAGATTTTTGGTACCTATGCATGTGGCGTATTATTTTTCACTAAATTTAGGACCCTTAATCGATTTGAATGGGTCCGGGGCCCCTCCACACCCACTGTTACCCTCATTTTCCCCCTGTTGAAGAAATGAGTCTCCATGCGCCTGGTCCGAAGAATAACCAACCCGGGTGAAAGAATTTTTTGTTGTTATGCAAGAGAAAATTTAATCTCATTGGACGAATGTACTCGTGGAAGGTCACATGAGCGATTGAAAAATACTTTCAAAATCGTTTAAGGTTCATTATTGATGGACATTCTGCAACGATCTGAACCGATTGATGCACGAATACGGTGTACCTTCATATAATTTATTTTTTCGAAAAATCTCACATTTTCCCGTCCACGTTTAGCGTGGGTACCCACCGAATTTAATGTTTCTGGCTCGGAAAATTTTCAGTTTACTCTACCATGTGAATACTGAGATGGACCAACGACCGCTTTTATAGATACGTAACGCGCAATCAAATCGACAGTTGGTGTACATAGGCCGGTAACAAACGACTTTTCAATGGATAATTGGAAATGAGAGCAAGGCGCAAGGTCATTGGAGGACGACGGAGGAGGGCATTTTGGGTTGGTCATTGGATCTTGTTCAACGCCCACTGCGCGCCCAGGTGTTTTATTTTTGAAACTCACGCGAACGGATTGTATGAATTCCAATAGAAAGCGTACCTCATGTTTTCTACTGAGTGAATTCAAGTTACCGTAACTAAAAACCATTCAGCACAATTTATCATTAAAAAAGAGAAGAAAAAAATCAAGAAAATTTTGGAAAACAAATGTTGGAAAAGTCAGACATTATTTTGTCTGGAGAAAATGTTTCCTTATGGCTGAAAGTTGACAAGGTTTCGCGTTTTCATTAATTTTCTAACTTTAGGTTGAAATCATAAATCGTGAATAACTCAGAAGCCTCTTAAAAGAAAAGTTCTGGAAAAATATGAATTTTTAATATTTGATATTAAATATCTAAAAACGAACTTACTACGAATTAATTTCTATGTTGAATACTTTGAAATTCAGAAAAGGATCCGTAATTTTTGAACCCCTTGATCATAATAAAACTGAAATGTTGACCCTTACGCGAAGTTGTGGCCAATTGGATTGAAAATGAACGCGGGTATTTCCGATTTAAACATTTCAAGGTCGAGATCTACATCATTATAAGGCGGATCAGGGTAAAACTTGTGTGTCTATTACCAGGGTACAGGAAAAACCTATGTTTGTTCTCGTATGACACGTTTATTATCATTTTTATTGCATTAATACTAAGAACATCATGAATGATGCAAAGCCCAAGTTAGTAATCTCATAATCTCTCAGTGCCCTTACCTTGAACGCTCATTTTGTTTTATTAAGTTATATCCAAATCCCATAGTAGAACAACCGGCAAGACTTACCTCGATAGAGACGTTAAAAATTATCTATAATTTTCTGTTTTCTCTTTTCAGAATAGCGGCAGTAAATACAAAGCAGGTCCGGAGGAAACTGCTCAAAAATTAACGTGAGTATAAATGTCAATGTTCACATTTTATTTTTGACAAAATGTTGCCCCATATATGAATCTTAACCTCGAGAAAAAAACCCCTAATTCAAAAACGCTGCAAAATCCAACACAGGGGTTGGTTATTCCTCGGACCAGGCACATGGAGACTCATTTCTTTAAAAGGGGGAAAATGGGGGAAACAGTGGGTGTAACGGGTTCCAAACTCATTCCAATCGATTCAGGGTACAAAATTTAGTGGAAAATGACACCCCACACGCTTAGAAACAAGAAATCTCGAAACACTCATTCAAAATGGGTTAATAGGCACCCATTTTGACCCATTAACTCATCCAGAGGTTGCCAATCGTTCCGGGACCCATTCCAATCGATTCAGGGTCCAAAATTTTGTGGAAAATGATACCCCACACGCCTAGGTACCAGAAATCTGGGAAACACACATTCGAAATGGGTAAATAGGCACCCATTTTGACCCATTACCTCATCCAGAGGGTGCCAATCGTTCCGGGACCCATTCCAATCGATTCAGGGTCCAAAATTTGGTGGGAAATGATACCCCACACGCCTATGTACCAGTAACCTCGAAAACACATTCAAAATGGGTAAATAATTATGTACCCATTATTGTGTATTGTGTACTTTTTTTTTTTTGTGTAAAATAAAAATGAAGAAGATGTTGCTATTACATTACATAAATAATTACAACTATTTACACGTGCTAGAATTCAGAGATGACAATAATTTCACATTTGTCGTTCCTGGACTGTCATGATTTGTCTCATGTTTTTAAATCTCTTTTTTTTTACAGATTGAGCTCGTGTGACACTCCTAGTGAAGAACAGTCTGAGTCGCCAGCCTGCAGTACTCCACACTCATCAGCATACCAGGGTAAGCTTCTCTCACACTTTTGTGACTTTTCCACCATTGGTTGCACGATGACTTCACATACTGAAAATTTTGTATGTTGCTTGGTATGTTTACAGTTGTCTCTATTCACTGTTCACTTTTCAATATACCGACTCCTTCCTCATATAGGCTGTCACCCTTCGTGCAATCAATGTATCTTTGATGAGAACAGTGATGTCCTCGTTAATCCTGAATGATGGAAAATGTTTGCCCTTTTTACATCTTTGTAGGGAGCCTTTTTTCTCAATTTCTATCGTGGCGTTGCACTCTGGTGGGCCCATTATTAATTTTTCGCCCATCATCATCTCTCAAACTCTGACTTGCTCATAACATTCAAAAAAGCGTTTGGCGTCACTAGTTCTCCATCTTCAATATTTAAGTGTGCGAATGATGGTAAATGTGCAATCCTCACAATATGTGGTGACTTACCAGGTGATTCTCTTCGACCTCATGTACACCCTTTGTTGTATTTCGGTGTACCTACTATTCCTAATTTTGCAATGGGCCCACATTCCTGTAGTGAAGTTCAGTGGGGTGTGTAATGGGTCAATCATTTGGCCATTTTGAAGTTCAACACTAGTAGTGTGTGAAGAACATGCTATGGCCTCTTGCGTGTACTGTTGACGTAGATTTTACCGCTGAAATGATTGAATTTTCAAACACGCAAGCGAATGCTTGGATCAGTGGGCTTGTCAGTGACTCTGTACTGAGAACCTGGAGTGGTTTGACAAACAAAATGGGTCCTTTTAGATATCTTCTGGATTTCTCTCAGGTTTCCTTCAGGAGACTAGTTAGAAACTGTTACTTCTTCATCAATATCTCCATAAAACAACACAAAGAGGTTTCTTTCTTTCTCTTTCTAAGATTGTGCAAGGATTTTGATAAAATTGTCGCATAGAACTCTCCTGGTGCCCACGTAACTATTTTTGTGATGAAATGCTCATTTGCCACTGACTCCTTGTAAACAGGGTGTTCTCAGAGCTTCTTTGTCATGCTCAGGTGCTTTACTTCTTTCTCAGTTACTGACAGTTTACTAAACGTTTAGTGAGGAAGCCCTGGATTCACCTTGATCACAAGGAGTATAATCTAATTCACATTGTTTTATGGATTGGGGGCAACCCTCTCTGTACGTAATTGTTGAGTAGAGCTCCTAAGGCATGAAGGCATCTATCCTGACGTCTTCTGGTCCTATTCAGTAGAGGTTTTGGGCCTGATAAAATTGATAGTCCACCTTCAGACAAGACTGTCATGCACAAAATATTGCGCTTGTCCTGATAGAGGCTCTACCTGACAATTACGTCTGTGTTCTTACATTTGTGCAATATAATATTCAGTTATTGATTTTTATTGCTGTTAAGTTAATAACATTGTCTTAACATTGTACCTACTTCAGTTCCAGTAACCATGATTTTAGTATAAGTATATTATTAAGATGTCCTTCATGCACGCTTTTTTAACTTGGAATGTAGTGAGCCCACTCTTCTTCCATAATCCCTTCCTCAAGTTATGTATTAGCCTCAGTTTTGCCATCTTGCTTTCTCAGAGCTCGTTGCTCCAGCTTTATAAATTACCTCATTTATACGTGTATTTACTATGAGGGATTGGTTAACGCTCTCAAGAACAGTAGTAAGTAGCTAATAACTAGTTGCATGTATGTAACATTATTGTCTTGAAAATTAACTGGGGTATTTATATTTACCATGAATTCACAAACATATTGTTCCAATTTTTAGGTGACGCACTAGCTCGTTCAGAAATTTTGGGGGGAAATTAGGCCTACATCATTTCGAATGATTTTGCTAGCCCAACATTCGGCATAAAAAGATTAGATCATCAGTCACAGAGACAAGGAATAAGTAAAAAATTATGGGGGAAGAAGCATTGAATTTGCTTGGTATGGATAATCAATTGATGATTTCTGATTGCCTTCCTAATTATCTTATTTGCCAGCACGTTTTGGGTGATTGTGTGTTGAATTAATTGATTGTGACAGTTTTTGTTTGAGCTTTCTTGCGTTGATTCTATCACTGTCACCAGCACTGGTTAAATTATCCATTTCCTTTTGCAAATGTTTGTTTACAGACACCACTACTGACGATTACGAAAGTGCGGATGAGGGTTCTCCATCAAAACTGAATTTGTCCGAAGTTTCAACCCTCCTTGAGAAATTTCACGTCACAACACCAAAGAACCGAAGCAATAAAGAATTTGTGTTCCCCTACTCTCCTTTGGAAGATAATCCGTTTGAAGAAAGCACTGCTCAGTCTGCATCTGATGAGAGCACTTTCGTTTTGAGCCCAGATGTAGTTCAATCATCGAATGAGCTGGTTTCAATCGTTAGTGACGCCACTTCTGTTGCTCAATCAAGTGATTGTGATGCATATGGCAATGATGATGAAAATGTACCCTTACAAACTCCCATTGGTGGTGACGCTATCAGCAACAAGGTTGAAGTTTCTTCCAAAACCCAAGATTTGGTCACAAAGAATGATTCGCTTGTGGAAGAAACTCTCGGATCTCATTCAGTTGCAAACTGTATCATATCTACAGCATCTTCAAATGATCTTTACCAGACATCACCCTCCAGTCAGCTAACCAATGACCAGTCCCCATTGAATGTGCCAATTCTAACGCCTACTTCCCCCTGCGATTCCTTCAACAATATGTTTGCGAGCAACTCTCCACAATCTCTCAATCTCAATTATGAAACTACTAAAGCGACCAAAGGTGTAAATGGCTGTAGCAAACTTCAAGTAGAAGAAAGTGAAATACATATTGAACCATTGTCTCCCAGTGCAAGTAATAACGATAGGTCAGATGCATCATACACCACTGGTGATGAATTTGGTACCACAGTTATTGAAATTCAACAGTCACCACAGAAAGATGTATTTTCAGACAGTTGGGAGGTTGTTGAGTCAATTGCTAAATCTCAAAATGCACCCCAAGCCGAGGGCTTTATTTTGTTGGACAAAGGAGCAGTTGATTGTGAGCCGCAAAACACTGATGGTGTTGTACCCAGCAATGATGAGGTGATTGAGAAAAGCGTACATGATGAAGACATCAACTATCCTGCTGCGAGTCTGGCTGAAAATCTAGTTGCAGAAGCAATTGACTTAGGAATTGAAGAATTGTCCAAAGTTGAGGTAAGTCAGAAATGTCCGCCTAACATAGATGAGAGTCATCTTTTGGCTAGTCATGCCTTCTCAGCTGAGGAATCTATTACAGTCCTCACTTGTAAAGATGATGATGGAACTGTGGTGGCCAGTGCTGCCAGTTCCACAGAAAATGGATGCATGTCCATCAATGGTAATGATTCTAGTTTGACAGTAAATTGTTGTGAGCAATCTAGCTCCCTTAGAATGGTTGATTGCAGAAGCAAAGGAGAGGCAGAGCCCATCAACAGCTTGGACTGCCAAGACATGAATGCCCATCAAGTAGTTCAGACTCCTGAGCTCTGCATTGTTCAGGATGGGTCAACTGAAACAGGACCTCAGGTCATCCCACCCAGCAAAGACAGGGTAAATGGGGCGAGAAACGCGGTACAAGAGAATATATCCATTAACACTGAGTTAGGCACTTCCGGCCAGTTGCCAGAAGCATCAGTTGGCGCAAGCAAAATTGATCAAGAGGGCCCTCCTCTGAGGTCTAACAGGATGGATTATGGTCTAGAAGATAGTTGTCCAATCACTTCCCACCCCTTGCCAGAAGCCCCATTTGGCTCAAACAAAACAGATCATGAGGGCATTCCACAGAGCTCTAAAATGCTGGATGATGGCCTGGAGGACAGTTGTCCAGTCTTTTCCCACCCCTTGCCAGAAACAACAGTTGGATCAAGCCAAGTGGGCCCTGAGGGCATTTCCCATCCAGCCAATCTCCAACAGTTGCCAGAAACACCTGTTGAGGGAACTGCTACAGATCCTAAGGACATCCCTGCCAATATTAAAAAGCTCCATGATATTGGAAGCAAAGTGTCTGGAGACCTATCCATAGACATTGTTCCAGCTGCTCCTAACCAGATGCCAGAAACAGTAGCTGGGGCAAGTGGAATGAATCATGAGAATGCTCCTCTAAGCCCTAACAAGCCAGATGATGACCTGGGAGAAACCCATCTCCAACAAATGCCAGAAATTCCAGTTGATGACCTAGGAGAAACCCATCCAGTCAATCTTCAACAGTTGCCAGAAATGCCAATTGAGGCAACTGCAACAGATTGTAGGGACATCCCTGCCAACATTAACAAGCTCCATGATACTGGAAGCAAAGTGTCTGGAGACCTATCCATAGACATTGTTCCATTTGCTCCTAACCAGATGCCAGAAACAGTAGTTTGGGCAAGTGGAATAAATCATGAGAATGCTCCTCCAAGCCCTAACAAGCCAGATGATGACCTGGGAGAAACCCATCTCCAACAAATGCCAGAAATTCCAGTTGAAGCAACCGAAAAAGATCCAAAGGGCATCCCTCCAGGCATTGTCAAGATTGACAATACTGGAAGTAATGTAAAAGAAGACTCATCCTTACACATTGTTCCAGTTGCTCCTCTCCAGATTCCAGTATCACTATATAATGAGGGCCTTAGCCAGGTTGCTCCTCTTAGCTCTAACAATCTGGATGACCTGAAAAACAGCCATCCAGTTAACCTATCCATCAGTGGTGAGCCAAGCATTCCTCACCAGTTGCCTGAAACATCGGTTGGGTCTAGTGAAATTGATTCTGAGAGCATTCTACATTGCACTGAAGAGCTAAATGATGTTCAAGGCATAGTACAAGAAAAGTTGTCTAACAACATTGCTTTGGTCACACCCCAGCAGTTGCCAGAGGCACTGTCACAAGATAATATTGAGTGTCAAATTGATGAGGCAATTGTGGATGGCACAGGTGAAACTGGTTTACTTGAACAATCAATCCAGATGTCAGCTAATTGCATTGCTGATATGCTGGACAGTGTTCACATTGACCTTGATGGTGATGATGATGATGACGTTGACGATGATGATTTGATGAAGGTCCACTTATCCACACAATTGGCTGATTGCATTGCCCGGGAGTGTGACACAACCTTCTCGAGACCATCTCCGGTACCGTCATGCACAAAAATCGTGCTTGATGAAATGATTAGCCCTAAAAAACCACCCCGGCAGCTGCGTTTCTCCATTGGTAATGCCTCTGTCCCTCCAGCAATGAATAGGTCATTTGTCATAGCCAGCAACAGGCAACCCAAAAGTGGGGACCTTTCACAGATTATGGCCAGTTGCTCGAAACAAGAGCAAGAATTGGGCAGCCAGGATTTTGGTGTGATCAGTCAAGCTTTTGATGAGGTAAGGCATGGTTTCCACTGAAATTTGCTTTTATTGTGTATGATTTGGTGGAGATGAATTCAGTTGCCTGTGTAGTAGTTGACGTAAAGTGGATGTTGCGCCAAGAAATTACTACAACTTGTTATGGTATTTGGGATTCTGGAGGCAAAAGTATTTGGTGCACTCCTAGAGGACATTCATAGAGTGGGTCAAATCATTTGATTCTTCTCATGTTTCATTGAGTATATTCAGTAGCTGTTTTGTGTGTTGGTCGAGAAACCAGTGTTGGGCAGCGCTTACAAATTTCGTGAGATCTTGATGGTTGTGGCTGTTAAAGGTGACTAGGGTTCATTTTCAAGACATCTGCACTTGCACATCCAACTAATAATCTTTGCGTTTCTAAAGGGCATGTATTAACATATTGCTGTCCCTGGATGGGAGAACAACAGACTGTTGTTCTAAATGTAATTCCCAATATATGGAAAAATGATTGGGTATTTTAAAAGTTGTGGTCTTGCAGCCTGCACTGTTACTTGAATATTCCTTGTTTCGGCAGCTTTGCATGCTGACGTTTATGTGGTTGCTAACACAAAATCCTCGAACAGCGTCCATAACCTCTTTTGTTGGGCTCCAATTGTTTCGGAACCCGTCTCATTAAATCCAATTTTTAGTCCAAAATTTAGTGGAAAATGATACCCCATACGCCTAGGTACCAGAAATCTCGAAAACACATTCGAAATTGGTAGATAAATACCCATCTTGACCCATAATCTCTTCTGATGGGCTCCAATCGTTCCGGGACTCGTCTCATTGGATTCAGCGTCCAAAATTTAGTGGAAAATAATACCCCACACGCCTTGATCGCCGAAAATCTCGAATATTCATTTTTCAGAAACACACTTTGACTCCCCCCCCCCCCCCCCCCTTGATCGGGCTGAATAGTTTTGAGGACCAATTAGAGCCAAAAATGGGTTCCTGACCAAAATTTCAGATTTTTAGAAATGTTCTACTACCAAAAACTTTTGCCAATTTTGATCTAGACATCTTGAAACGCCCAGAAAAATTTTGTGTGTCAAATTCTGAGAGATTGACTTTTTGCATGAAAACATAGGTTGATTATTCAAGGAATAAACATTTATATGGCTGCTACCAAAAGTGTACAATATCAGAACTATGGGTTCCCCCAATTTGCTTGTTGCATGAGATATGGTGATGAGTCTAATGGCTAGTTGCCAGAAATAAGTTCCTGCCATATTGTACTGATTGTTAACTCACTGGCTAATTGAACGTTGAATCGCAGTAAATCACTAGCTAATTCAACATCGTATAGCCGAATTGGGTTGAATATCAAAATGGGCGATTTGATAAGCCTATCAGGGCATGCGCCCTCGTCAGTGTCTGTGATTCGATTTCCAAAGGTTCTAGGCATTGAATTGCGAGTTTCGACCACAAAATGCATCAGCGATCGCAGCAGAAACTTCATTAAACATTTTTACAACCTTAGTTATTGATTGATGTAAACAAAGCGGTGCAACCTAGGCTAGGGATGAGCATCAAACGGTCAAACGTCGATGTTTACCATCGATGCCACCATCAAAAAGTAACATCGGCTGACCACCGTGGGTGTTTTCCACCATCAATGTTATCACACTTTCACATAATAGGTTAAATAAACACTACAAACTACTACAGATACCTACTACAGAATTTTCAGTACCCCCCCCCCCCCCCCTCCTTCAAACATGACTCCCAAGAGAGCTCTAGTTGAAGTCATTGAATTCTAAATGGTGAAAATCATCATTGATTATTTCCTACTCTGAACCATTTTATTTTTGCTATTCACGGCGTTTCCCCCCATTTTTTTCATCCCTACAACATCGATGTTAACATTGAATATAACCTTCGATGATCGAAAAATATCGCTCACCATCAATGGCGACATTGGAAAACATCGACCATCGTTCATTCACCATCAATGCTCATCCCTACTCACGGTTTGTTATTCTGGTAGGTTTTGCGCTATTTCCGCTATGAAGGACCTTCGTAATTTGATTTTGTAAGATTTGAAGGATGAACTAAGCGGGACATTCATAGATGTCTCGTTTTCGACGATTCGATTGTTGATCATAAACAGATTCTCCCGAATTACAAACAAGTTCCAACACCTGCGCAGACGCCAGTTCTCAAGGAACCCTACTTTCTAGCACGCTCAAGCATCACATTCTGATAGCTTCACCTCAACACCCGCTGCCTTAAGTGTTGCTTGCTGGGGCTTTTCTGACGGATGCGCATTGGTCCTCTACCTCCCTCCACACAGGAAAATTTACCTCTCATGATATTCATGGATTGAACGTTAATAAGATCCTTAATTCACAGTAAGCAGACAATTTTCAGGAAAAGGCGAGGACTGAGTGGAGGCAGACGGCTTAGGTTTTTGAAACTCCTCCAATTTACTTGTAACACCTGTTTTTATCTTTTGTTCATTCGTTTCTTTACGATCAGTATTAGCATAGATGTTTTCTTTCTTGTTGTGCAGCGTATGATGCAATCGAGTCTAACCGCTGAGATCAACAGCAGCGAAGCAGGACCCATAACGGCAGACGAAGACCTCAACAAAGAAGAGTGTAAGTATAGTGAAGCTGCCTCTGTGAAGGATTTAATCTCTTCCGTCTTATTTGGGATATAAATATTCACTTTCGCGGTCTGGGCTATTCAAGATGGTCAAGTTTTACCATTTACATCATGTTACTGATTAATATCATAAATTGCAGATGTATGGCAAATAGCTCTTTCATTTTTTATAAAAATATTTCTCTTTCTTTTACACTCAGTTGAGGAGCAAAATTCGGTTGGGTTATTGGCTAAGTTAATCTAACTAATTCTTTGTATATCATCAGGTTACCGTTTAATTTCAAGCAAGTCAGTATTATCAGCCATTGTTAAAGTCCAGTAAACACAAAGTTGAGATGATTTACAGTTCTTCGCTTGTCCTATCTAAAGAGCAAAGGCACTATCTATGTCTGTATTAAGTTGGTTCCTTTATCGTAGTTCACCGCTTACTATCTTAACTGAAATGATCTAATCGCTTGCTGGTTACGGTTGGCAAACGTCTTTTTCATACATTCAGCTCTTGGGACCAAGTATGTCTCATTCGTCGCGTGCAATAACAGGACACTACAGTTTGTCGTAATATAAGTAATAAGTTTCCTATGAAAATGTTCCTTCCCTGCAAACATGAGGTCCCCTTAGCCCGTCATTTATCAGCCACCGTTTTTGTGAAACCGTGTTTCCGTTTTGTTTCAGGTTTCTTCGACCCCAAAAGCGTCGACTTGGATTATCTCTCTCAAAAGGGAGGAAAGTCTGACATTTCCCGCCTCACGAGACAATCGCTGTACATCAAATTTGATCCTCTTGTCGCGGAATCACTTGCCTTGCACGAAGAGGACTCGGAGAGCCAAATGGCCGACAACCAGAGGTTAGTTTTGGTTCCGCTAAGTGCCTGACACAATAAATAAGACATGGACTCGTAAGTACAAAGATTTGACCGTCGTAGACCTTGGGGACCTATTTGTTTAATTTGCGTTAAAAAAAATATTTAAAAAAAAAAAAGTTCCATTTCCGTTCTCTTCTCTTTTCTCAACTGGACTCCGTACCTCGTAAAAACCTGAAAACATTTATTCGCAGGGATCGGTTATTCCTCGGATCAGGAGCATGGGGACAGAAACCTCGAAACACATTCGAAATGGGTAGATAGGCACCCATATTGACCCATAACCTTTTCCGGTGGGCGCCAATCATTCCGGGACCCGTCTCATTGAATTCAACGTCCAAAATTTAGTGGGAAATGATACCCCCACACGCGTGGATCGCCAATAATCTCGAAAATCCATTTTTCGAAAAACACGTTTAAAACCCTACCCACCCCAGATTTGGTCCGATCTGGCTGAAGAGCTTCGAGGACCAATTAGAGCCAAAAATGGGTTCCTAACGAAAATTTAAGATTTTTAGAAAATACTACCAAAAACGGCGTGGACGGCGGACGGACATTTGCCTATCTTGATCTAGACTCCGTTAAAAGCCCAGAAAAACATTTTCAGAATTAGAAAAATCAGAAATCAAAGAGATTAACTTTCTGTATGAAAACGTAGGTTTACTATTTAAGGAATAACCAATCAAACGTGTGAAGACCAACCTGGCCCGGAACAAGCGCCCATGGTCATATTTCAAATTTTGACCCAAGATGGCGATTTGCGTGCGGACATTTCGATCTGGGGTTGATTATTTCTTGAGCCTCTGTTTTCATATCAGAGGTAAATCTCTTCTAACTGCCCCAAAATTCAGCAGTAAGCGTTTCATGATGAAAAGCAGTCAAGTTGTTGTTGGGGTCGGTTATTCCTCGGACCAGGCGCATGGTGACTCATTCCAATCGATTCAGCGTCCAAATTTTAGTGGAAAATGATACCCCACACGCCTAGGTACCAGAAATCTCAAAAAACCCACATTCAAAATTGGTAGATAAGATACCCATCTTGACTTATGATCTCTTCCGGTGGGCTCCAATCGTTCCAGCACTCGTATCGTTGGATTCAGCGTCCAAAATTTAGTGGAAAATGATACTCCTAGATCGTCAAAAATCTCGAAAACACATTCAAAATGGGTAGATAGATACCCTTCTTGACAGATAATCTCTTCCGGCAGGCTCCAATTGTTCCGGGACTCGCCTCATTAGATTCAGCGTCCAACATTTAAACCGATCAGACCAAAGTGGGGAGGGTATGGTTAAAAATGTGTTTTTTTGAATCTCGATCAACAGGATTTTTATGAACTAGGCCTGTTGGGTATGATTTTCCACTAAATGGGACACGGAATCGATTGGAATGAGTCCTTGACCTTCTTGAATTTGCAGAATCAAGAATGAAGAAAGTCATGTTTGGGGGCAAATCGCCATTAAAACCCGCGACAAATGTGAATGGGCGCACTGTGTATCGGGTGGAACATAAAGCTTGCTTAACGCTCCCATAAACTACCCTTTTCTCTTCATTATCAGTATTCTGTTCAACAAATTTAAGAAAATGGTTTACTCACCTTTCGCCTAAATATTGACCAGTACGCGAGTAATTCAATCAATATCGAACTCTCAATATTCTGTCGTGACGTTCTCACATGTATCCCCTCCCGTTGACCGTAATTGGCGATTCGATTTACTCGGGGTTGATGCAAACATTGTTAGAGATAGCAAAACTTGAGGTGAAGGGCATATTGATTGCGCGTCGTTTCATCTGGTGTAGTTTTCAGTCAATCAAGCTGAGTTATAGATGGATGAGTCGTTCTGGGAGTTGTACGTGGTCTTATGGGATCGAGGGTTGACAAAGTGCGCTCTTGGGCTGTGTAATCGCTCGGTCGATGGGTGTCATCGTCACCAGAGGAATTTGGTACGAATTTTCGCTAACATTTTCAACATGAAACGAACCTGAGTGTTGTCACCAACTCAAAACCAACCGCACACCCTAATGTTGGCTGCTCATCTTACCTGCGGTACCTACCTACCCTTCGACTGATAATACGTACTATGTCAAAATGTAAACTCGACTTTTTGTTGTTCGCAGTTCGAGCATGGAGGAGAAAAAAGATGAGCCGAGCCGGCAAGACGAGGAGCGTCTCATTCACCTCACACCCAAGTCGATTAAGAAGGAAAAAGATGTCAAACAGGTGAGACATGAATTTTTTTTTTTTTTTTTTGAAAAATTGCTTTTATTTATAAAACTGTGTACATTGTAAGACATACATAAATAATACATTTGCTACTCCCCACTTGAAGTCACAAGACTTGTGCTGTGGGGAAGGAGTTTCATATTCTACTCTCTTCTCTTATGAATACATTATGCCTAGGTACTCGGAAAATTCATGAAGGGTAATAATATTTACTTAATGTACACGTGGTGAACGATTGAAACCACTGGAATGACCTATGATTTGTTCTTTATTCCTACATAGGCCTTGAGCTCCTTTTTGAAGGATTCAAGTTTGCTTATCGTTCTAATGTTGTATGGCAGAGCGTTAAACAATTTGGCACCTCTGTAGTCATATGCCTGTTGACCGTGTAAGGTTTTCCGAAAAGGGATTTTTAGTAGGTGTTGTTCCCGTATTCTGGTGCATCCTTCTTCCAGGAATTGCAGCTCATTTCTCTGAGCATCCCTGAAAGTTTTTATGATGGTGGCTGTGTCTCGGAGATCTCTGAACTTCATCACCTTGAATTCTTCGAAGAGAGCTGCTGTTGAGTACCGAGTTGGCTTCTTCAGCAGAACTTTGATGAGAAGTTTTTGCGCGAGGTACACTGCGTTGAGTAGACCATCTCCGCAGCCTCCCCATCCCGACACTCCGTAAATCATCCGAGACTGGACAAGCGCAAAATATAACATCCTCCGCACCTCGTTTGACAAAAAATTCCTTACTTCCCGACACACATACACCAATTTTCTCATCTTCGATGTTAGGTTCTTCAGATGCTGGTCCCAACGAAGACATTGATCGACATCCACCCCCAAATATCGAGTCGAAGATACCTGCGTGATCGTCGGGCAAAGGCAAAGTTCCGAGTGATCGCATTCTGCTCTGTGGCACTTAATGCTCCCAATATTAGGAACCTCCGCTTCTCTCATTGAAAATGCGATGAAACTTGTCTTGGACACATTGATTTTCATCCCAAGCTCCGTGAGGCACTCTTGAGACTTCGCGATGCATTGTTCAGCTTTTCTGACTGCTTGGTCCCAGCCATTGCCAGACACAATGTACGCAGTATCATCGGCGAATGATACAGCTTCTCCTTCTGTAAAAAGTTCAAGCAGCCTGTTCATGTATACCAGGAAGTATATTGGTCCGAGGACCGTCCCCTGCGGGATTCCACATCTACCAGGTTCACGATCGCTGATAACATGTCCAATTTTAGTGTAGTGACTCCTGCCTTCCAAGTAGCTTGCTGTCCATGTGACAAATCCACGGTTGACTCCAGTTCTCTCTACGGCCGTGACTAGCTTTCTATGCGAAACCGTGTCAAAAGCTTTAGTCAGATCCTGGAAGATGCAGATTACTTTTTTCCCAACGTCCAATGATTTCAGTATACTTGCAGTCATATAGCATACTGCATCGTCAGTGCTTCTACCTTTCCTAAAGCCGTATTGATTGTCGCTAATTAGAATGTATCTCATAAGTAACGCGATTGCTCTGAAACGAAGAATAACTTCACGCAAACGATTCCCGCTCAAAGTATCAATGAAAGAAAACGCAGCAAATTCGTTCACAAGGTTGGTTATTCCTCGGACCAGGAGCATGGGGGAAAACAATGGGTGTGGAGTGTCCCGGGCTGACTCCAATCGATTCAGCGAAACTCACATTCGTAATAGGTTGATAGGCACCAATTTTAACCCATAACCTCATCTGGTGGGCGACAATCGTTCTGGGACTCGCCTCATTAGATTCAGCGTCCAAAATTGAGTGAAAAATATCCCTACACGCCTAAATTGCCACAAATCTCAAAAATCCATTTTTCGGATAACACATTTTGTCGCCTAGAAAGAATGTAGGGTGACTCGGGGAGGTTTTTTGGTATAAACATAGGTTGATTATTCTAGGAATAACCTACCAAAAACGTTCCGGAACCGCCCTATTTTCTAATTCATAGTTATTCCTCGGGGTTTGCTTAATTTTTTCCAGCGCCATTGGGGGAGGAAGGGAGCAATATTTTATCACCAAAATAATGATTTAAAAAAACTGCATATTCTTTCTCATGGCTGATTATTCTTCGGAGCGAGATACTGGAAAAAACGCTGAAAATTCTTACACACGGGTCGGTTATTCCTCGGATTAGGCTTATGGAGACTCATTTCTTAAACATGGGAAAAATGGGGGAAACAGTGGGTGTGACGGGTCCTGGACCCATCCCAATCGATTCAGAGTCCAAAGTTTAGTAGAAAATGATACCCCACACGCCTAGTTCTCAATAAATACCAAAATCGAGTTTCAAAATACATATTTTCACCCATGCTCCCACCAAATTCGGTTCGGTTGGGCTGAAAAGTATTGAGGCCCAACCAGAGCCGAATAGCGGTTCCTGACCAAATGTTCTGATTTCTAGAAAATTGCCTACAACCAAAAACAATGTGGACGATTGATCAATCATGCGGAAGAATTCGCTATGTTTTTGAATCATTTGTTTTGATACGGCTCACGCCCTTCAATCGCGCTGGAAATGTCGAGGAACTATGAAATAGGTAATATGGCAGTTCTTAAAACGTAAACTGACAAATTTTGGGGCCGCTAGAAAAGGTTGACCCCTGGCATCATGAAATAACCAACCGTCGAAATATCAAAACAATATGCGCAAATTTCAACGGTTTTTATCAGGAAAAATTTAATGTTCATGTTCATATTCTCTCCGTGTAAATAAAAAACCACCTCATGTTTAAATAAAAAATTCATTTAATGAATCAATAACTTCTTTCATTAATCCGTGAATTATAAAAATTACTATTTTTTTTAATTTCTCCGATTTGGTCCAAAATTGTTTTTAGGGCATTTCAAGGTGTCTAGATCAAAATAGCAAATGATCGTTCGCCGCCCAAGCCGATTTTGGTAGTAGACAAATATCTAAAAATCTAAAATTTGGGTCAGGGGTTTGTTCCCGGCTCTAGTTGGTCCTCGAAACTTTTCAGCTCAATCGGACCTAATTGGGCTAGGGTGGGGGGTCAAAATGTGTTTTTCGAATGGATTTTCGAGATTATTCTCGATCTAGGCATGTGGAGTATCATTTTCGATATATTTCCATCGCTTAATTTCCAATTGGCGTTTAAGGACAGTTGAGCCATGGCTAATCGAAATTTGGAATTACATTCTTCAATTATAATCAAATATCTAAAAAGGTATGTACCTATATAGGTATATATATATATTTTTTTTTTTTAATTATTTTTTTCTAGTTTCTCTTTTCGTTTCCTTTTCAGCCTTGACAATGCCTAACGTTTTGTCGCCTCATCCGGCTTCAGTTCCCCCCTTATAATAGTGAACTCAAAATAGCGCTTACCCCGTCATTGAGGGGGAAGTTCGTCCCTTCGACTGTCTTGGCGAGATTAGGATTAGTTGACACAACGTGAGACGCTCGTTCGAGAGGCGCACTTGAAGTTATTTGATTCTCAATTAATAAAAATCAACCAGTCTTTGCCCAGTTTTTTCTCTTGTTTCTCGAAATTATCAATTTTCCTCTTGATTTTCCCACGATTGTAAGTTCAACTAAACAATAATTATTCTCTTTTGACTGAAGGTGTTTTCATCGTTCGTTTAATTGGCTTTTCTAGCGTTGCCACTTTCTCAATTTCGCTCTATTCGTTACTGATTTATTTATATTTTTCCTATGGAGCCTTTATCATTTTATTCGTTGATTTTAAACTAAAACTCCATCCCCTTAGTGAATCGCTCACCACTGATTTCTTCTTCCAGACGGCTGGCTCTCACACGCCCTCCCTACGAGCGGAGATCAGCAAGCTCCAAGAGCTGATGATCCAGCAGGAGCAGGCTCATCAAGAGAAAGCCGAGCTCGTTGAGGAACTGAGGCAGAGAATTGCTGAGCTCGAAACGACAGAGTCTACCAGTGGCTCGGCTGATCTGGAAAAGCAGCTAGCGGCTAAAAATGACGAACTGAACCGAGTCAAAAAAGAGCTTAAAGAGAGCACCTCCAACAACAAGCAGCTTGTGTGAGTGGACTTCCATTTTGCAGTCATCCGTTGTTTTTGAACTCTTCCAGGACAGAGGCACTGAGTTTCAATACTCATTCATTCCGAATCAAGCGATTTTCCAAAAATAATGCAAAAATGTGATACCATCCTAATCGCGGACAACTTGAGAAGTGAAGTATTTTTCTCCTTGTAGAGAAGTGCTGGAACATATTTTAGTTTAGAAAGAACAAGTTTTGCAATCATTCAATTGCTTTTCGACCCTATTTTTAAACGGGAAAGAACATTTTTTGCTACAAACGGTCTTAACTAATAGAAAGAGCGGGAAAAAACGTTCAAAAACCACTGTCATCTCAATTTCGACAAAAATTGGAAATAACGAGTTTTGAAACTCAGTGCCTCCTCGTTCATGTCATGTTCTTTCATTCTCCTCTCCTGATATTCCAGACAAGTGATGGAAGAGTACGAAAAAACCATTTCCCAACTGGTAGCCATAAAAGAAGAATCCAAAGCGAAGTTCGAGTCTGAAAAGGAACTCATCGCCGCCGAAAGAGACCAAGCTCTTACGCACCTCAGCAACATGGAACTTGCCTTCAACGATATTCACCAGTGAGTTGAAGCGATTTTGTTGGTTGTTTTTATTTTTTGAAAAATACTTTCAGACCCTACAAAAGTATCGATTTTAATGGGAAATGGGGACCTCTTTTCTTTTTGTTTAAGGAAATACGAAAGAGCGAAAGGAGTGATTGAAACCTTCCATGCCAACGAGGTGGAGCTGAAGAAGAGTTACGACAGCATCGTTGACACCGTTGAAAAACAGAAGCAAGCCTATCAAAAATTCAAGGCGCACGCTGCTGATACCCTCCAAAAGTAAGAATCGACTTTCCTGCTCAGCAGAATCAGATGGAAATACTTCCCACAGCTCGGGGTCCTCAAACTTGTCTAAAAATGATGCAGTGTAAAGTCGTCGTATGTGCGAACTGGTCTACTCGTTGTCCCAGAAAATGATAGTGTTATCTCGTCTGTCATTTCGCAGTCCGTCTACAAATACGCTGACTTATCTGGTCAGTATCTGCCCCATCTCGGCCATATGATTTCTCCGTACGAAATTTCGGAAATTATTAGTCTGCGTAGTTTTGCAAAGGTCAAAACATGATCTTCCCGTCTAAAGAAATAATGCTATATTACGAACATGCAATCTATACAATGCATTCAGTACTATATGGCCTGGTAATGTAGTCGTCCTAGGTCGCCGTAGGTCAAAATAGGTTTGACAAATCACTACAGAAGTCAGACCAGCGAAATTGGTGTAACGATTTATGTTCTTAGTAAATAATTTACTAACAATTGTTCACTTGAGTACATACACTGTTCACATTCGCGCACTTACACAATGACAGAATCACAACGTCGCACTATTTATAACGCGGCACGGCACAATTTATAACCTGAAGTGTCCGGACTCCGAATTGAACTGAACTTCGCGGCATTTCTGGGCCCGTTTTATACCTGCTGCCTGGCCGAGAACGTTCTGGAACGAACGGGGAGGTTCCCGACTGTTCGAGAACGGTCCCTTAGCCTTCCACAGGTCGTTGACCTTGCAACGCCGGCAGCCCATTTGATGGGCACATGTGCCAGCTCGCAACATTGGGAATTGGAACTCTCAAGCATTGCGGATCCAAAGGTACAGCGGAATAAAAATGCCACCAGAACAAATTTTATTTGAAACCAGCACAACAGACGAAACAAAGGTAAAATTGACAGAGCGGCGCTCGTTAAAATTGATCGTGAGTACTACAGTCACTGAAAAATGATACTTGAGTACTACAAACAAGTTAACAGTCTGGGAATTTCATCTCCCAATTTGAGCAACAATGAGTTCCTATACCTTGATTTCTTCTTCAAACGAGAATGTATGCATATTAGACGAGATTGATAATTTATTCATTTATTTATGTTATACGGGAACGAGCCCAGTTTACAGAATGTTGATCGAATCAAACATTGGTGGATAATAAAAGGAATAAAAAATAAGCAATGAATAACCATAGGGTGTTCAAAAATTAGTGAGAGTTGCAGTGTCAGCGGGGGGTAAGTAAGGCATCCAGCAAGCATCTCTTGAGGAAGAAGGGGGAAAGTGAACAGATCCAGGCTGGCCGTCCACTGGACGCGAATTCGCGCGAAGAGGCGAAGTACGCGAATTCGCGTGAAGAGTTCAAACACTAGCATTCGTATAGGACCCCGTCCACTGGAAGCGCTGTGATCGCGCAAAGTCTGGCGAAGGCGAAGAGAACCAAACCAGTTTGTTTCCGAACGCGCGAACAGGCGAACCCGGTGATGGAAATCTATACCTGCCGCACCCTTTTACCTAGCCCACATGTGTAGTCCCCATACCACTTCACTAAACAATGTACCTCATCTGTCTTTCGACCCAAAACAGCTGATAGGTCGGGCGAAACTGACAGGAATTCGCGTGCAGTGGACGGGGTTTCGACGCGCGAAGAGGCGTAGAGGCAAAAACTTGCAAATTCGCCTCTTCGCGCGAATTCGCGTCCAGTGGACGGCCAGCCTGAGGAAAATTTTATCCGCGATGGTGCGTCGGTCAGCAGGACTGGGGAGGCGATACTGCGCACAGAATTTATTTATTTTTATTTATTTATTTATAGTACGGACCCAAGGTCCAATTAACAAGAATATAAATATAAATTAAATGAGAACAAAGGTTATTTATCATTAAGAATTATTTGGCAGAAAGGACTTCAGCAGCTCGCGCCCTGTAAGCTTGCAGAGAGTTCGAGAATAGATCGCAGGCAGCCTCTTGCAAGATCAAATTAGCCTGACGAGGAAGACGGATAAGCGGACGGTCCCTGAGGTAATTTGTCTGTGCAAATGGAACGAGGAAAACATTGTGCGAACGAGAGAAAATGCGCCTAAGTCAATGCCGTCTCGAGGTATGCTTGACTTGAAGGCAAGGTAGCGGAGGAACGCCCTGTGCACCCGATAAATTAGGTCAATGTGGGGTCAACGAGCTCCAGACGACTGAAGCGTACTCGAGGCATGGCTCGAACAACGGCACGATACAGTGTGATGAGGGCTGGAATATGAGTGAATTCCCTAGTATTCCGCTTGAGGAAACCCAGAGACCGCATAGCTCAAGAAATGACCTGCGAGACGTGCTCATTGAAAATGAGCTACGGATCCAGACATACCCCAAGATCATGAAGTTGAGATCCATTGATGCTGTAGACATGGTATAAAGGACAACGATCGATGAAAGGTGGATACCGTGCACTTGCTAGGGTTCAGGAAGAGGCCGACAGAGGAGCAGTTGGTGATGGAAGCGTCCAGGCGTGATAGGAGAGTGAGGCAATCGGTGATACATTGGATGCGAGAGAAAATCTTGAAATCGTCGGCATAACACCCCCATAGCTCCTCATCCCTACAGTTAGAAAACACAGGGGTTGGTTATTCCTCGGACCAGGCGTATGGAGACTCACTTCATAAACATGAGGGAAAATGGGGAAAACAGTGGGTGCGGCGGGTCCCAGACCCATTCCAATCGATTCAGGATCCAAAATTTAGTGGAAAATGATACCCCACACGTCCAGATACCGGAAATCTCGAAAACGCATATTCAAAATGGGTAATATATACCCAATTTGACCCATAACTTCTTCCAGTGGGTGCCGATCGTTCAGGGACCCATTTCATTTGATTCAGCGTCCAAAATTTAGTGGAAAATGATACCCCACTCGCCTAGATCGCCCAAAATCTCGAAAATACATTTTTCAAAAATCACATTTTGACCCCTACCCCGCCCAAATTTGGTCCGATCGGGCTGAAAAGCTTGGTGGACCGTCCTAAGCCGGGAACAGACCCCTGACCCAAATTTCAGATTTTTAGAAAATTTTCTACTACCAAAAACGGCGTGGACGGCGGACGGACATTGACCTTTTGGTTGGTTATTCCTTGAATAATCAAATAAATGTTTTCATGCAAATGGTCAACCTCTCCGATTCGGCTCAAAATTTTTTTCTGGACGTTTCATGATGTCCTGATCAAAAAAGGTCAATGTCCGTCCGCCGTACGCCGTACGCCGTCCACGCCGTTTTTGGTAGTAGAAAATTTTCTAAAAATCTGAAATTTGGGTCAGGGGTCTGTTCCCGGCCTAGGACGGTCCTCCAAGCTTTTCAGCCCGATCGGACCAAATTTGGGCGGGGTAGGGGTCAAAATGTGTTTTTTGAAAAATGGATTTTCGAGATTTTGGGCGATTTAGGCGAGTGGGGTATCATTTTCGACTAAATTTTGGACGCTGAATCCAATGAAGTCGGTCCCAGAACGATCGGCGCCCACTGGAAGAAGTTATGGGTCAAATTGGGTATATATTACCCATTTTGAATATGTGTTTTTGAGATTTCTGGAACCTAGGCGTTTGGGGTATCATTTTCAGCTAAATCTAGGAAGCTGAATCCAATGAAGTGGGTCTCAGGACGATTGGCACCCACTGGAAGAAGTTATGGGTCAACTTGGGTATATATTACCCATTTTGAATATGCGTTTTCGAGATTCCTGGTACCTGGGCGTGAGGGGTATCATTTTCCACTAAATCATGGACACTGAATCGATTGGAATGGGTCTGGGACCCGCCGCACCCACCGTTTTCCCCATTTCCCCCATGTTTTTATGCGTTAGTTTCCATGCGCCTGATCTGACGAATAACCAACCCCTGTGTAAGAATTTGCAGCGTTTGAATATGTGTTTTTGAGATTTCTGGAACCTAGGCGTGTGGGGTATCATTTTCCGCTAAATCTTGGAAGCTGAATCCAATGAAGTGGGTCTCAGGACGATATGCACCCACTGGAAGAAGTAATGGGTCAAATTGGGTATATATTACTCATTTTAAATATGTGTTTTCGAGATTTCTGGATCCTGGGCGTGTGGGGTATCATTTTCCATTAACTTTTGGATCCTGAATCGATTGGAATGGGTTTGGGACCCGCCGCACCCACTTTTTTCCCCATTTCCCCCATGTTGAAGAAATGAGTCTCCATGCGCCTGGTCCAAGGAATAACCAACCCCTGTGTAAGAATTTGCAGCGTTTTTTGATCTAGACATCATGAAACGTCCAGAAAAAAATTTTGAGCCGAATCGGAGAGGTTGACCATTTGCATGAAAACATAGGTTGATTATTCAAGGAATAACCAACCAAAAAGCTGCAAATTCATATACAGGGGTCGGTTATTCCTCGGTTAAGGAGCATGGAGACTCATTCCGATCGATTCAGGGTCAAAACTTTAGTGGAAAATAATACCCCACGCGCCTAGGTACCAGAATTCTCAAAAGCACATTCGAAAGGGGTAGATAGATACCCATTTTGACCCATTACCTCTTCTGGGAGGTGCCAATCGTTCCAGGACTCGTCTCATTGGATTCAACGTCCAAAATTTAGTGGAAAATGATACCCCTCACGCCTAGGTGCCAGAAATCTCGAAAAAACACATTCGAAATGGGTAGATAGGCACCCGTTTTGACCCATAACCTCTTCCAGTGGGTGCTGATCGTTCTGGGACCCTTTTCATTGAATTCAGCGCCCAGAATTTAGTGGAAAATTATATCCCACACGCCTAGATTGCCAAAAATCTCGAAAATCCATTTTTCGAAATACACATTTTGACCCCTACCCCGCCCAAATTTGGTCCGATCGTGCTGAAAAGTTTGGTGGACCAACTAGAGCCAAAATTTAGCTCCTGACCAAAATTTCAGATTTTTGAAAAAAAATTCTACTACCGAAATCGGCGTGTACGGCGGACTGACTTTTGCTAATTTTGATCTACACACCTTGAAACGTCCAGAAAGTCCAGAAGATTTTTGGGCCGAGGAGATTTTGACTTTTTATTCAAGGAATAACCAACCAAAATACAGATATTTCCTGCCTCGAATTATCATTACCTACCCATTTTGTATTAAAATGTTATCCTGATTAAAAACGCCTGATTTTGTCTGGCTTTTTTTTCCTCCAAGTCTACCAAGGTATTTTTACATGAGATAGTATCAATATCATCATTTTTTATACAACCCATATCAGTGCATCTCGTTCGATACTGTATCGATATACCATTGATTCGATTCAAAATATCTTATCAAAATGTATATCGGAACGTCCCTAAGCGTTCAGCCGACAGTTCAGACATTATTTAATTTATTTTTACTCCTCCAGAGCAAACGCCGAAGTGGACAGAGTTCGAAGAGAATTGTCCGGTGAAGTCGCCCGCCACAAAGCTCTTCTGAAAAAGAGCGAACTCAAATGCAAATCCCTCGAAGAATCTCTCGACCAGAAAAAGAAAGAACTCCGCGAGATGACGGACATATGCGATGAACTGATCAGTAAAGTCCATCGTTAACTACCTACATTTTTATTACTTGATACAAATACATTTCCTCTGTTTGTGTTTTTTTTTAATTATTGGGCGAGTCGAATCCTCTCCAGTCTTTTTTTACAATGTTGTCGCCTGTTTTTAATCGATTAAAATTATATTCTTAATGAGCAGTTAACGTGGTGTTTTTTTTTTGTTGACGTATTTTCCTTTTTTCTGTTTTCAGCGAATATGAAGGCGTAGTTCTGTAATTGAGGTGTTGGGTCGACTAAAATTTGGATGGCGCTCCCTTCGTTGTATATATTCACCACTTCCTGTTTCTGTGTATATACAATCCGTCAACTTTACCTTCTGCGTTAATTTGTGTTTCCTATCGTGCAATGAGCCATATTTTTGTTGTCGCTCCTTTTTTGTCGGTGATACGTGTACTTTTTGAAAAAAGAGCAGGCATTATTCTCCTAATGAAAAACATGGATATTTAATATATTTCTTGTACCTAGTGTTTTGTTTTGTCTTGTGTTATGTGGTTCTGATTGTTCCAAATTCCCTTAAGGGCGTTCCACGAGTCTTTGCTGTATGTTTCAAGGAACTCAGTTTTTATTTTTAATTTCTGGGGGTTTCAAAGTGTCTAGATCAAAAAATTCAAATGTCCGACCACGCCGACTTTGGTAAAAGAAAATTTCTTCAAAAATCTGAATTTGGGTCAGGGGTTCATTCCCGGCTTTAGTTGGTCCTCGGTGGAAAACGTCGCAAGGTTTTATGAATGAATGAATGAATTAATATTATATTCCTGAGAATTAACAAAACAATATATTCATTATTAATTAAATGGAACATACCCCGAAACCATAGGAGAATCCTGTGCGGTTCGGCGCCGTTGCTTGCATGCTTAAATTACGCAGGTACCATTGATTAATCACAGTCAGTTGAATCACCCTATCAAAATAACTCTATACATTTATTAATGATACAAACGCTGCAAATTATTACACAGGGGTTGGTTATTCTTCAGACCAGGCGCATGGAGACTCATTTCATCAGCAAGGGGATAATGGGGGAAACAGTGGGTGTGGCGGGTCCCGGACCCATTCCAATCGATTTAGGGTCCAAAATTAAGTGGAAAATGATACCCCACACGCCTAGGTATCAGAAATCACGGGAACACATGTACAAAATGGGTAGATAGATACACATTTTGACAAATAACCTCTTCCAGTGGGTGCCAATCGTTCCGGGACCCTTTTCATTGGATTCATTTCATGGACGCTTTTAAATACAATATTGGTGGACCGATAATCCACATGCTAAGTCGAATAAGTCAGTTGTGGGATATCTTCGTGACTTATTCAACATGATCTTCAACATATATTTTTGAATGGTAACTAGTGCTTTTTTACAGTTTGAAGACAGCCGCCCCATGCAACAATCCCAAAACAAATTGAGACAACCTCCCCTCTTTTCAATATATCGAATGGATGTTGAATATATCGAACCCTAACAATAGGGTAGTATGTAGTGGAAATTTAATAACAAATTAACATTAGAAAAACTTGTATTTATTTACAAAATTTACATATATAGGTACTATAAATCAATTTATAGAAAATACCTTCTCCTGAAAATTCGTTGTCTTTTATTATTGATAAGAAGGGATCTCTATCCCCCAAACGACGCCTCCACACGAATTCCGCCAAATAGGACTCAAGGAAGTTCCTGCTTGTTCCTCTTCGCCTCTTGTTCTCCCCAAAAGGGGGATAAATAAAATAAAAAGTATAAAAATATCATAATGGTGAAAACAATCGATATATCCTACATCCGTTCGATATATTGAAAAGTGAGGAGGTTACAAAAGAGGTTTGCCCCCATGGGGGGGGGTCTTATTGACAAGTACCCAGAGCTTTATATATTTGTTTTAGTGCTCCCTTTCCAAGGCATCCTCGCAATAAATGTGTAAATTTTCGCAGTTTTTGAACTGTAGAAGACCAAGAATCAATAATTTCATTTTTCCCCTCTTCGCACAATCGATTTATTGATACCGATATTTTCCTCACATCGATCTATACCCTTTCCCATCTTAATTATCTTTATTCTTTGGTATCCATGGTAAACAGGATGGAATCTTATTCCATGGGTAAACAGTCACTAGGGTTGGTCATCGAAAGGAAAACATTGGTGTTCACCATCGAGAAAAAACACCATAGATGTTTTCGAGTTTTTTTCATGAGAATTGAAAAGCAATTTATAATACAATCAGTAGGTACTATGATCTAACAGTCTTATTAACCTAATGTTAGCACACTACAAAATCAGTAAAAAGTAGGTACCACCGTTTAGCCATAAAAATGTTGCGGCAATGAAGAATGAAAAGAAATTAGAGACAATAATTTGGCCGCCAACGCCCTCTCCAATATTATTTGCCCCGCCTTTGAGAAGAGATGTTCACACAGGACTGAGGACTACTGTTGCCAAATGGTCAATGGCGATCGATATTCGATAGAAGCGGATATGACGACTCTATTTGCAATTGGCAACAATGATAACCCTGCATTGGGATTGCAAGGTAATGCTCATGCTGAAAACTTGCAGTACAGCTGTGCTGAGGACTCTCAAATTGGTCGGTAGGTAGCGACCCAAAATCATGGTACAAAATGGACTAGATAGGGATAAGTAGATTATCATAATGTTCAGATTCTAGCTAGAGAGAAAGAGAATCCATTTTTCTAACCTGCAACCAAAATCTGTTCTAATAACTATTGTAGGTAGTTTGTTTTTCAACATCGCCTCAAACCATCGATAGTGGAAAAACATCGAACCTTCGCCATTGATGGCAAAAACATCGAACTCATTTCGTGTCACTACACAGAACTACAGAATACCCCACTGCCCGCTCCATTCCTCAGCCGACGTTAAGGTTTATGCTAAAAACATAATATTTATTTTATATAATATAATAGCTACTATGAAGAGTAATACGAAGGTTGGTTTCCTTTCTGGTCAATCTCAATCCTTGCTATCCGAAGTCTCTTTGTTTTGTTGGTCCACCTGCAGCCCCTCCTGCTCACTTCACCATACTGTCTCCCTCTCACACGTTCTTCCTCGAAGTCTCTCTCATCTCATTTGACCGTTACTTCTTGCTTTTGGAGCGCCGAGTTTCTGAAATTTTGAAGCGTTTGGAGAATTTTTATATTTCTAGTGTTGAATTTCCGAGCGTTCGCTAACTACTTGGTGATTCGAAGTTATTGGATTTTTCATTGAACCGAACTGAACACTAATTGCGGAATGTCGCAGTTCGCTTTTGTCAACGAGCTCAATTCAGCGCTGGTTATGGATGATCCTCTAACTAAAGGACCTGTCGCCCGATGGCAAAAGAAAGCAGCTGAGAGAAACACAAGGTTTGATTGATATTATACACAGTAAAAATAGCTCTGTAATTTTTGGACATTTTAATTACTTCTGACGCCCATTTTTCGTCCATTGTGCACCATTCCTCGTACTTTTGTTACCGATTTCCAGTGTCTTTTCGCACCCTGAGAATGAATCATGCCGTGTCGTGTCGTTGTTGATATCGAAAGTCATGCCCCCTTCTTAATTTTACTTTATTACGTACGAACACGTCTTTCTTCTTATGTCGACCATCAACTGATAATGGCAGTTTTACATACGCGCGAGTGTTTGTGTTGGTATTCCAACAGTACCATGGTTTTATAACTTACAAAAATGATTAATTTCCCCAACTGAAACGACTGACCGACTCAACCGCCTTTTAATTTCATCACCCCTTGAGCTTATTTAACCACCGTTACTTCTTACTTAAGTGTAAATAAATTATATGTAAATTATTGGTAAAATAATTTAAATTATTAGTAAAATATGTAAATTACTTAGGTGTGTTATTAAAGACCGGCACCCGCTCGTTTTTCCAACTTGAATTCTCTATTGTATTGTGTTCCCCATCCTCACCTCTGGTTTTTATCTGTTATAAACTGTTTTATTTCCAGCGCCAACAACAGTTCTATCAACTCGAGCATCACGAATCGAAAAACGCCATCGAAAACACCGTCAAAAACGCCCAAGAACTCCCCAGGTGATTCATAGCTCTCAATTTTGTGAAGGCTCGGGTATTTGCTAATTTGGTTCAGGTTGAAGTCGGCATCAGCCCCTTGGAAATTAATCCATTTTGAGAACGAATATATCGATATATTTCCAAGGAGCGGGCTGAAACCGAATTTTACCTTGGTTTCTATTATTATTGTGTTTCTGCAGGAAGAAAACCAAAAACTCCAACTGGAGGTGATCGATTCATCCCATCTCGAGCTGCTACAGACATCGAACTTGGACATTTCAAAGTAAATACTCATTCCATTCTGTTAGACTGACCATTTTCTTTCTCAAATTTGGAATAGAGTAAGGAATTATTAGCGTATTATTTTATTTTTATTTTTTCTTCTTCCATTTTGTAGTTAACTCTGGCAGACGACCCAGACGATGTGGACAAATCCCCATCACAAGTTCAAATTGAAAAGGCGATGTCGGAAAATCTTCACGGCCAAGACCCGTCGGGGTTGAGAATTCTCGAATTTCAAAGAAAAGCTCCAGCCGCTCCCGAAGGTTTTCAAAATTCCCTCAAAGTCGTCTATTCCTCGTCAAAAACACGATCCGCCAAAGGTAGCGCTCGATACATCGATTCCAACCCCGATCGGATACTCGACGCTCCTGACATCGTCGACGACTACTGTAAGTCTACATCTGCCAACATTTACGTTCAGCGTTCTTAAAAATTGTGGATTCGTGCGTCGTAATATCCAGCACGATGGTGAAAATTAGCTGGAAGAAAAACGCTGCAAATTCTTACACAGGGGTTGGTTATTCCTCGGACCAGGCGCATGGAGACCCATTTCTTCAACAGGGGGAAAATGGAAACAGTGGGTGTGACGGTTCCCGGACCCATTCCAATCGATTCAACGTCCAAAAGTTAGTGGAAAAACATAAACCACACGCCTAGGTACCGGAAATCTCGAAAACAGACATTCGAAATAGGTAATAGATACCCATTTTGACCCATTACCTCTTCCAGTGGGTGCTGATCGTTCTCGGACCCACTTCATTAGATTCAGCGTCCAAGATTTAGTGGAAAATGACCCCACACACCTAGATTGCAATAAATCTCAAAAATCCATTTTTCGAGATTCACATTTTGATCCCTACCCCACCTAAATTTGGCCCGATCGGGGTTGAAATGCTTCGAGGACCAACTAGAGCCATGAACGGACCCCTGACCAAAATTTCAGATTTTTAAAATAATTTCCACTACGGACATTTGCTAATTTTGATCTAGACACCTTGAAAGTCCAGAAAAAAAATCTGCAAATTCTTACACTCAAAAACGCTGCAAATTCTTACGCACGGGTTGGTTATTCCTCGAATGGGGGAAACAGTGGGTGTGGCGGGTCCCAGACCCATTCCAATCGATTCAGGGTCCAAAATTTAGTGGAAAATGATACCCCACACGCCCAGGTACCAGGAATCCTGACACATAAAAAATGGGTGGATACATACCCATTTTGACCCATAACTTTTTCCGGTGGGTGCCAATCGTTCTGGGACACACATCATTGAATTCAGCGTCCAAAATTTAGTGGAAAATGACACCCTACTCTCCTAGGTAGCAGAAATCCCGAAAACACATATTCAAGATGGGTGTATCTATGGGGCACTACGACACTAATTTACTAATATAATATTGAGAAAATGTAGGTAATTTAGAAGGCTATAATAATTGTATTAAATTGAATTGAATGGTACGAATAAAAAGCTCGGACAGTAAAAAGAATTGTAGGCAACTGCTCAAAATTGGTTGCTAAGTTTAACAGCTGGTTATAAACAACAGGATATGACGATGTGTTTTGTTTGTCTATTCGGCTGAAGTCACCCACATGGGTAATAAATACCCAATTTGACCCATTACTTCTTCCAGTGGGTGCCAATTGTTCTGGGACCCATTTTATTGGATTCAGCGTCCAAAATTTAGTGGAAAATGACACCCCACTCGCCTAAATCACCCAAAATCTCGAAAATCCATTTTTCAAAAAACACATTTTGACCCCTACCCCCTCCAAATTTGGTCCGATCGGGCTGAAAAGTTTCGAGGACCCATCTCGGCTGGGAACAGACCCCTGACCCAAATTTCAGATTTTTAGAACATTTTCTACTACCAAAAACGGCGTGGACAATGGACGGCGTACGGCGGACGGACATTGACCTTTTTTGATCAGGACATCATGAAACGTCCAGAAAAAAATTTTGAGCCGAATTGGAGAGGTTGACCATTATCATGAAAACATAGGTTGATTATTCAAGGAATAACCAACCAAAAGGTCAATGTCCGTCCGCCGTCCACGCCGTTTTTGGTAGTAGAAAATTTTCTAAAAATCTGAAATTTGGGTCAGGGGTCTGTTCCCGGCCTTGGACGGTCCTCCAAGCTTTTCAGCCCGATCGGACCAAATTTGGGCGGGGTAGGGGTCAAAATGTGTTTTTTGAAAAATGGATTTTCGAGATTTTGGGCGATTTAGGCGAGTGGGGTATCATTTTCCACTAAATTTTGGACGCTGAATCCAATGAAATGGGTCCCAAAACGATCGGCACCCTCTGGAAGAAGTTATGGGTCAAATTGGGTATGTATTACCCATTTTGAATATTTGTTTTTGAGATTTCTGGAACCTAGGCGTGTGGGGTATCATTTTCCGCTAAATCTTGGACGCTAATTTCAATGAAGTGGGTCCCGGAACGATTGGCACCCTCTGGAAGAAGTTATGGGTCAAATTGGGTATATATTACCCATTTTGAATATGCGTTTTCGAGATTTCCGGTACCTGGGCGTGTGGGGTATCATTTTCTACTAAATTCTGGATCCTGAATCGATTGGAATAGGTCTGGGACCCGCCGCACCCACTGTTTCCCCATTTCCCCCATGTTGAAGAAATGAGTCTCCATGCGCCTGGTCCGAGGAATAACCAACCCCTGTGTAAGAATTTGCAGCGTTTTGCATGAAAACATTGGTTGATCATTCGAAGAATAACCAACCAAAATGATAATTATAGTTTTTTCAGCTGTCCCTACACCTTCTAACCTTGTTTCAAGCGCAGTCGCAGATTTTTTTTATAATTTCTGGTTTTAAATGTTTTTTATGTTGGTCATAACGTACAGATCTAAATTTGGTCGATTGGAGCAAGAACAACATGTTAGCCGTAGCGCTTCGAAACAGTGTCTATGTCTGGGACGCAGGCTCAGGTTCTACAAACCTGCTCACCGAACTCGAGGGCTCTGATTACGTCTCATCTGTCAGTTGGATGAACGATGGGGACATCCTCGCTATTGGCACCAGTCTGGGCTTTGTTGAGGTACGTCTCGTCATCAAAGATCTGATCGTTGCTCATTGTCTTCAGTTGACTCACGAGTTGTGCTCGACAGGTGTGGGACGCTTGTGCCCTAAAAAAACAAAGAACGATGGGTGGTCACGCAGCGCGAATTGGCTCTTTGTCGTGGAACTCGTACATTGTGAGCAGCGGATGCCGTGAAGGGCTGCTCGTCCACCATGACGTCAGACAGCGGAATCACGACATAGCATCTGTCCAGGCCCATTCGCAAGAGGTGACGTTTTATGCATTGTTAATTGGACTTGGTCCAAAATGCAGGACTCTATCTTCATCTGAATCTGTCTGAATTCCTTGTATTGTAGATTTGCGGCTTAAAATGGTCCCCGGACGGAAAATATCTCGCTAGTGGGGGAAATGACAACGAACTCAATATTTGGCCGTTTGAAGGAAGCATGACCACTCCAGTTCACGTCTTCAGGTAAGCCCAGATCATCCTTGAATTATTAAACTTCGTTCTTGAAATTCCCTGACTCGAGTACTTGTCTTTGGTTTCAGGGAACACCAAGCGGCAGTCAAGGCTTTGGCTTGGTGCCCTTGGCAGCCCGGCCACCTGGCAAGTGGTGGGGGAACCGCTGATCGTCATATAAGAATATGGAACTGCAGCACGGGAACGCCCACCTATCGTAAAGATACCGGCTCTCAGGTGAGGTTCCTGAACGCCTTCCACCATGACACCTGCACACGTTAAATTTGTTGATCATTTTCAATGCTAGTGAAAAATTATCTGAATGTAATCTCCCTCTCCCTTAGGTGTGCGGCATTGTTTGGTCAACAACATACAAAGAGCTCGTCTCCGGTCATGGATACGCCAAGAATCAGCTCATTGTCTGGAAGTACCCCACGATGTCGAGGGTATGCTCTAAACGATTTTCACATATATAGAATATCGCTGATATGTTGGTCACATGATTTAGTTGATGTTGGTGGAATTGTCAGGTCCTGAACTGTGCTAGTGACTCTCTGTCTCGTTGGAAAAGGCTGTAAGAGTGCGTCTTCCAGTCAGTCCATTTACAAAAGCGGGTAGCTGTGTTTATCCTTGCCCCTTTTTGGTTGGTTATTCTTCGAATAATCAACCTATGTTTTCATGCAAAAAGTCAAATCTCTCCGATTCGGCCATTTTTTCTTCTTTCTGGGCGTTTTAAGGTGTCTAGATCAAAATAAGAAAATGTACGTCCGCCTTCCACGCCGATTTTGGTTATAGACATTTTTCAAAAATCTTAAATTTTGGTCAAGGGTCCATTCATGGCTCTAATTGGTCCTCGAAACTTTTCCGCCCGATCGGATCAAATTCGGGCGGGGTAGGGGTCAAAATGTGTATTTTAGAAGATGGATTTTCGAGATTTATTGCAATCTAGGCGTGTGGAGTATCATTTTCCACTACATTTTGGACGCTGAATCCAAGGAAATGGGTCCGGGAACGATTGGTGCCCAGTGGAAGAGGTTATAGGTCAAAATGGGTATCTATCTACCCATTTAGATTGTTTTTTCGAGATTTCTGGTACCTAGGCGTGTTGGTTATCATTTTGGACGCTGAATCCAATAAAATGGGTCCCGGAACCATTGGCGCTCAACGGAAGAGGTTCAAGGGTCAAAATGTGTATCTTAAGTGAAACCTCACCTAATTTGAATGCGGGTTTTTGGGATCTTTGGTACCTAAGCTTGTGGGGAATCATTTTCCATTAAATTTTGGACGCTGAATCGATTGGAAGGATTCTCCACGCTCCGAGGAATAACCAACCACTGTTTGAATGTTCCTATATTTCTCATTTCCAACAGTTTACTTAAATCCGTGGTCGTAATTCTTCTCAAAAATTACCGTATTTTTCGGACCATAAGACGCACCTGACCATAAGACGCACCTGGTTTTTAGAGGAGAAATATAAGAAAAAAAATATTCTGAACCAAATAGTGTAATAAAATATTTAATAAAGTATAACAGTAAAGAATAATATTTGAACCATATAAACTGAACAGCAGTCAACAGTGGCATTGAGAACCATTATCACTGTCATTAACACATAAAGACAAAGGTTTGAGTACTCTAGTCTTCTGAAAACCCCAAGAACTCTTCTTCGCTAGAGTCAGAATTCATGAAGCTCATTTGGTCACAATCACTGACATCACTTTCTTCACTGTCTTCGTATAACATACAGTCTTCACTTCCATCTAAGGCATTGCTAATGCCACATTTTTTGAACGACTGCACAACAATCTCTTCCTTCACTGAGTCCCATGATCTTTTCACCCATTCGCAAACTTGAGTGATTGTGGGCCTCTTCATTCGTCCAGTGGGTGTCAAGTCATGGTTACCAGCAGCCACTTGTTCCACTCTTCTCTCATAAAGACCTTAAATGGCTTGTTTATGGAGACATCAAGAGGTTGCAACTGGCTGGTAAGACCTCCAGGAATACCCCCTCTCCCTCTCCCGGGGGACCCGCTGCCGCTCTGCAACACGGACCATAAGGCTGGCCGTCCACTGGACGCGAATTCGCGCGAAGAGGCGAAGAGAATCAAACATGTTTGATTCCAAACGCGCGAACCTGGCGATGGAAATCGATAAATCGATCATGGCGCTTGCAGTGGACGGGGTCCTATACGAATAATAGTGTTTGTTAAGAGGCGAACTCTTCGTTTGAAATCGCGTACTTCGCCTCTTCGCGCGAATTCGCGTCCAGTGGACGGCCAGCCTAAGACGCAGGCTTCTTCTATTCGGACCATAAGACGCAGGCACTTTTCCTCCTACTTTTTGGTGAAGAAAAAGTGCGTCTTATGGTCCGAAAAATACGGTATTAATTACACCAATTAAACGTTACATATTCATTATTTCACGTTTTACCTATCCTGAAATGCCTCGTAATTATTTTCCCTCTCCTCTTCCAATTGGCTAATTGATTGTGAACACTAATTCCCTGTATTTCCTTTCATTTCCAACAGGTGGCAGAGTTGACGGGCCACACAGCGCGCGTCCTTCACTTGGCCCTTTCCCCCGACGGGACGACCGTCATGTCTGCCGGTGCCGACGAAACGCTTCGTCTCTGGAAAGTGTTCGTTCCACCGGCAAAAAGTCGAAAAGAACCAGAATTCAAATCCCCCCAAGGTCAACTGACTATGAAAGGCATTCGATAAAAGTACAAAAACGCCCATTCGCCTCAGTCCCTCAGTTATTTTTGTTCTAAATTTTTTGTCAAAGACTGATTTTGAGTTTTTATCTTCGACGGATATGTACGAACTCAACTTGAGTGAATCTTTGTGGTATTTGTTTAGGAGAGCACCTCATGTGCGTGTTATGTGCCTCCCTTTAAATCACTATTCTGGTGACAAATATAGGAAACCATTCAGTGTTACCTTTGATTGTCATAACATTTATATTTTCTCTTCTCATACCTTTGAGGGTATCGCTCACTTTTTTAATGATTTTCCCTTATCATCTAAACCACGAATGATATTATTTATGTTAAATGATCATCGTTTCCTTCACCCCTGCTGCCTTTCGGTATAAACTTCAACTTATACTATAGAAGCCAATTGTTTCACATCTAGGGAACATGTCGCTTTCCACTTTCCAAATTTAACATTTCCCTAAACTAGACAATCTGGGCCTTATCAGGCACAAACCTGACTGATGACTGAGACCTCCTCTGGTCTTCACATAATTTCAATGTAGACTAAATCTATTTATTTCCTTCGTCCTAATCTTGTTCATTATTTATTGCTTTTGTCGTTTATTTCACTTGACAGCTTTAATGTCATTTATGTCACGTGGAAACCATCTACAACTGACGTTTGCAAGTTGTCCCAACTAAATTTTCCTTATAAATAATCACGGTTATATTATTTACCAGCTTCGCATATTAACTGCTCTTTATCGTTTCAAATACGAGTCAATAGATTAGAACCGGTGTGACAACTTTACGTTCAATAAACGTTTAGTTTTTATTTTGAGAAACCGCTCTTTTAGAAGTTGCTTCAATCGAAGGCGGCTAACATTACAAAACGTGTGAATTTAATAAAAATGTTGTTGAATACTTGTGAATGATTACTTATTGTTTAAGCTTGAACTCTCCTGGCAAATAAGCTCTATCTTCGAAACGTTTGTGTAAATTTGCAGTTAAATTTTACTCTAAATCGGTCTGGAAGTCTGTTTTGGTTGGTTATTCCTTGAATAATCAACCTATGTTTTCACGCAATAGGTCAACCTTTCCGATTCGGCCCAAACAAATTTTTCTGGACATTTGAAGGTTTCTAGATCAAAATTAGAAAATGTCCGTCCGCCGACTTTGGTAGGTAATATTTCTGAAAATATGAAATTTTGGTCAGGGGTACGTTCATGGCTCTAGTTGGTTCTCGAAGCATTTCAACCCAATTGGGCCAAAATTTAGGTGGGGTAAGAGTCAAGATGTGTATTTTGAAAAATGAATTTTTCAGATTTTTTGCAATTTAGGCGTGAGGGGTATTATTTTCCACTAAATTCTGGACGCTGAATCCAATGAAATGGGTCCCAGAACGATTGGTACCCACTGGATGAGGTTATGGGTCAGAATGGCTATCTATTAGCCATTTTGAACATGTGTTATCGAGATTTCTGGTACCTAGGTGTGTCTCCATGCGCCTGGTCCGAGGAATAACCAACCCGTGTGAAAGAATTTGCAGCGTTTTTCAACTTGATGCGAAAATATCATATGTCAGTCTCGTGAATGTGGAGGTATTTTACGAACTGTTATGTTTATCCAAATCTTGGTAGGTAAATCGGGTAGTATGAAGAGTTAGGAAAAATGGCTAGGGCGACAAAATTACTCCAAATCCCTACATATACATACATGGGTATTGCGATACGTAGTAAAAATAACGTTCTTAAACTGCGCCGTTATTGAATTAATATTAATTTTTAATTAAATTAAATATTAATATCATGGATACAAGATATTTCCGTTACTCAGTCCACTATCGGTCGATTGGAAAGATTTTCTAGTTTGTACATCGAACACCAGACCAAGTTGATAAGCCATTTCATCCTAATCATCTCTGGGTTAAAATTACCTATGGGAGGCAAAAGAGCATAATCGATATATCGATCTATACCGGCAAGTCGATGTCGCCAATGAGTCAGATATAAGGCATGCCTTAAATTTTACAATCAATGGTTCTGAAATAAATTCACAACCATACCATGAAGTCGCGTTACTATCGATATCTCGCTTAGGAAGTATCGATACTATGACGTCACACCGACATAGCCCCTATAGTAAAATTTTATCTCATCTCTGCATGTATGCCGTTTTATAAAACATTGGTTTGCAAGTGGGTGACACATAGGTTTACCAGTACTTGTCAATTAGAACCCCTCCCGAGGGTGACCTGTTTACTAGCACCTTAACCTTCCCATTGGACAGCGATATATAGGATATATCACAACGTAGCCTGCACCGACTTTAACATATTTCAGAATTATTTATTTATTTCAACGGTAATAACCATTTATGAAGAGGATATAAAAATTTTCAGTTCAGAACCCGAAAGAGGTTACCAATTTTTATACCCTATAAACACACATCAGCATGGCAGCATAAACTAAAATTAACCGCTAACGTGGAGGTTATATATAGATCGATATATAGAAAATCGATTCATCACGCCATGTTTGGGATAGTTGGTTACCCTCGGGAGGGGGTCTAATTGACAAGTACCGGTTTACCACATGAAAAATCTCGAATGAGGAGGACAAGAGATTCTAAGGGAGGACACCTTTTTTAGGATTAAACAAATGACATCAAATTCATTCACCAACTATTATCACATCATGAAACCACATTTTATTACGATTCCCCCTTCTTCACTGCACATTACTCAATATACTCATTTTTTTCAAAAGAGAAACAACAATAACACTGAATCTGATGGTGAAGTGAGCTCCTTCAACTTCGTATACAACTAAAAACATTGAGTCATCACCATCGATGTTCGTCAAACATCGACTTCGGTCCACAATGATCATGATACGATGATACTTCAACTTCATATTCCCTCTCCATGGGAGACACTCCCTAGTTTTTTTCCCTTTTTCTTCCATGATTCCCTCTGTTATCTGACGAAATATTGTATGAACTTGTGTTGGTTGAACTGTGATATTAGGTGCACACCCCCTGTTATCACTTATGACCTTCCTACACGTTTCGATATATCGATTTTTGAAACACAACAGGGATGTTTTTTTCTTTTCAAATACACAACAAAATGTTCAAATATGTTGCAGAAAAAATGTTTTAGGTTATGTAACCTCTATTCCTAAATTCGAAGTATCGAGGGAACTAAGTTCTTTCCTTCGATATATCGAATTTTGTGATAAGAGGGGGTGCGCACCTAATTCGACAGTTTTACCGAATATTGTGTCACTTATCCTCGGGCGCACATTGGTGTGAGTTAGAGTTAGTGAAGATCCATCGGATCAACCTGCTCGGAGAAACTTCAACACAAGTATATTGCCAGCCCCTCAGCTAAAGATTACTCGAAAACCAGTTCGCGTCGTGTTGATCTCTCCGGAGATACGATAGGTTAGCAAGACTTTTTCATCGTTCCGTTCGATTTTTGTTGATTTCTATTTGATCTCTTCTCTATCTCTATTCCTGTTAATGTTAATTTATACGAAAGATCGATCCCCAAATTTCACTCTCTCCGTTGTCTCTAACGGAGCACGCTAGCTCTTTTTTTAAGTACTGAACTTACCGTGAGTTGTCATGTTACAGAATCGAGTTGAAGAATGAGTGTCCCAGACCCATCTGGAGAACTGTTCAGCAAGTATGAACTCGAGCGCTGTGTGTCTTGGATAAAAGAACATTCCTTCAACAGGGTAAGTAGCCAATCTGCCAATCTAGACATCAAACGTTGCAATGATAGCGATAAACTTGCTTTCAAGTGGGCTGTTAGGCAGTAGTAATTTGAAATTACAACCATTTAAAACTCGCATTATAACTGCAAACAGCGAAACTTACGCACTGCTGTCAGCATTTAACGAAGCAATAATGAATCAATTTCCGGATGAATCATTCTCAACTCTTCTACAGGAGACTAGATTTGCTAGTTGGAAGTGATGCTACGTGGAAGTGATAGTTGGACTAGGTACGCCCCATATTTTCTAATCAGTATCAGAAAACAACTCTTTTGTTACTAAAATCTGAATGATACCATTTTCGGTCCGTCATTTGAAAACAACAGTTTGAAGAAGTTGCAAGACTTTCCTCGAGAAAGTCGTTATGTTTGCGGACCTTTTCCGTTATCGTTCCGCCAGGCCTCTCGGCCGCCCGCCTGCTCCCCCTTCTGCCGTTATCGTTCCGCTGCCCTCGATAATGTTATTGTACTATATATAATAAACGAAAGAAGAGAATACGGTGTACATAAAGATCTATTTTACTCACATAATAAGATAAAATGTTCACATTTTCGTCAATTATTATTAGAAGTTGCCATTCACAATTCTTCACTGGGAGGCCAAAAGATGACAATCTCGTCGAGAATTTCGTCGAAGGGGTCCACTTGTCGGGCTTTAAGGGTCTGGTGCCACATAAATTCGCACAGGTACGAATCTAGGAGGCTTCGGCGAGTACCCCATTGCAGTTTATTCCGGGTTTTACATTTTCCCCATAAGCTCTCAATCGAGTGTGTGTGGGGGCTCGTTATCGGGTCAACCAAATTCAGGGAGTGGTTGACAGTGAAATGGTAGAAATTGAGATCCCGCGCTAAAGCTCCGTACGCGCTCCATTTATCCGACATAATTGTCGTTCCTGGCATAATTCTCTCTTTAATCACCGACAACAGCGTGGCAGAAGTGCGGTCGGGTACGGCTACAAGGAAACACTCTTTTGTTTCTCGGCAGATGCCTCCAAAAATCCACTGTTGAGGAAGTTGTCGTCCAGTATGGTTCTTCCTGCGGGAATACAGCGACTCGTCGATTTCCACGGTCGTGTTGGGACCACCAATGCGCGACTGAGTGCGCAATATTGAGTTTGCGCACACTTCGCGCATATAATTGCACCAATCAACAACTGTATTATGGTTCATACTGAGTTCTTTCTTGAGGCAAAATCTTTCTATCTTGCAGAAACCGAACGGCACCCTCCTTCGTTTTCACAGCGTCATACAAAGACAGGAAATTCATTTTTAACGGGAACAGACAGTTACGGCCACGAACTGAAACACAACTGACCTCCGATATCGATAGGCAAGATGACTCCAAAAACTTGTATGACCTTTGATACCAACAATGAAGGAAAGAGTGTCATTTTAGAAGTGGCGGAACGATAACGGCGCCGGATGAAACCGGGTGGGCTTGGCGGAACGATAACGGCGCCGGATGAAACTGGGTAGGCTTGGCGGAACGATAACGGCGCCGGATGAAACCGGGTGGGCTTGGCGGAACGATAACGGCGCCGGATGAAACCGGGTGGGCTTGGCGGAACGATAACGGCGCCGGATGAAACCGGGTGGGCTTGGCGGAACGATAACGGCGCCGGATGAAACCGGGTGGGCTTGGCGGAACGATAACGGCGCCGGATGAAACCGGGTGGGCTTGGCGGAACGATAACGGAAGAGGTCCATGTTTGCATCGATGCCTGTTGGATATTTCAGTTATATCGATGTCTTCATTCAATAAGTATTGATATTGTATTAGGATAAAGGGAATAAACGAATGAAACGCTGTTCTTTGCAGGTAAGGTTTCTATTTTAAAACCATATAAAATATGTAAATAATAATCTTGACAGACAGATGAATGGCAACAAATGAGTATTGCCGCACAGGATCACTTAGTACAGATTGAATCCCAAATTGAATGTCAATGATAAGGTTCCCAAACCCTTGCCTAATATAAACTTCTATTTTCCCGCCAAAACCACCTCTTCTACTTCTCCCTTCTACATCACTGACCCTTTTAGGAACTTGATGTATACGAAAATTCGGAAAAATGGGTAATCATTGAAACATATGAATGTTTCCTAATATCAATGAATATAGATGATTTTGCTGTTTTCATGCAAAAAGTCAATCTCTCCGATTCGGCCCAAAATTTTTTACAAGGTATCTAGATCGAAAAAGTCAAATGTCCGCCCTCCGTCCGTCGTCCACGTCAACTTAGGTAGAAGAACATTTTCTAAAAAAATCTGAAATTTCGGTCGGGGACCAAAAGAGACGGGTCTCCGGCTCTAGTTGATCCTCGAAACTTTTCAGCCCGATCGTACCAAATTTGGGAAAGTAGGGGCCAATATGTGTTTTTCGAAAAGTGGATTTTTGAAATTTTTGGCAATTTCGGCGTGAGACGCATCATTTTCCGCAAAATTTTGAACGCTGAATCCAATGAAAGGGGTCGATTGGCGCTCACCGGAAGAGGATATGGGTCAAAATGGGTGTCTATCTACCCATTTCGAATGTGTGATTTCGAGATTTCTGGTACCTAGGCGTGTGGGGTATCATTTTCCACTAAACTTTGGACGCTGAATCGGTTGGAGTAAGCTCCCATGCTTCTGGTCCGAGGAATAACCAACCCCTGTGAATGAATTTATAGCGGTTTTTCATCAATATTTTTACAACAGTAAAATATCACTGTAAACCTAATAAGTAAATACCTTAAAAATATTGATACAAAATTCGATGTTGTTTGTAATTTACGCCTATCCCTGCTGCAGTGAGTTGAAATGCTTCACTCAAAGATCAAGTACAAGAAGTTACCAAGAAAACCCCTCCCCCTATAAAAATAGTCAATTTTGGTTGGTTATTTCTTGAATAATCAACCTATGTTTTCATGAAGAATGTCAGTCCCTCCGATTCGGCCCTAATTTTTTTTTTTCTGGGCGTTTCTAGGTGTCTAGATCAAATAAGTAAAATGTCCGTCCTCCGTCCACGCCGGTTTGTATAGTAGAGAATTTTCTAAAATTCTGATATTTTGGACAGGGACTCGTTCTTGACTCTAGTTGGTCCTTAATACTTTTCAGCCCGATCGGACCAAATCTAGGTAGGGGGGAGGAGAGAGGGGGTCAAAATTTGTATTTTGAAAAAAGGATTTTTGTGATTTTAGTTGATCTAGGCCAGATATGAGAAGTTGAGTGTTCTACCTTTTTCCGCAATCCTGTCATGTCACAATTTCATGAAAGCCACCCAGCTTACACAAAACATTTAGTAGAAAATGATATCCCACACGCCTTGGTACAAGAAATCTCGGAAACAAACTTTTGATATACTCGTAGGTAGATAGGCACCCGTTTGCATTTGCTTATTTTGATCCAGACACCTCGAAACGCCCAGAACACATTTTTGGGGCTATTCGGAGAGGTTGACTCTGCATGTATGAAAACATAAATTTATTATTCAAGGAATAACCAACCAAAATCACAGGCGTTGGTTATTCCTTCGGACCAGGTGCATGAAGACTCGTTCCAATGTATTCAGTGTCCATAATTTAGTAGAGAATGATTCTCCACACGCCTAGATCGCTTAAAATCTCCACCTTTAAACGTTGAAAAGTTTCGAGGACCAACTAGAGCCGGAAACGGGTCCCCGACCAAAATTAAGGAGTTTTAGAAATTTGTCTACTACCAAGAACGGCGCGGACGGCGTACGCCATACATTTTGATCCAGAAAAACCCCCAGAAAAACATTTGGGGGCAAATCGGAGAGGTGTATTTTCTGCATGATAACATTGGTTGGTTTTTGGTTGATTATTCTTGGAATAACCAACCAAAAACGTTGCAAATTCTTAGGTGAACTTATCCCAACCGATTCAGCATCCAAAATATAGTGGAAATGATTTTGATTTTGGGATGATAACCCAAATGCCTCAGTACCCGAAAATCTCAAAAACCTAATTTTGAAGATAGTCACCTCTTTTGACCTAAACTCCCATCCAGCGGGCGTTAATCGGTCTTACACCCATCTTAATGGACATAGCGTTCAAAATTTAATAAAATATAAGGCAATGGAATTTGCAGTGTTTTGATCTAGACATCATGGAACGTCCAGAAAACAATTTTGGGACTGATCGGTCGACCTTACATGACATCAAGCATGAGAACATGTATGTACATATATACATATCCAACCAAAAGGAGGACCCGTTTTCGCTCTCGTTGGTCCTCGAAACTTGGAATTACTTTGGATCGTTCCATACTCCCTTACTCCTACTCCAAAGAATTCAACCACTGAGTAAAAATTTGCAGCGTTTTTAGAGCCGTTTTTTGCAGAATACTCGGCCTACCTAGCCCAATTACCACTTGAATAATGTAGGTTGGCGATTCACTTTTAAACTTCTATTTAAAAAATATATATATCCGACGGGCTTCCTGAAACGTTTACCGTTTTTTAAGTTACAAACAAAAAACTGATGACAGCGTAAACATTTAGCGGATTTTCAGGTATCCTATGTGAACATCATCAGAAAATGTCTTGTTCCAAAGCGTACATATTGATAAAGGTAAGCGTCAGAGGAGAATCATGGGAATAAAATGGTTTCAGCGAGAGTCTTGTGTTGCAGGTTTGCCTTCAGTTCCCCGACGAATTACTCATAGATTCGGTTGATGTGGCATTGTACATCGACGAAAAAATCGGAGCTAAGACCTACCTTCTAGCGGACTGTTCGTTCTTCAGGTACATTTGAAAACTTGTCGATTTTTTTTTTTTTTTTCAATTATTCACCTCAAAATGGATAAAGACGGAAGTCTGGTCAAAACAAATGACGCCGTGTTCAAAAAGCCAGCTCCACCGAAGATCGTGCGAAGGGATTCGAAAATACTTGAAGAAGAAATGTATTTGGAGGAAATGGGAAAAATTATTCAGAGAGACTTTTTTCCGGATCTTGAGAAAATCAAAGCTCAGAACGAATATTTGGACGCGGTGGCGAGAAATGATTTTGTTAAGATGCGAGAAATATGTGCGAAGTACAACAGAGCGAGCGGTGCTGCCAGTGAGCGAGCGTACAGCCCAGCAACGTTCGATACGCCGGTCGACGATCGACCGAGGGACGACGAGCAGAGGCCGGATCGAGTGGTAGCAGAAGATGGAGTACTTGAACAGGACCGGGCAAATTTCAAACGGGTGAGTTTGGATCAGTATCTGGCTTCTCATACGAGCGAAGATAACCAAAGTTTTGATGATTTGTTAAACGAAGCGGAGAAGAGGCACAAAAGGAAGTTTGGTTGGTTGTATAAGGAGGAATCTGAAGAAAATGCCGAATCACGGAAGAAAAGGTTGGCACTGCCGAGTGCCGAATGTCAAGCGGAATTCGATTGATCGACCGAATAAGTTGGACATGTGGGATTTCAAGGATAAGAATTACGTCATGTACGTGCCTGATGGAGTGTCATTGGCGCCTGAAGAGCTGGTCGAAAGAGCCAAGAGGAAACAAGAGATTTCATACGGAAATACACGGTTTAGGGCCAAGCCTTTTGATGAGTCTGAGAACCAGGAGAAGATCCAAGACATGGCTGCACTACAGGCGAGAGCACAGGATGGGAAGGTCGGAGTTGATGGGAAGGAAGTGGTGAGCGAGATACCGAAAACGAATGGCTACAGCTTTGTGACTACTCCATCCCCGGCGCCTGGCGTTGAAAACACTCCGTTGATGACGTGGGGTGAGATCGAAGGGACACCGTTCCGCCTCGATGGGAGCGACACGCCGCTCAGAGCGACTCCCGGGCCATCCTTCACAATGGCTGAGCCTCCGCCTCGGGAGAAAATCGCCCTTCAGTTGTCCGACCGTGTCAACGAGCAACACCGCTGCAAGAAGAAACGCGCAATGGAAGCAGCCCGCAAGCAATTCGCGGCCGTGAGCCCCCTCCATCGGCCCGGGTCACTCGATAGGCTCCAAATGCTGTCGCCAGCCGCGAGGAAAATGTCGTCGTCTCTCGCTCGCCTCGGCTCTGACAGGAAACTCAACTCCTTCTACAGCCCGAGCCCGGCTCGCAAAGAGTCGACGACGCCTGTACAGACCGGCGTCAAAACACCGCGACCGCCGTCGCGAAGCTCAACGCCACAACACCCGACGATCACCACCGACGATCTGCTCAACATCACCGTTAAAAGACGTCCCACCGCGGCGGATTTCTTCAAATGAACAAATTCACTCAAGATCTCAACCCAGCCTAATTGCCTAGCCAAATCTTAATTTTCCTATAATTTCTAATTCGATCAATTTACATCAAAAAACATTATCGCATCTACAGTCCCTCTGGTCTTATCGGACTACTTGCCTTTCAATACCAGCGTTTTTGTTTTGTAATTGCTGCGCATAAAAATGTTGGATCTTTTCCTATTAAATTACGTGAATCAATGCACAAAGAACCAAGCTGAATGTGAACCAGAAGTTTTTGTTTAGTGTTGAAGACTTATTTGTTGATTTGGAACAAAGCCCTTCTATAGGCCTTTTTTTGTAATTGGGCTTGCTCCCGTAAATAATAAACAAATAACGGTACTTTCGTATTAACGCCTACCAGTTGTTGGAAAAGCATTGAAAGCCTATTCGATGTATCAAATCAGGTATGTTGGTTGGTTTGAAGGGGTGTTTTCCTTACTTAGGGAGATATAACCTGTAGGTAAAAAACCTTTTTGCACATAGGAGTCAAACATACCTGATTCGATTTATCTAATAGGCTTTCAATGCTGTTTCAACAACTGGTGGGCGTTAACACGAAAGTACCCAACTATCTGAATAATGATCGCAAAAGTAGATTCTATTTGTGTTGGAAATATATTTTTTTTCTTTTTAAATAGTAAGGCAGGCAGCATTACTTATTTCTTACTACTACATTATATTTTAGAAATTGTATGAAGTCCTTGTCATCAGCAGTTGGCTATTTCTTCCAAGCCTGCAAGCGTATGAGATAGTCTGTGTTATCAAGATAGAAGCTTGGTATTCACTTTACAACTGAATAGCAAAGACTTCCGGTTTCATGTTGGCCCCTATGCCTTATGTTTCAACCATTCCTTTACTGACTCTTGATGTAATGTAATGTTCTTATTCTGTACCTACTTCGTGGTAGTTAACTGGGTAAACTTACTGATCAGTCCACATGATGGGCAGGAAAGTGGTCACTACAGGTAGTGGGCCCTTTAGGGTAGCGAGAACAACGTCTTTAAAGGCTTAGCAATACATATTGTCGCAGCAAAAGAAAAGAAGATCCCCTACGCGGACTCCCAGTCAGCCTTTGCACGTTGAAGATAAAACATGGTGGGGAAAAGGAAAAGCACCCTGAGCAGCGAAGGAAACCAAAGCTCATGGTGCTGGGAGGGACGTAGGTGACCACTTCCTTTCATACTCCACATCCATACTTACATCCATACTTAAATAATTGATTCATACCTAAGGCTGGCAAACTCTCCGTAAACAATGCCAAGTCTCAAATGCCTATCAGCCTTACCTCCTTCCTTCTCAAGATCATGAAGAAAATTGTTGATCAGGTAATCAGGAATGATTACCTCACACTCTCTACCCTGAGTGGGGCTCAACACGCCTATCTCATAGGACGATCCACGGAGACTGCTCTTGCAGGACTGGTCTCCTGGACTGAAGGATCCCTCAACTCAGGGTAGATTGCCCTGTGCTGCTTCCTAGACGTGGGGGGCGCTTTTGACTGCACGTCCTATGGGGCTGTCGAACAGGGACTGAATAGAAAGTACGTACATCTTAACATCATCAAGTATCAATGGTAGTACTAGACAGCCGGATGATCACTGCCGAGCACGGACAGGTACGCCTCAAATTCACAGCCACAAGAGGTTGTCCACAGGGGGGCGTATGCTCGCCACTGCTCTGGCTACTGGTAGCTGATGACCTCCTTCGGTCACTAGAAAAAGAGGGCTTTGACATAATAGCCTACGCAGACGATCTAGCAATTGTTGTGAGAGGCAAATTTGACTCGGATCTTTGGTAATGGGTTTTTCAGCCCGGCTGACATAGCGAAGATGGTCCCTGAGGGGATCCTCCGCTGCCGAGTGGCGGTAAAAGCCAGACACTGGCATTGCGCGTGCACAGCTGTCTCAGCCTCCTTGGCACACCAGCGGCAGTCTACTGTCTCTGATTTGCCCAGGTGGTACCTGAGAGGGCAGTGACCAGTGTACATAGAGGTGAGGATTCTGAGCTCCCTCCTACTCAGTGTGAGGAGGATCTTTGCCCTCTTTGAGTTTGGTGAGATAAGGAGCTTGGACTGCCTGAGGCCAGGTTGCCTCTGCCAGTAGGCAGTACCCCGATGACCCAGCACCCACAGGAGCGTCACCGCATTCCTCCTCGCGAGCCTCTTCAGGGACTGGAGGCACTCCCACGCCAGCTTTGAGGTGAACTGGCGCAGATGAGCCCCCGTCGGAGGATCTCCTGCGCACAGGCAGCAATGGCAAGGACCTCTGCCTGGTAGACAGTAACAAACCTGCCCAAGGGGGTAGCCAGTGAGTATAGCCTCTGGCATTGCATCGGAGACTGCAAGGGCGGACTTGTCAATCTGAACCCTGTTAAGGATTTCAGTTAGGCCCCTCAGTTGGAACATACTGTGTCCCTTAAGCGCCATCCTCCCCCCCCCCCACCTGGAATGCACATCGCTGCACAAACAGGTGAGGGTGAGGTCCAGAAGGACCTCCATGGCTCCGGTTGGGCAGGTTTTCATGGCACCTGTGATGCTCAAGCAGGCCAGCCATAGCAGTTGAAGCAGCTGCTGTTGGACTGATGCTTGCTTAGTGGCTCCCCACCATATGATGGAGGCGTATGTGGCAGTGGGCCTCACAATTGCTGTGTAAGCCCATGCTGTCATCCTCGGTGTAAGTCCCCACATCTTGCCAAGCATTCTGCGGCATGTCCACATAGCAGTCATGCCCTTGGCCAGTGCATGGGTGACGTAGGGGGCCCACCGAAGCCTTCTTTGTCCAGAACCACCCCTGGGTATGTTACCTCTTTAGAGAGGGACAGCCTCATTCCCTGGAGCATGGGAGGGGTAACTGCTGTTTTCCTTCTGCGTGTGAAGGAGACAACAGTGGTTTTGGCTGGGTTGGTGTGCAAACCCTCCTTGTTACACCATTCTTGTGTGATATCCAGCGCATGTCGTATTCTTTCCAAAACGGTTGAGTCAAATTTGCCTCTCACAATTGCTAGATCGTCTGCCTAGGCTATTATGTCAAAGCCCTCTTCTTCTAGTGACCGAAGGAGGTCATCAGCTACCAGTAGCCAGAGCAGTGGTGGGCATACGCCCCCCTGTGGACAACCTCTTGTGGCTGTGAATTTGAGGCGTGCCTGTTCGTGCTCGGCGGTGATCATCCGGCTGTCTAGTACTGCCATGATCCACTTGATGATGTTAGGGTGTACATCCTTTCTATTCAGTCCCTGTTCGACAGCCCCATAGGACGTGCAGTCAAAAGCGCCCCCCACGTCCAGGAAGCAGATGGCCTCTGATGGGATCCTCCGCTACCTCAGGGAGGCGGGGATCTCGCGGGTGTTTTATTAGTAAGGGCGGACGGGCACAATAGACCCATGGAGGTCGCAGCGCCCCCTGCCTTCATTACAAATGAAAAAAAAAAAGAAAACCTTGAAGGAGGTTAAAGTTGCCAGTGGGCATCAGTAAAAAAAAAAAAAAAAAAAAAAAAAAAAAAAAAAAAAAGCAAGACCCTTTGCTAGCAGGTTATACAGCAGAGGGTGCCCCTAAATTGGAGAACCCGGAACTTCCTTTATGAGCGATGTCCGGGAATTAAATAAAATGCGTTAGAGAAGTGGATAACCACTGCGTGCCTCTGAGGCTCCAGCAAATTGAGAACGGCTCTATGGTCCTCTAATTTAAAATGAAATGTGCCAAATAGGAATTCAAACGTTTTTGGTTAGGAAAAAAAAAACTCGGCTCGGAGCGAGGGAATTCTTTGATAACGCCTTACGTCAATAATTCGTTTAATTTTAAGGATAAAATATTATCGTGAGACTGGAGGGGGGGATGCTGTCGGCGGCACTTATGTCACCGTTAGTTCCTCGTAAAAAGGAATACGAAAGCTTCTAACCAGGTGCACTAGGTGGGTGGTAGCCTAGACGTATACTTAACTAGCTAAAATACCTGGGACCTTGAGGACCACGGGACCATAGCAGACACCACTGCATCCAACACGGGACTCGTGAACTCTGGAAAATGCGGCAACGTGCTTGTCACGCAGGGGAGGCATACACCGATAAGGGAAGCCTTTCATGTTTCACCTAGGTCCTATGACTATGGCCGGGTCATCGTCCGGGCGAGGAGTCGCGACCGGGAAATAGCGGTTCAAGAGCGAATTTTCACTACTGTACAATTTAGCACTTCCACCAACTTACTACCTCCCTAGGATTATTTGGGTGGCGTCGACCCTTACCTTCGCTGAGCCTTTAAAGACGTACTCGCGACGTTAAAGGGCCTGCTGCCAGGAGTGACCGCTTTCCGAAATATCGGAGTATAACTAGAGCTTTGTCGACTCCGTCGAGAAATATTCAGTGGAGCGTCTCCAAAATTCAAAGTAGGTTTAAACGACGTCCTTTATTGAAGTACCCAAGCTCTCGGTCATTAATTTAAACTTTACATTTTTGGTTTTTTTCATAGTTGCTGCGTCGACGAATTGGGATGTAAACATATTAATGGCGATGCCATCATCCACTTTGGCTACTCTTGCCTCAGCCAGTTCAGCAGCCTACCTGTCCTGTACGTGTGGCCTAAGAAAGAGTTGAACTTGACAAAGTTTTTTGAATGTTTGAAGCCCGTTTTGACTGGAACTTCGTTGATTGCTTACGATGTCGACTACGCACATTTGAGAGGTAGTTATGAACCTTCCATACTATCTGAGGTTGGTTTATGGTTGTTGCACATCAGTTAAGTTCATTGGTGGAACTCTGCAATCTGGATAGGCAACCCGATCTGGATAGGGTCCGCATGGGTAGGTTCTGCATAATGTTCAGGCTTTCTATTGTGAGTCTCATAGATGGGATGTTTGTTTAAAATTCAAATAATCAATAATATTTTATTACCGCGTGAACACCCTCTAAAAACCTAACAATCACAAGGTAAACACAATTTTCGCAACATGTGCTACATTCTCAAATCAAGTTAGCTAGAGGACATGCGTCTACGAGGAGCAACCCGAGGGGGGACTTTTAGTATGTTTAGCGGTTATTGAAGTAAGCTCCTGCTTTACTGGTGGCGAGCCCTGTTCTGTCAGGGGAGTAAGACTTCCCTGGTTCCACCCTTTTTTTCTTCCTTTTTTTTTCCCCCAAAAACTGTGATTAGCTAGGTATTGTAACGATTTATGTTCTTAGTAAATAATTTATTAACAATCGTTCACTTGATTACATACACTGTTCACATTCGCGCACTTACACAATGACAGAATCACAATACACGGTTGTAACGCGGTTGTCGCACTATTTATAACGCGGCACGGCACGATTTATAACCCAAAGCGTCTATATCTGGACTCCAAATTGAACTGAACTGCGCGGCGTTTCTGGGCCCGTTTTATACCTGCTGCCTGGCCGAGAACGTTCTGGAACAAATGGGGAGGTTCCCGAATGTTCAAGACCCTTAATCCTCCACAGGTCGTTGACCTTGCGACGCCAGCAGCCCATTTGACCGGCGCCGGTGCGAGCTCGCAACAGTATTATAGGATTTATTTGTCTTATCAAATTAGTATAATCAATTACTACTACGGATAGGTACTTCAATAAACAGTAAAAATTGTACCTAATCATTTGAGTTACCAAAATCAACCTGACATTTGGCCCCTAGGTATTAGGGGAAAACAAAAGAACGGCAATTCACTGACTTTTTCACCATCATGGAGTCGGCCTCTTTTTCGCCCTCCAATACTGAGTCAAAGATCCTGTCAGCAAAATATAAACAAAAAAATTATGCCGTGTTGTTGGCGCATAATATGGATACTCACTCGTAGGTACTATTCCACTGTTGTCGTGGACAAAATTTCACGAGTGAACCGCCATGTTGTTACTAATTTATTTCAGGGAACCACGAAATTTACGTCTTAAACCTGTAGAATAACTGAGTAGAACTGTTCAATATTTACCTACTAGTTTTCACTATTCCATTCTTGAATCATTTATGAATAAAAAGATAGATCACTGGTGTATGATGAAAATTAATAACACAATACAATTTTTATTTGCAAAGAAAAATCGTCATAAAACACTAGTACAACTAGCTGAAAAATATCACAGCATAATTTGGGCTAGAAAACAAAAGTCAGATAATTAAAACTAAACGAGTAAGATTAACACAGCTTAGCAGCTAGATTAGCACCAGACGTTCGTGTCTATGGAGCTTATAACTGGATTGGTTAATAGTGATGTGTTCTGAGCCTTTTGTAAAGGAGCCAAGTGGTTTGCACCAGAAAAGTTAATTTTTCCTCAATATACTTTTTGTGCTCTCTATGTTGTCCCCCTAAGATTCTGTGTTTTGCAGGGGAGTTAGAGTGCAAATTGAAATCTAACGAAGTAGTTGTCTCGCAGTTGGCATCTGATTTGAAGTCCTGCAACCCGTGTGGGCACTGGTGTCGAGGAGATGGAACGCATTCAACCGTCAAATTCGGCTACACGTTTTGCATTCCTGACAATTTAGAGACTGTGGTGTACGTCGGAACGAGGAAACAAGCGGATCAGCTTCTCCTGAGTTTGAAAGGTAACTTGTTACTGGACTGGAATAATGACTCAATGCGTAGTAAACTTGCCTAAGGTAGGTACTAGAATAGTAGTGTGATGTACTTGAAAGTACCGCTTGAAAGAGCGCTAGTGTTTCATCTAGTTAGGCCAGGTATAGCCTTTGAATTGGATTAGACTTGCTTTAAAACTAAACCCAAGGGTACCCAAAAATCTCAAAAACCCACTTTCAAAATAGACTAATAGTTAATTTTGGTCAGAGACCCTCTGGTTGGTGTTCGAAACTTTTCAGCCCGATCTGACCGAATAAAGGGCGAATTGGATTTAGGAGATTCTCGGGTGGGTATGGGCCAAACGGATTTCTTCCTATTGTGAATGTGGGTTGTGAGATTTTGGGGTACCTAGGCGTGAGGGAATCATTCTCAAATGTTGGACGCTGAATCTATCGGAATTAGTCCGCAATCCACACTCACTGTTCTCCCCATGCTCCTGGTCCAAGGAATCACCAACCCCTGTGATTCTGATCTAGATATCATGAAACGTCTTGAAAACCTCGGACCAGGCATACGGAGACTCATTTGTTCAGCATGGGGGAAACAGTGGGTGTGGCGGGTCTCGGACCCATTCCAATCGATTCAGCGTTCAAGATTTAGTGGAAAATTATAGCCCACACGCCTAGGTACCAGAAATCCCGGAAACACATATTCAAAATGGGTAATATATACCCAATTTGACCAAAAACTTCTTCCAGTGGATGCCAATCGTTCTGGGACCCATTTCATAGGATTCAGCGTCCAAAATTTAGTGGAAAATGATGCCCCACTCGCCTAGATCGCCCAAAATCTCGAAAATCCATTTTTCAAAAAACTCATTTTGACCCCTACCCCGCCCAAATATGGTCCGATCGGGCTGAAAGTTTCGAGGACCGTCCTAGGCTGGAAACAGGCCCCTGACCCAAATTTCAGGTTTTTAGAAAATATTCTACTACCGAAAGCGCGTGTGGCAGATAGACATTTTGGTTATTTGACCTAGACACCTTGAAACGTCCAGAAAAAACTTTTGGGCCGAATCGGAGAGATTGACTTTTTGCATGAAAACATAGGTTGATTATTCAAGGAATAACCAACCAAACCGCTGCAAATTCCTACACAGGGGTTGGTTATTCCTCGAACCAGGCGCATGGAGATTCATTTCTTCAACATGGGGGAAACAGTGGGTGTGGCGGGTCTCGGATCCATTCCAATCGATTCAGAGTCCTATATTTAGTGGAAAATGATATCCCACACGCCTAGGTACTAGAAATCTCGAAAACACACATTTGAAATGGGTAGATGGCCACCCATTTCGGCCCATAACCTCATCCCGAGGGCACCAATCGTTCCGGGACCCGTCTCATTGGATTCAGCGTCAAAAATTTAGTGGAAAATGATACCCCACACGTCTAGGTACCAGAAATCTCGAAAACACATATTCAACATGGGGGAAATGGGGAAAACAGTGCGTGCGGCGGGTTCCATACCCATTCCAATCGATTCAAGATCCAAAATTTAGTGGAAAATGATACCCCACACGCCCAGGTTCCAGAAATCTCGAAAACACATATTCAAAATTGGTAATATATACCCAATTTGACCCATAACTTTTTCCAGTGGGTGCCGATCGTCTGGGACCCATTTTATTTGATTCAGCGTTCAAAATTCAGTGGAAAATAATACCCCACTCGCCTAAATCGCCCAAAATCTCGAAAATCCATTTTTCAAAAAACACATTATGACCCCTACCCCGCACAAATTTGGTCCGATCGGGCTGAAACGCTTGGAGGACCGTCCTAGGCCGGGAACAGACCCCTGACCCAAATTTCAGGTTTTTAGAAAATTTTCTACTACCAAAAACGGCGTACGAAGGACGGACATTGACTTTTTTTGATCAGGACATCATAAAACGTCCAGAAAAAAAATTTGAGCCGAATCGGAGAGGTTGACCATTTGCATGAAAACATAGGTTGATTATTCAAGGAATAACCAACCAAAAGGTCAATGTCCATCCGCCGTCCACGCCGTTTTTGGTAGTAGAAAATTTTCTAAAAATCTGAAATTTGGGTCAGGGGTCTGATACCGGCCTAGGACGATCCTCCGAACTTTTCAGCCCGATCGGACCAAATTTGGGTGGGGTAGGGGTCAAAATGTGTTTTTTGAAAAATGGATTTTCGAGATTTTTGGCGATTTAGGCGAGTGGGGTATCATTTTCCACTAAATTTTGAACGCTGAATCAAATGAAATGGGTCCCAGAACGATTGGCACCCACAGGAAGAAGTTATGGGTCAAAATGGGTATGTATCCTCCCATTTTGTATGTGTCAGGATTTCTGGTGCTAAGGCGTGTGGGGTATAATTTTTCACTAAACTGTGGACCCTCAGTCGATTTGAATGGGTCCGGGACCCGCTACACCCACTGTTTCCATTTTCCATTCGGTCAGGGACCCGTTTCCGGCTCGCGTTGGTCCTCGAAACGGTTCAAGCCGATTGGATCAATGTTGAAAGGGGAGGGGGTTGGAGTCAAAATGTAGTTATCTACCTTGAGAACGTTTTCTGGCACATAGGCGTGTGTTGTATCATTATTTACTGAATATTGGGTGCTGAACCGATTGGAATGAGTCCCGGACTCTCCGCATTAACTGTTTCCCACATTTTCCCCGTGTTGAAGAAATGTGTCCAAGGGAAATGATGCTCTTGGTCCAAGGAATAATCAACACGTGTGAAAGAATTTGCAGTTTTGGATCTAGTCATAATGAAACGTTTCCAAAAAAAGTTGGGGCTAATCGATGATGCTTGACCGACCCCTCCATTACCTTGGGCATGATTACATAGGTTGATTATTAAGGGAATAAGCAACCAAGAAAACCCTGAGTTTCAGCTGCTAATTTCTTCACCTACGACGAGACCAAGGGCGTCACCAACCACAACCCGCTCAAATTGTTAAAAAAACTGTCGTTTCTTGTGGAGAAAGTGAAAAACTCAACAGTTTTTGGCCTCCTCATCGGGACGCTCTCTGTGGAAAGGTACATCGACGCCATTGATCATGTCAAGCGGCTTCTCGCTCGAAGGCAACGGACATGTTTCATCATCTCGGTTGGAAAACCGACCGTCGCCAAATTATCCAATTTCCCCGAAGTGAGTCAATGAACTGTCTAAATGCATTTTTTTGCTGAATCGAAACTTGTCCTACGTTCTTTGTTTTATGTTGAAATCGTGCGATTTTTTTTCAACGTTCGCTTTTGATGTATTTGTAGGTTTTCCAAGTATCCCACCTTGAATCTAAAGACCTTTCTTTCTATAAGATTTTAACTCAAAACTATATCCATTAACTGGTAGGCATTTTGAAGTCGGTTTTTCATTATAGATTGACGTGTTTGTGATGGTATCGTGCAACGAAGGATCCTACATTGACAACAAGGACATCATCGTGCCCATCGTGACCCTCCTGGAAGTGGAATTGGCTTTCAACGAGAACCGATCATGGGACGATCCAATTTCCACTGAATTTTCCTATCTTTTAGAAGGTGATAAAATACATCATTCAATTATATGAATATGAATACAAATTAGGCAAAAATCATATCTTTAGTCAAAATTTACTATAATAATAATAATAATTTACGATAACGTGAACCTTGAAAAAGTACGGTTTTGGTTGGTTATTCCTTGAATAATCAACCTATGTTTTCAAGCAAAAAGTCTATCTCTCCGATTCGGCCCAATTTTTTTTCTGGACGTTTCAAGGTGTCTAGATCAAAATTAGCAAATGTCCGTCCCCCATCCGTCCGTCTTGCCTTTCTCTCCCTATTCCTTCGCCTTTCTGGCTCTTATAGGGGGGCGCTTGATGTTATAGACAGATCGCTTCCGCTCAACTCCTGCCACGCTATTCGCCACTGCTCGGAGCAGTGCCTAGGATGGGCCTCGCGGAGGCTGCGTGGGCGGGACCAGGAGGAGGGTAATTTGCTTGTTTGACCATAGGCCACCCTTTGGTTTGCTTTACAGTGTGCACAAACCTCGTTGTTGCACGGAATGTGTCTTTTGTTCCCACAGCTTCCTTCCACGTGATCTCTCCATTTGGTGCCACTACTGATCTCCAGTCTTCTCTTGCGGCTGCGTACTTTGAGCACTCCATGAAGAAATGGTGGGCTGTCTCTACTTGGCCACATTGACAGGCAGGGGAAGGCTTCAAATTAAACCCATGTAGCCTGGCAGCGAAGTCCCCATGGCCCGTCAGAAATTGGGAGATAAAATGGTCGAGGCTAATGAACCTGTCGTTCCTCCTTTGTTCCGCTACGTCTGGCCAGATGTTGTAGGCGTGCCTGCCTTTTGTGGATGATGACCAAATGGCTTGCTATTCTGCCATGAACCAGTGCTCCACCTGCTCTGATGTATTGCAGCCTGGTATAGGGCTCCCTCTGCCATGGTTCAGCATCCAGCCTGCTGCCACTGATCTCGCATGGACGTCTATTGGCATTTTGCCTGCTAAGACTTGGAGTGCCTCTGTTGAGACAGTCCGGAAGGTGCGTGTGACCATCCACACTGACTTTGGTAGTAGAAATTATTCTGAAATTTTGGTCAGGGGTCCGTTCATGGCTCCAGTTGGTCCTCGAAACTTTTCAACCCGATCGGACCCAATTTGGGTGGGGTAGTGGTCAAAATGTGAATTTAGAGAAATGGATTTTTGAGATTTTTTGCAATCTAGGCGTGTGGGATATCATTTTCGACTAAATTCTGGACGCTGAATCCAATGAAAAGGGTCCTAGAACGATGGGCACCCACTGGAAGAGGTTATGGGTCAAAATGGGTATCTATTACCCATTTATAATGTTTTTTCGGGATTTCTGATACCTAGGCGTGTGGGTCATCATTTTCCACTAAATTTTGGACCCTGAATCTATTGGAATGGGTCCGGGACCCGCCACACCCACTGTTTCCCCCATTTTCCGCGTGTTAAAGAAACGAATCTCCATGCGCCTGGTCCGAAATTCAAATTAGTCTCCATGCGCCTGGTTCGAGGAATAACCAGCCCGTGTGTAAGAATTTGCAGCGTTTTCCCTACAAAGATACGAACTATACTGCAATTTTATGAGTGTTGATTTAATCGTCCTATCAACTACAGGTTGTTTGGAAATCAACGTTACTCCATCGTAAATCATGGATCGTGTAAACTTGGATCCTACCAGAAACTAAATTCTTTGTGTTGATGTTTCAAAAACTTGACAATTTTTTCTTGCTTTGTAAAAATTAAATTGAAATGCTCGAAAAAAACAAAAACACAAAAACAAAAACTCGCAACGAAATAAAGTGTAAAAAAAAGTAAACAACGACAACTTTGTGGAGATACGTATGTATTTGAAAAGTTCAAAATAAATTTGACTTTTTGTAAACCATTTGACTGATGCTGTATTTGTATTCATATCGATAATGAATTCTCGATCCCGTTTATTTTGCGATTCCACTCTTGTGTAGATGTTGAAAACGCCTAGACAACGCATCAAGAACAACAACCAGCACCTCTCGCTACATAACCTTCCCCTATGACCGATAGCCATATGACTTGAATCTTGAATAGAAATTGAGTTAACTGAAATTAGGTCTTTTAACATGGAATCATGTTTTAGCGATGGATCCTCCTGCAAAAAGTGACATGAAAAAGTGAGATGAATTTCACTTACAACCGAGCCGTTGCTAGAAACCTGAGTGTACACAATTATTCAAATAACCATGCTCATAACTACGCTTTTTGCCCACGCACTTCGCAGTGCTTTGCATGATATTTTTTGATAATTTGAGAGCTATCCAACGAGTGGTGAACGAATTTTGTGGGATGAGAAATGACGAAGTACCATTTCCCTAGCAACGACTCGGTTGTATGTGAAATTCATCTCACTTTTTGCAGGAGGATCCATCGCTAAAACATGATTCCATGTATTTTACATTTTAGCCGTCAGGTTCAAAGTAATAACATCCGGGGGGTGCAGGGGGGCGGAGCCCCCCGCGTAGGCGCGAAGCGTCGAGTTTTTTTTTTGCGTTCATCTTCCGAATAAATTCAGTTAAACCTTTTATGGTTGTCGCCTGTCATTTTGGTTGGTTATTCCTTGAATAATCAACCTATGTTTTCATGATAATGGTCAACCTCTCCGATTCGGCTCAAAATTTTTTTCTGGACGTTTCATGATGACCTGATCAAAAAAGGTCAATGTCCGTCCGCCGTACGCCGTCCTGATATACCTGCGCTAGACTGTTCCTGAGGCCATGTGGCCCATTACAGTCTATCCCAGTCGTGTTTTCCCTTTTTCTTTTCTTTGCGCTAGATCATCTGGGAGCCCCGCTCTATGGCTCCATGGCTTCCCCGTATATCAGGCACCCCACCCTCTTCCGGCGTCCGCCTGCCTGTGGCAGCCCAGGGTGGATCTCGTGGAGGTGCCGGGTTTTCCAAGGGGTCTTTTAGTTCAATCTTTTGCTCTGCTAGGCCTCCGTACTAACGTGCCTCTTCTTGTGCCTGCGGTCTTCCATCATTGGCATGTAATGAGCTTTAGGGTGGGGGTGGCTGTGGAGCTGTTGGGACTTAGTGCTTAATGTGGTGGTGGCGGCACTTACTCGCCACATTACTGGGCTTCACTGAACGTACAGGCATTTTGTAGGGGTACCTAAATAGGAAAACACCCCACCTGTGTCCTCCACTCCAGTTTATTCTTCACCCTTTTCTTTGTGCTCCACAGTCCTGCGAAGGAGTCCTTTGCTAAAACGCTGTAGGTAGGGCGAGTACTAGGATATTCCTCCCCTGCCTGGATAAAAACCTAAATTTAACTATGCCTAGCCTAAAAGAAAAATTATCACAGGCGCATATCACATTTTATTTAAAAGACTAGGGGGGGAAGAGAGTACTTGTTATTCCTCCTTCCCCAAAGGCTTAGGTCTAGACCAACCCTGAGCACACCCACCACCTGGCCGGTAGGGAGGGGGATAAATCGTACGCCGTCCATTGTCCACGCCGTTTTTGGTAGTAGAAAATGTTCTAAAAATCTGAAATTTGGGTCAGGGGTCTGTTCCCAGCCGAGATGGGGTCTGTTCCCAGCCGAGATGGGTCCTCGAAACTTTTCAGCCCGATCGGACCAAATTTGGAGGGGGTAGGGGTCAAAATGTGTTTTTTGAAAAATGGATTTTCGAGATTTTGGGTGATTTAGGCGAGTGGGGTGTCATTTTCCACTAAATTTTGGACGCTGAATCCAATAAAATGGGTCCCAGAACAATTGGCACCCACCGGAAGAAGTTATGGGTCAAATTGGGTATTTATTACCCAATTTGATTATGTGTTTTCGGGATTTCTGCTACCTAGGCGTGTGGGGTATCATTTTCCACTAAATTTTGGACGCTGAATTCAATGATGTGTGTCCCAGAACGATTGGCACCCACCGGAAGAAGTTATGGGTCAAAATGTGTATGTATCCACCCATTTGGTATGTGTCAGGATTTCTGGTACCTGGGCGTGTGGGGTATCATATTCCACTAAATTTTGGACCCTGAATCGATTGGAATGGGTCTGAGACCCGCCACACCCACTGTTTCCCCCATTCGAGGAATAACCAACCCGTGTGTAAGAATTTGCAGATTTTTTATTTTTCTACCCGTAATAACATTTGTGGCGACCGTGACAGGACTGATTTTATTGACTGATTTTTCAGAACATGTTGATGTAGATTTGGACGTGCAAATATTACTTGGAGCCGATGCTTGGGCTAAAATAATTACAGATGAGCACGTTAAATTAGAATCTGGCATGATTGCCATCAATACAAAACATGGCTGGACCCTGCTTGGTACATCGGACGAAGAATCTACAATTGCTTCTTTTCTTCTGGTCACTCTTGGTCACTCTTGGTCACTCAACTTGTCATACTCATTTGGCTAATTTCTGGGACTTGGAGCTCTTGGGTATACGTGATCCTGCTGTACAGATGACACAAGAAGAAAAGGATCGTCAGGTGGAAGAATTTTTTGAGAAGACTGTCAGGATTGAAGAAGGAAGATACGTGGTAAACTTACCTTGGATTGAAGGACACACTCCATTAGAAGACAACAAGGATTCTGCAACTCGAAGGCTGATCTCTACTACTCGCAGATTGAAGGAGGGTAATAATTTTGAAGCCTATGATGGCGTGATTCAAGGGTGGATTAAGGAGGGTGTGGTTGAGTTTGTTACTGACAAAGAGGTAACAAGAAGTCATTTTCTGCCTCACAGACCAGTTATTAAGGAAGGCAGTATCACACGCATCAGACCTGTGTTTGATGCCTCAAATAAAGACCACAATGGAAATTGTTTGAATCGTTCTTTGGAGAAAGGACCTAACCTAATAGAAATGATACCAACAATTCTGATGAATTTCCGGAAGGGCAGGATTGGAGTATCAGCAGATATAGAACAAGCTTTTTTACAGATCGGCCTGGATACTAAGGATAGAGATTTTTTACGTTTCCTGTGGTGGCAGGATGGTGTTACAAAATTGGCGAAAATCAAGACCCAGAATGGAGAGATGCTCCATCCACTACAGCGACTGTATCCATTGGAAATTCGAGATGGCATCCTAGACCAGCCTTCTGAAGTGGGGACTCTTGCGGATGTGGATGTGCAGCGCCAGCCAGCTGATCCTGAGCTGGAAGATTCTCTTGGTTTGCGAAAGGATGTCCAGCCTGTGCAGACGCGCACTGGGCGTATTGTAAAGCCCAGAGACATTTTGGACTTATAGTTTGGGAAAATTTCCAGATTCCCAAAGGTGGGAGGATGTTGAAAACGCCCAGACAACGCATCAAGAACAACAACCAGCACCTCTCGCTACGTAACCTTCCCCTAAGACCGATGGCCATATGACTTGAATAGAAATTGAGTTAACTGAAATTAGACCTTTTTTTTGCGTTCATCTTCCGAATAAATTCAGTTAAACCTTTTATGGTTGTCGCCTGTCATTTTTATTTTCTGCCCGTAATAACAGTAATTGTCATTTACTAGGAGGAGGTGGCTTCATAGCAGCACCTACCACCATCTCAGAAGATATAGCAGATCTTCAACTAACTTCAAGCTTCAGGACGAACATAAAATGCACCGATGTGTCGACTGAAGTAGCCCTGCGTTCTGACATGACCGTAACGACCGCCAGCTTCTCATCCCGTCCGAGGTCAGTCGAATTTCTCAAACTGGAACTCTTGCGCTGTTTTGGTTGAAATTTACAATGTGAAAATTTGATTTTACAGAACATGGGGCGGGCTGGAACTCAATGTTAATAATGCTTCGCCTTCAGTAGCCACGATGGGACTAGCGGGAACACCTCAAAGTTACTGCTCGGAAGTATCGGAAAAGTTGACCTAACGAGTGTGTAGTTATAATTTAGGTGCATAGTTAATTTACTTTTAATTGGTTCTTACCAGGCAATTTTGTAATAAATGAGTTCATTTTACGAAGTGTAAGGATTGTCATTGCCTGAGCATTAATCAACTCGCGTCTCATTTGAGCAAAGGGTACAGGGGGAAGACAAATGAAATGTAACGCCCCATCTTACCGAGCCCTACTTTATCGATAGACAACATTGTCCAACCCTCCACCAATACCCAATAACTGAAGGGCGGATTGGCACCATAAAATGCATGATTGTTTACATCATTTTCTTGATGTAAAAAAGATGGATAATGTTTTACGCGGAATCGCCGATAAATACGCTTGTTTAACTAGACAATACGTATAATCGTCTTCAGCAAATCATTGGAGAAACACATTTGCAGGCTCACGGAAGTGTGCAAAAGGCTCACTAAAGCCAACTTGAAGGTACAACTCGACAAAAAAGAAATTGCATACTGTAACGATTTATGTTCTTAGTAACTAATTTATTAACAATTGTTCACTTGAATACACTGTTCACATTCGCACATTTACACAATGACAGAATCACAATACTCAGTTGTAACGCGGTTGTCGCACTATTTATAACGCGGCACGGCACGATTTATAACCTGAAGCGTCTATATCCGGACTCCGAATTGAACTGCCCTCCACGGCGTTTCTGGGCCCGTTTTATACCTGCTGCCTGGCCGAGAATGTTCTGGAACGAACGGGGAGGTTCCCGAATGTTCGAGACCCTTAATCCTCCACAGGTCGTTGACCTTGCGATGCCAGCAGCCCATTTGACCGAGGTCGCAACAATACTTTAGGTCACATTGTCACTTTTGAAGGTGTCAAACCAAACCCCGAAAAGATGAAGGCCATCCTAAATTATCCCATTCCGTCAAATGTTTTCTTGGTCCTCTCGTATTACCGACAATTTATCAAAAATTACGAAACCAATTACTAAGTGTCTGTAAAAGGGATGTAAATAGACATGTCCGACCCGGAATACAAAAATTGTTTTGAAACATGTAGACATTTGTTTACCAACAAACCAATACTCCGACTACAAAATCCTTCAACTTAACTACAGACACTAGAAACTTTGCACTGGGTGCCGTCCACTCGAAAATTGTCAGTGGTGCTGATTTGACTATTGCCTACGCATCCCTAATGTGGATGTGGTGTCGGCTGTACGTCATTTTCGACACCATAATTTTGCACGAAGAATCAGGATTTTTTACGGACCATCGACCCCTACATTGGCTCCAATTATTCATCAGTCAAGCTCGAAACTACATATTTGGAAAACTCAACGCACAGCCTATGATTTTGGTAGTGGAGTACCACCTGCTGTTTCCGAGAATAACCATTTAAAGCAGATGGCATAGCAAACTAAATTTTTTTGCTGGGATGTCTGCTTTTAAGGTAAAAATGCTCCTCCAGCATTGTTAATTTTGTGAAAAAAGAGAATCCGTGTTGGTCTTTGCAAAAACGTCAGAACGTATTCTAAATTTTTTTAAATTGTGAATTTACGTGTCATTCACTACTTTTTGATGCTCTATTCAAGTTATGTTTCCGAGTAGACCATTAGAGTGAGTAATCTCTAACTTCAATAATTGATCTAAAAGTCGCTAGATTACTCAAGGAATCCCTCCGAATAAACACAAATTGTGATTTGGAAGAGAATTTTGTTAGCCAGTTTCGAAATTTGTAACTTTTTTTGTATCAAGGTATGTCACTTCCAAAAGGCTTGCCTAGGGAAATTTTAATGATTGTACAACGCAGATTTCGAAATTAGCCAATCCGCTGGATATAAAAGTGTGAGTCCCTTTATTCTTCAATTTAGAGTTATTGAGGAATTGGACACGCTCAGGGCGAGCCTCAGCTACTGGGCGGGTCGCAGGTGGCGGATAGCGATACGGCCCCCAGATATGGGGGTTAGCTGCGAATAAGGGAACCCGTCCTGAGGAACCTGAATAAGCAGTCCCGGACCGAGGCGGCATTGGCGGAGGGCCATGGCAGAGCAGGTGGTGGTGCGTCTGTTCTGATCAAATTCCACGCTTTACCCAATGAAGTCAATGCGACAAGGCGAGGAAGCTCCGCCTTTAATAAAAGAGCTACCCCGTCAGCTCACCTGGAGTCCTTAGGACAAAGGGCAGTTCAGTCTAGGCTGGATACTGCGAGGGTAGAGACGACTCTTCAGCTGCAGTGGAAGCAACCTCTCTAGGAGATGGGCACTCCGAAATCACAGCCCCTGGCCCTCCAGGGTGGGGGTTGGGCGTGGGGCTAACAACCCCACCCCGGAAAAAATCCAATTGTTACAAACCTTGAAACAAATGTGCAACCGGATGGATCTAATGGAAACCGACCTAGGCGTGTTAAACGGAAAAAACTGAGAACTTCGGACTTGAATGCTGCTACTTGGAATGTGAGGACGATGCTCCAACCAGGGAAAATGAACGAGATAGGAAGAGAACTATTGAAGTTTGGTTTTGACATTGTCGCTCTTCAGGAGATAAGATGGAGAGGTAGTGGGCAAATAAACAAATTGGATTATTCTATTATGTACAGTGGACCCGAAAATAGAACAGGACAATGCGGTACTGGTTTCTTTGTTAGAAAGCCTATTTTAAAAAAGATGTTGATGTTTGAACCAATAAGTGAAAGAATATGCAAAATAAGAATTAAAGGTCAATTTAGAAATATAACAATATTCTCTGTATATGCTCCTACGGAGGATGCCAAAGAGAGCTTCTATGATGTATTGAATGGATGTTTAGATAAAACTCCCCGCTATGACATGATTATTGTATTGCGGGACCTAAACGCAAAAATCGGGAAAGAGGAATTCTTAAAGACTGTCGCTGGATCGCAGTCCCTACACGACGAAACTAGTGAAAACGGGTTACTGTTAGCACAGTTTGCGGAGACAAATAGTCTAAAAATCGTAAGCACTTACTTTCAAAGAAAGGATATACACAAAGGTACATGGACAATGGCGGGCTCCAGAACCGTCAACCAGATCGATCATGTTCTTGTTTCTGCTAGGCATGCGTCAGGGATTATCAAGTTAAGATCGATGAGAGGACCTAATTGCGAGAGTGATCACTTTCTGGTCAAAGTGGTAGTTCGGAGTAGGCTATCGAATGTTAATAAAATCAGAGGTATGAAGAAAGTCAAATGGGACATAGACAAGCTAAAGACAGAGCAAATAAACGAGGACTATAAGGAAGCAATGGATCGAGAACTGCAGACTGTGACTCAAGACGGCAACGAAGCTCAAAACAATGGAGGTGAAGTGGAAAGGAAGTGGAAAACCGTGAAAGATGTCTTGAATAAAGCTGCCGGAGAAGTAGTAGGTGAAAGAAGAATGGAGAGGAACGCTGATTGGTATGATGAGGAGTGCCAGTCCGCGGTGGAACGAAAGAATGCAGCCAGATTGAGAGTTTTGCAAGTTAGTACCAGGGGCAACCGAGCGAGTTATGAAAGGGAGAGAAGGATTTCAAAGGCGATTTGTAGAAGGAAAAAGAGAGAAATGCTGAAGAAGAAAGTCGAAGAGATCGAGGTTCTCCATAACTCGAATAACAGCAGACAGTTTTATAAATCGGTCAATTGGTTTAGGAAAGGGTATCAGCCGAAACTAAATGGATGTAAAGACAAACAGGGAAACACTTTAAGCACTGAACAAGAGATTATGGCGAGGTGGACAGAACATTTCTCCGAACTCTTGGAAAGTGGTAGGAACGAGGAAAGTTTTAGTCAGTTAAACGAATACCTTGAGGTGGAACCGAGAACGGAGGAGCCATGCATGCAGGAAGTGGAAGACGCCATAAAGAAGCTTAAAAATAACAAAGCTGGGGGGGAAGATGGGTTAGTTGCGGAACTTGTGAAAAACAGCAGTTTGAAGATGAAACAGGAAATTTTAAATCTTGTGGTCATGATATGGAGAGCTGAAAGGATGCCAGAAGAGTGGTCAACGAGTCTTATCTGTCCAATTTTTAAAAAAGGAGACAAGCTTAAATGTGACGATTACCGCGGCATATCCCTACTCAACGTAGTTTACAAGGTGTTCTCGAATATATTACTATGTAGAATTAACGGCTACATCGAGGGGGCTATTGGAGATTACCAATGCGGTTTCCGAAGAGGCAAGGGTACTGTCGATCAAATATTCGGGGTGAGGCAGTCCTTTGAAAAATGCTTGGAGTATGGCATTGATGTACACTGTTTGTTTGTGGACTACAAGAAAGCGTTCGACAGTGTGAAAAGAAATGCAATATCAAGAGCACTAATGACCAATGGTGTACCCCGGAAGTATGTTAGGCTAGTTGGCATTACCCTGGATGGGAGTAAATCTAAAGTCAAGGTAGGAACAGCGCTCGGAGATAGCTTCGAAATAAATAAAGGTGTTAGGCAAGGGGATGCCCTGTCGGCAGCTCTCTTTAATCTAGCACTACATGAAGTAGTGAATGGAATAGTCAAGCGAGGCACAATCATTAACCGTACGTGGCAAATCCTAGCTTATGCGGATGACTTAATAATCATTGCAAGAAATATGTCTGCACTTAGGGAAGCATTTAATGTCCTGGAATCGGCAGGCAAAGTGGCAGGGCTGGAAATTAATGAAGAAAAAACGAAATACATGAAAATATCTCCAGACCCTGGGAGAAGGATTTGCCAGAACGTTACGATTGGCGATTACAATTTTGAAAACGTAAGATCCTTTAAATACCTGGGTTCTGAGTTAAATAATGGAAATAAAGTATCTGATGAAATAAACGGACGAATAATGATGGGAAATCGGGCTTACTACGCCAACCTGAAACTACTCAGATCTAGACTGCTATCTAGGGAAACTAAAGTGAAGCTGTACAAGACACTTATAAGGCCAGTTGTGTGCTATGGTTCCGAGGCGTGGACGATTTCTGCCAGCGACTGCACGAAACTGAGGGTATTCGAAAGAAGAGTAATGAGAAAAATATACGGGCCTCTGTTAGAGAATGGTGAATGGAGAATAAGAAACAACAGAGAGATTAATGAGCTCCTGCGAAATGAGGACATTGTTAGGTTTGTTAAATCTGGAAGGATTAGATGGGCCGGACATATGGAGAGGATGGATGAAGGGAGAGCAGTGAAAAGGATCTGGAGGGAGAGAGTGATGGGGAGGCGAAGGATCGGCAGACCAAGGAGCAGATGGACAGACGAAGTGGAGAGAGACTTGGTGGCCCTTGGGGTCAACGATTGGCGGAGGAAGGCTCTAGATAGAGACGGATGGAGAGCAGTTGTTCAAGAGGCCAAGGGTCACATAGGCCTGTAGAGCCATGGAGTAAGTAAGTAAGTAAGTAAGAGGAATTGGACAACAGCAAGGTCACAAGGTCGTTATGCCAAAAAAGAAGTTTTTTAATAGTAATCAAAGTGATAGTAAGTGGTGAAGTAGTCACGAGATAGTCTTGTGAGAACTAATGTATCTTACAAAAGAAATAGAGCTGCTGAATGCAGTCATGAAACTACTTATGTACAGGAATGGCATTTATATGGAACAATATGAAGAACTAGCGCAGAGGTGAGGTAGGAATTGCCGTTTTCAAGGAAGAGAATCATAGTCACACGGGAGTTTGGAGCGGTCAATGTCGTCAAAGTATGGGTGTTTGACGGCATCTCTGGCTGTGATACGAAGGGCTGGGTTATAGACGAGCATCTGCCCGAGAAGGTCGAGCCCCTGTTTATTGATGTTCTTCACCTGAGAATCGAGCATGTAATTCGTCCAATTGGGGAAAGTGGGTTTAAAATCCGGCAGGTCGCTGACACCGGGCCATGTTTCTTCAGTCGGTGTACGAAGGACGCGGAAAATCTTGAAGAGTTGGTCGATCTCCGAATCTCCTTGGAAGAGTGGTTTTTTAGTCGCCATTTCCGAAAAGATGCAGGCGATCGACCAGACATCGACGGGAAAACAATAGCGTACCGAGCCGAGGAGCACTTCAGGGGCCCTGAAACATTCAACCATAAGCCGTCATTGACTGAGAATGGAAGAAACAATGACTGTACAATGCACACTCTCCTGCTTACAAGCAGCGCCAGGGAAACGGAAGCCCTTACACTGAGTTACTTTCACAAGTTGATACAATATTTTTGCAAATTGTATGCCAATGTAGATTTGCTATTTATTCTTTATTGCAAAGGTTACCATGGTACCAAGTACCTAGGACTCTGTGGGAATGCCTAGAATGCTTTCTAAAACTCAAGTCTTTAACTTTTACTGTCTTTGCAGTAACAACATTTCTCTCAGTGTCAGTATTATCTTGCATTGTACTGATGGAAACTGTTCGTGTCAGCCGGCGGTTGGGTAGAGTTGCTGGAAATGTTTGTCACGAGTCCTAACATAAACGGCCAATATTTACGGACGTTGACTCTACATTTTTTCGGTGCCGGTGGAGAACCGATATCGTTTTGGCGAAGCAATACCTGAATCATAAACCTGGCAAAGCGTGCAATCAATTCTGTGCTCACAGATTTCTTAATGATTATAACAATAATAATAGATATGCCCGATTCACTATGCTGGGTATCACGAAAAACCTCGATGAGGAAGCGTCGGACTATTTAAAATTGTTGTTCCGCTCTGGATGAATGATGGTAAGGGAACCCAAATGTTGAATCGCCGTCGACGGGAAAATGTAAAAACGATAATGTAAAAACGACACGGAAAACTACGAGGAATGATCGTCGAGAAAAGGTAAAGACAGTAAATGCGCGGTCCGTAGTTATGTAAATGAACTAAAACTGAGATTTTCACGGAGTCACCACTACTGGTTACTACACTGTGAACCGGGTTTTTAATTTTAAAAAAAATTATAAGAACAGACTCAAGAGCTAGAAAAAACGATCTAATAGTCCTCGCCAGACAGGCAATCAGCATGGGCCACAAACTACGTAAAAAGGCGCGTAGACATAATGCCTGCTGTGTAATAGAGTAGTTATGATTCATACTGGTATCCAACACTAACGTCTAATTGTAATTTTTGAAGTGTTCCATTGTTAAAAATAAGTAAATAAAGAAATTTGGATCAAATTAATCTAGAAATAAAGTTATCTAACTTTATTTGACATTTCCCTACAGACATCCTCAAACTTGTAACGTGTGCATGAGCCACAGACTAGCCATTGGAGGTTGTGTAATAATATTATAAACTCCAGTTTACTTGATGTTATTATGATAATTGGATGAATGAAATACTGAGTCGACTTACCTGTACCAAAGGGTGACAACCTCGTGAGTGAACACTCGGACCGGGATGCCGATGGCTCGCCCCAAACCGAAGTCGGCCAGTTTGATGACACCGTTGCCTGCGATAAGTAAATTTTGAGGTTTGAGGTCCCTGTGAAGGATACGCCTTCGATGACAGAACAAGATTGCCTGACAGAGTTGGTATGTGTACGACTGAAGGAGTTCAGCCGTCATGTACTTCCCAATTTCGTACGAATCGATGTACTTCTTCAAGTCCATTGTGAGAAACTCAAAGATCAGATAGAGCCTGTGAAACCATAATTCCTCAATTGATCCTACCAATATAGTTATAAAGTAAATTCAAGTCAAATGATTTGAGCATGTCCCGGCCAAAACCACGGCTTCACGCCAGCGGAAAAAAGCGAAATACGCCCTTGAAATACGTACCGTGTATCATTTTCATCAATCACGTCAAGAAGACCCACGACGTTTGGATGGTTCTGGAGCTCTTTGAGGATTGAGATTTCCCGCATAGCAGTGGACGGAATCCCTTCATCCTCGGAGTCCATGCGAATTTTCTTTATAGCGACCAACTGCCCTGTCTTCTTGTGTTTACCTTTAAAAACGACACCGTACGTTCCCTCGCCGACCTTCTCAATTTTGATATAATCATCCGTCAACGTCGACTTCTTGGCCATGGCTATCGTTGTACTGGTGGAAAGGAAAACCGTAGAAAGGGTTCGTCGAGTCCGTCCTTCAATCCGCGTCAATCAAGTGGGTACACCGAAATGCATTAATATGATCCTGAAATAACATTAAATCTGTCAAAATTTGAATATCCAACGCACTCGAATAGAACAATGAAAATGAATCGAAAGTTCACCTTCTCTAGATCGACCAGTTTCCAGCTCTTATACGCCCGTTAACGATAACAAGCAAACGAGCAAAACCGCGGCGGCAAAGTACGAATTGGTGTTGGTAACACTGCTACACTCAAACGCGTGTTGCAAACTTTTATTTTTATTTAAATGTATATTATACAAATGTATGCATAACTTCTTTTGGTCTAGAAAATATAATCGTGCATTAGCCTTTAGCACCACAAATGAAAAAATAATCCGTTCTCTACCTTAGGGTCGCTCATGCTTTTCAATATCGAAGCAAGGAGGTTTCTGAAAACACATTCTATACCAGGGGTGGCCAACCCAAACGATCTTGAGGGCCACTTTGGAAATGCATCACAACTCCTCGGGCCACATCCCTATATAAGATTTAGATACACTATATAGACTTTAGATATAGACTATAGAGTATAGGGATTTTTTTTTAGTGAAATATTAAAACATTAATGAGTTTTTATTGAAGCGTTTACTACTGTTTTACAAGGATAAATAGATAATATAATAATAATGATACTTTACGAACATTGTAAAGAAATATATACGTAAATCTAAGTAATATATAAACAAAAATGAAAAAAAGAACCAAGTGAAATCAGTTGAAAAATATATTTTATTAGTGCGATATTTGTTTCTCCATTTTTTCACTTAGCTTTTGCAAATCGATCTCAATTTGGGTATTTGCAATTCGTAATTGGTGTTCCAGGTTAGCGTCCGTTAAGCTTGAGCGTGTTTTATTTTTGGTTAGTTTCATTTTCGAAAAGAACGATTCGCATGTGTAAGTAGAACCAAAAGCGCTAACAATTTTTTGTGCCATATTTCTCAAATTTGAAAATTTCTCTTTTGTGGCGTAAGTGTTGTAAAAATCAATTTTTGATGCTGATGTCTCAAAAATGTGTTTTAATTCAATATTGCACTGTAAGTCCACGAGTTCCATTTGAAGATATTCTGGGGCCGACTCTATTTCAACATGAAATGGAGATGATTATATTTCAAAAATTTTCTTATATTTCTCCAACTCTAAATTACCGAATCGGCTTTCAAAAGCACCTGCAAGTTTTCTTATTTCTTTAGAATATTTGATGTAACTAATACATTTTGATTTCTTAAATTCGCTCAACAATGGAAAGTGGCAAGCATTATTATTTTCCAATTGCGTTTCAAATATCAATAGTTTCTTCTGAAATGCTTTGATGTGATTAAATGTATCGATTATAAGGTTATTTTTTCCTTGCAGTGACATATTTAATTGGTTAAGTTTTTCGACAATATCCACTAAAAAGCACAAATCCAATAACCACTCTTCATTTTTTAATTCTGGTACAGATCTTTGCTTGTCATTCATAAACAAGTCAATTTCATCTCGTAACTCATAAAATCGTTTCAAACATCTTCCACGACTTAACCATCTGATTTTAGTGAAGTATACTACGTCACCATATTCAGAATCTAATTCTTTTAAGAACTCCTTAAATTGCCGATGCGAAAGTGCATGCGATCGAATGTAATTCACAGTTTTTATAACTACCTACTTGCATAACATGATCCATCGATAATACTTGGGCACATAAATTTTGTTGGTGAATCAAACAGTGGATAACAATTAAATCCTCTCTTTTGAAGCAATTGCTAGTTTGGCAGTTGGATTCCATTTTATCAATTAGTAATTTTATAGCTCCCTTTTCTTTACCTATCATAGCGGGTGCTCCATCAGTTGATATTCCAGAAAGCTTTTCCAAATCCAAGTTGTTTTCGCATAAACAGTTTTCAACGGCGTGAAAAATATCTTTTCCCGTTGTTGTACCTTTTAAACTTATTACATTTAACATTTCTTCAGTTACTTGAAACGATTCATTTACTCCACGAAGGAACACAACAAGCTGAGCTGAGTCTGAAATGTCAGTGCTTTCGTCAAGTGCCAAGGAAAAATACTTGAAATCTTGAATTTTTTCACGAAGTGTTACAATAATTTCATTTGAAATGTCATTAATTCGACGACACACTGTTTGCCGGGATAGGCTTAGGTTCGAAAACAGTTTTCTTTTATCTGGCAAAATATCCTTTACAACAGCGTCCAAACATTCTTTCACAAATTCACCATCCGCAAAAGGTTTCATTTTTTTGCAATCACATATGAAACAGAATAACTTGCTTTAACAATATTGGAAGGTTGCTGTAATGCTGCACTAAACATTGTTTGTTGAGCCTTTAAATGCGACTTAAACTCCTTGAGTTTCGATTTTTTCACTTCTTTATCGAACTTCAAATAATCCTTATGTTTTGTCTCGTAATGCCTTCTAACATTATATTCCTTACATACAGCAACGACCTCTCGGCAAATTAAACTTTGATCATTATAATATATAAGTGAATATATTTTATAAAAGTGTGATCGGTCTCGCGGGCCGCACAAATATTTAAGGCGGGCCGCATGCGGCCCGCGGGTTGGCCATCCCTGTTCTTTACTATAAATTTCTTCAACTGACATCATGGGAGACAAAATTTTCTGCTTTCTTTCTTTCCTTTTCTTCCATGCTGGCTTGTCGCAATTTGCCAGTCCCATACGTAATTGTCGGCGACAACGCATTCCCTTTGTCACCAAACGTTGTGAAATCATATCTCTATAAAACTCATTTCGCGTGTTCGACTACCGAAGATTATCAATTTGTTCAGACTTTCTTCCTCTTTTCTGTAGAGAACCCCCGAGTCTCCACACGAGAAAGATTTGACCTTCCGATACACGAAAAATATATTATACTAATAACACATGCGACATGCCTCCCTCATACGGTGGGGAGCCACCAAGCAAGCTTCAGTCCAAATTCAAACTGTTGCCTGCAGCCTTTAGGGTATTTAAGAGAACGAGGATGTCAACCCCCTTGCTAGAAAGGGTTTGACATCCACTCCCATTGGTCCCAAACCCTAGATCAGGACCTCCAAGTGCTAACCGAACCAATAATCATGGGAGCACTCTCAACTGGCTGCATACTGGCAGAGGCCACCTGGCTTCAGGATAGGGGAAAAAATCTAAAATGTCCCTCTATTCATGCCTTAGGCGTTAAATGTCATTTTGGTTGGTTATTCGATGAATAATCAACCTGTTTTCATGCAGAAAGTCAACCTCAAGTCAGGTAAGCATGTGTCCGTCCGCCGTCCACGTCATTTTTGATAGTCTGAAATTTTCTAAAAATCTTGAAGTTTGGTCAGCGACCAATTTTTGGCTCTGGTTGGTCTTCGAAACTTTTTAGCCCAATAAGACCAATATTAGGAGGGGGTAGGGGTCAAAATGTGTTTTCCAAAAAATGGATTTACGAGATTTTCGGCAATCTAAGCTTGCCATTTGCCACTATTTTATGTATTGTTATAGTGATGAGAGAGGCCTCGAGGTGAGTATGTACTGGAGAGGAAAAACCAACTTACAAAATATCAACAGAGTTTATTTTTAGCCGACTGAGATGTTTGGAACCACGAGTATAAATGATCATGCGAAGTAGAACACGTCCTTGACGCACAACTTGGTGTGTTTAGAAAAGATAATTAATGAAGGATGGCTTAGTTGAAATTTGCTTCGAGAATAAATCTTCCGAACAATGTGTTCGTTTTTTTAAAGTTTTGAATCGGAAAGAAACTTGACTGTTGGGTGAGACTGAGGCCATCTATGATTGGACGGCGGCGTTGGCGGCGATGGAAGGATTATTGATGACCTCGCCCAGAGACTCAAGCAATTCGGTACGGTAGTCGTCGAAATCACCGTCCACCTCAACAATGTTTTGGTGTTCAATCACCCACAGTTGACAATCTGTGTCCCTTATGAGTCGCTCGTCGTGGGACACTATAATGACGCCTGTGAAACAAATGAAGTGATGGGATTAAGGGGAGATAAGATAGACTTGACCAGGGGTTCAAATATCTCAATATTGTTCAGACTCGTTAACCCACACCAGAGTATTCTCTAGAGATCTCCTAAAACGCCCAGTAAGGCTCCAAGACCAAAACTTTGAGAGTAATCTTACTACAGCAATTTAATATCAGAAACTCTTTATTTCAACGTAAAAACACTTGAGAGGTGAATTACGTCGCTCAATACTAAAATACTTCAACATACAACATTTAGGTAAAAATTAAATATAAAACGAAGAACTCGACATCTTGAGGTCAACTGAGTGCCGGCAATAAGCATTCAAATTCGGTTGTCCGGGGGCCCAACACATCCGGTGTCTGCCTTAAGCCTGCCTATGTCTTACGTGGGAAAGGATTGCAAGCGCACGATCGAGCGAACAAGGCGATTCGCGCGAATTGCTTGCGTCGTCATTATGAGTGCCTTATGTGGTGTCGTCTTGTCGCTTATGGCTTTAACCTCAGTTGAATTTGAAAGATGCCTCCTATAACTTCAATGTTTTCCTTACTCTCCTCTTCTACTCGATTAATTGATTATTTACCGAGCAGAAATAGAAGGAAGAACAAACGTTAACGAAATATATCTTCTACGTGGCAAACTCGGGAGTTTCACCATCTATATGCTAAACTCAGTCAAAATGAAGATTTGTTTCTCTCGTACTTGACGATAAAGGTCGGAACGTTTGATTACGTACTTGATACCTACTTCCAAAATTGCTTAGCAAATATATTGAAGAGGCTTCGTGTCGTCCGTTAGATATATACCTGGAAAAACAATAGGGGAGGGTGCTGTACCTAGGGACAAAATTCAGATTTTGATTTTTTTGGGGCTTCCTGAAAGATTTTCACTTTGTTTTTTCGAGTAATTTATCTCTCTAAACCCTTAGTAATCTACCTTTTTTTTTGTAAATCTCTTGATTATATATTCTACATTCCACAACAGTTTTTTCAAAACCATGCTCCGTGTCCCTAGGTACATCAAGGTGATGTACCTAGGGACTGGCTGTGATGTACCTAGGGACAGTGTGTAAAGGAATCAGTGATTTACTCTTTTCACATTTTTTTTTTAATCAGTTTATTGAATAATTAGTTTATGAACTTTCTGAACTTATGAACATTCTCTTTTAATAAAAAAAAAACACATCTAAAATCATATGACAAAAAAAATAAAAAACTGAAAATCTGATTTAAGGCATGGCTTCTCAGGCCACATTGCAGATTGGAAAATGTTCAGGCTTATCCCATAAGGAATCCAGCAAATGACACTGGGAATGTCAACTGGTTTTCTCGTCTTTCAGTTCCACCTACAGTAATTGGGCCAGGAAGCTTGAGTATGATGTCTTCACCTGTCACTTCATATAATTTTGCATCTTTTTCTATTTTGAATTTATTTGAATCAAGACATTTTTTCAGATATTTCACTATAAAAAATCCTGAATGTTCATCCTGGATCTCTTCAACTTGGGCGACATGATGAGTGCTCGACATTTTTGATTTTGTTGAAATTCAACCTCACTTTTTTTATCTTTGGTTGAGATACTTTATCTTGTAGTTTATGTTTTTTGTTTCTCTCAATTTCATTCTTCTCTGGAGTATCAGTGAGAATGCGAGATTTTCCTTTTGCTCTACATTTTCTTGCTTGTTTTCTTGCAGCAGCTTTGGGGAAGGGTCTAATTGCTTCTGGTGTTTTTATGGTAGGCTTGTCAGAAATGGAGATTATTGAGTCTAGGGACGTCCCTAGGTACATCAAAAATTCTGTCCCTAGGTACATCACAGCACGCCATTTTGTTTGAACTGTTGTGGAAATTTTGAGGTTATATTTTTGGTTGATTTCTATATAAAAAGTATTAGCTTATTTCCTGAGCTTTGTAACCAAATGATTGAATTGTATGAAAATGGGATACTTATTACATATAAAAACGAAATATCAGAGGAGAAAAACTTACTTTCAACAGCTGAAAACAACAATCCATCTTTTTGAAAGCTATGATATCTTCCCACCCAAAATCATCAACACTGGAAGAAAATGGCTGGAGAAACAGGGCTGCCACCATCAGTAAATGAATTTTACCTCACTTACTTTAAGAGTTATTACCCCTGTCCCTAGGTACATCTATCTCCCCTACATGAAGAGAATATTTACGGCTCAAGTTCCCTTAGTAAAATTGTTTGGAACACATTCCGCACTTTTTGCTTCTAAAGACCACTCACTTTTTTCATATATGGGACCAAAGGCCAAATTTGCATGCCGCCGATTTTTATATTGCGGACTCATCTTGTTCAATAGAACCTCACGTTTTTGTATTTCGGAAATAAATGTTTCCATTTCGATCACCAAAACAACACAACACTTGACAAAATGGTGGACAATCTTTCAAGCGACTAGCGATTTGAGCGACAAAAAACAAACTGATCTGAAAATCAAAACTACGCGACTGAACGATGAACGCGTCTGAATCTGGAACGATGTCACGTAAGACACTTGCTTGAACTTCTATTGTTTAATCGCGCTAACAGATCGCGCTTTTCGCTCGCTCGCACTCCTTTTCCACTTGACAAGACACAACCCTATAGTGGCTTGCTATCGACCGAGCAGTCTCTCATCCATAGGCGAGAGAACGTTATAAAAAAGTTTCTAATCCTTCCAGGATCGTTACTGGAAAAGACGGGTATGATACACCCTAGAGATCGCAGCGCCTAGGGCAGCAATTCCAGCCATATAATAAAATGAGAAGAGTACTAGCCCACTCTTTGTGAGCCTTTTCCATTCAAGTTTGCCTCACATGTTGTGTAACTGGCTTCTCTGAATGGAGACTATTTATTAAATCTTTGGTAAGAATATCATTGCGTTATTATTTCTACAACAAGCCAAAAAAACCCAGGCCTGACTTTGTAGTAGTAGATATTAAGCTAATTTAAAACAGTTCAAACAAATCCAGTATTTATGTGAAAAAAATGCAGTTCAAGCAACTTACCGCCTTTGTAATCATTGATAGCATCGGCCAACGCGTCAATTGATTCTATGTCTAAATTGTTTGTCGGTTCATCCTATAAAAGAATAATAAGCAGATCTTGTAACATTCACAACGTATATAACATTCACAAGATAGTGACGTGATTGTGACATTCACAAATAACAAAGTTCCTGTGAAGGTTTTTTTTTTTTTTTTTTTTTTTTTTTTTTTTTTTTTTTTTTTTTTTTTAACAAAGGAAAAAAACATTTACAAGAACTTAGCTATTTGGCAGGTTACGGTCAGGAGCCAGGAGCAGAATTTTTACGTAGCAACCGCGCAAAAAGAACATTGGTATAAGCGTAATATGAAAAAGGGAATTTTATTGTTGCAACAGATAGCGGAAGATTAAAAAGAACCCAGTATAAATTGTCGAGGGTTTTGAACTATTTGAGTTTGCATGAGTCTAGGAAGTAAAATTAAAAGTTGTCTGTACTACGTAGTGAGGTTTACTATCATTCAAAAGTTGTTGGTCCCAAATACGTCTTTTGGACGATATGTAATGAAAATTCACAAATAGAAAAATCTCTAAATGAAGTTCATGAGCCGCTTGACTCATTTTCAAATTCAATACAATTGGCTTGATTCATTGTGAAAAAATTGACTTCAGAGTTTGTAAAGCTAATGTATCCGAAAAAAATGTCCTAGAGAGACCCTCAAATTAACGACTATTTGCTTTGAAAGAAGGATCAGGTTGACTCACCAATATGACCACATCAGGGCTATTGAGACAAAGCTCGGCGAGGGCGACGCGAGCCTTTTGACCGCCAGAGAGATCTTTCATTTTTATCGTATGAGCGTGACTCGAGAGGCCAAAAGTTCCTAATTGTTTCCGGGCTTTTTCATATGGTAAGTCGAAAAGACGCATGAGGTATTCAGATGGTGTCTCTTCAGCTGTGAGGTGTTCACCTGAATGTTGGTCAAATCTGCCTATTTTCTAAAATAAAAATGAACGAAGTAAATAAAAAAGTGCACATTACAGTTATACATATAAAGACAAAATAAGTTTTACCTAGCATCACGACCTAGGAATGATTTCGGTCAAACCTTGAGGAGTGCTTACCAAGCGATGATTTTTTCTCGCTTCTCCTGCTTGAGGAACCAGCTCTCCTACGAGGAGTTTGAGGAATGTAGATTTGCCAACTCCATTGGGTCCGACGATGGCCACCCTTGATGAGAGATCAATACCAAATTCCACATTGACAAATAGCGGCTTCTGGTCCGGGTAGTTGAATGTAACATCTGTACGAAGTAGAAACAGAGGACCTATGAAATAATAATCTAAATCTAAAATAAAAAACGCTGCAAATTCTTACACAGGAGTTGGTTATTCCTTAGACCAGGCGCACGGAGACTCATTTCTTCAACATGGGGGAAATGGGGAAAACAATGGGTGCGGCGGGCCCCAGACCCATTTCAATCGATTCAGGATCCAAAATTTAGTGGAAAATGATACCCCACATGCCCAGGTTCCAGAAATCTTGAAAACACATATTCGAAATGGATAATATATACCCAATTTGGCCCATAACTTCTTCTAGTGGGTGCTAATCGTTCTGGGACCCACTTCATTGAATTCGGCGTCCAAGATTTAGTGGAAATTTACCCCACTTGCCTAGATCGCCCAAAATCTCGAAAATCCATTTTCCAAAAAACACATTTTGACCCCTACCCCGCCCAAATTTGGTCCGATCGGGCTGAAAAGTTTGGAGGACCGTCCTGGGCTGGGAACAGACCCCTGACCCAAATTTCAGATTTTTAGAAAATTTTCTACTACCAAAAACGGCGCGTACGGCGGACGGACATTGACCTTTTGGTTGGTTATTCCTTGAATTATCAACCGATGTTTTCATGCAAATGGTCAACCTCTCTGATTCGGCTCAAAAATTTTTTCTGGACGTTTCATGGTGTCTAGATCAAAACGCTGCAAATTCTTACACAAGGGTTGGTTATTCGTCAGACCAGGCGCATGGAAACTTATTTGAAAACATGGGGGAAATGGGGAAAGCGGTGGGTGCGGCGGATCCCAGACCCATTCCAATTGATTCCGTGTCCATGATTTAGTGGAAAATGATACCCCACACGCCCAGGTACCGGAAATCTCGAAAACGCATATTCAAAATGGGTAATATATACCCAATTTGACCCATAACTTCTTCCAGTGGGTGCCGATCGTTCAGGGACCCATTTCATTTGATTCAGCGTCCGAAATTTAGTGGAAAATGATACCCCACACGCCTAGGTTCCAGAAATCTCAAAAACACATATTCAAAATGGGTAATATATACGCAATTTGACCCATAACTTCTTCCAGAGTGTGCCGATCGCTTTAAAACCCATTTCATTGGATTTAGCGTCCAAAATTTAGTGGAAAATGATACCCCACTCGCCTAAATCGCCCAAAATCTCGAAAATCTATTTTTCAAAAAACACATTTTGACCCCTACCCCACCCAAATTTGGTCCGATCGGGCTGAAAAGCTTGGAGGACCGTCCTAGGCCGGAAACAGACCCCTGACCCAAATTTCAGATTTTTAGAAAATTTTCTAATGGTTAATATATACCCAATTTGACCCATAACTTCTTCCAGTGGGGCAAATCGTACTGGTACCCATTTCATTGGATTCAGCACTCAAAATTTAGTGGAAAATGATACCCCACTCGCCTAGATCGCACAAAATCTCGAAAATCCATTTTTGAAAAAATTTCCGAAAAAACACATTTTGATCTTTACCCCGCCCTAATTTGGTCCGATCGGATTGAAAAGTTTCGAGGACCAACTAGAGCCAGAAACGGGTCCCTGACCAAAATTTCAGATTTTTAGAAAAAATTTTATACCAAAAACGGCGCGTACGGCGTACGGCCACTTGACTTTTTTGATCTAGACACCTTGAAACGCCTAGAAAAATTTTTTGAGCCAAATCGGAGAGGTTGACCTTTTTCATGAAAACAGTTTGCTTATTCAAGGAATAACCAACCAAAAATAGGTTGGGTGTAAGGTCGACCATCCCTCACACCTCATAGGGAGTCATAACCGATTGACGCTAGTGATGGCAAAAGGTTACCAGTGAGTCAATATTGCTAGTTCAACATCGTGGAAATTTGCTAGAAACGTTGATCATCAATTCATCTAGGTTTATGTGAACTCAAGGTTAAGGTTATGTAAATTAGTCCAGTTGCAACTTAGGCACATTAGTCAGAACAAACCGATTCACAAAACCACTAAAACTGCATCTTCCTTACCTTCATAATGTTACACCTACGTGCGGTACTTGTTGATATTTGTCACTACTATCAGTTTGATTTTTCACTTTCTTTCTAGCAAATCCCCCCTCCCCCCCTCATGGTCATCAAGTATCAAAGCTCGAGGTGTCAGCCCAGTTTGGTTGGCAGCCCATTGGTCTTCTTGACCTTCCCAGCTTGAGTCCTGCATCATAAAATGCACCCTTTTTCCATAAAATGACTAATTTTTTTCGGGAACATTTTGTTGAGCGATTGGATACTAATTCCAAATAAAAGTTACATACGTTAACCGATCTAAATGCTGACTAGCCATAATAAGCTTATAAAAAGAGCCTGCGAGCTCCGCTGAAGTTAGTTTCATAGTACTCTCCTTGCGGTTCACTTGTCCATGTAACGTGTAAATAAAGTTGTCTTTTTTTAAAAGACCCTCTTACGAATGCCATTCTTATCTTAAATGTAATAACTTGTACTTTTGTAAAAAAAAAAAAAAAAAATCGAATATAATTATAAATACGAATTCTCCCAACATTCACTTGTCATTAGTGCTCTTAATAATCTAGGGTTAATGCTAAAATTCAGAACATGTACGTCACACTCACTATAAAGACCGAGGATAGGCGGTTGAAGAGGCGGTGGATCAGGGAACGAGAATTTGACTATGTAATCTTTAGGTTTTTGAAGCAACTCCGTAGGTCCTTCATCTTCTTCGTTCTTTTGGAATTTACTGCGATTTTTTTCTTGTTTCCGCGTGAGCGCTTCTTTAGTTTTCTTTTCCTATTGAAATTTGTTGAAAGTATTTTAATAATATCTGACGAAATGAAGAACAAATCAAAAACATAAGGCACGTCCAAAACTCACGGCTTGTTTCTTTGATTGACCAGAAGATTTCATTTCTTTGATCTTTTTCTCTTGTTTCTCGTATTCTTTGATCATTTCCTTCCTCTTTTGAAGGTGCATTTTCTTGAACATAGAATAATTCCCTTTGTAGTAGTGGAGTTTGAGGTTGTCCAAGTGGATGATTTCATTGCAAACGTTGTCCAAGAAACTTTGATCATGAGAAACAATGAGGAGAGTTTTCTTCCAACCTTGCAAATAGCTGTAATGAATAAAAAGAGTAAAAATAAACATTATTGGATTAATGCATTGATGCTGTAATGGGAAATAGGAGCAGGAACGAGTGGGAAGTGACGAAATCTAGCTGTTAGAAAATACATAAAAACTGGCTCTATTGTTACGCGCTCTCATGATCCTATAATGGTATAATTCTTCCACCCCCAGAAAGCTCGGAAGTTTAAAACTGTAACTTTAACCTTTCAAAGGCAATACATCCAACAAAAACTCACTTATCGAGCCAAATCACAGCGTTCAAATCTAAATGATTTGTCGGCTCGTCGAGTAACAAGAGAGTTGGCTCAAGGAACAGAGCTCGTGCTAAGGATACACGCATTCTCCAGCCACCTGAGAAATTTTGCGTCGCCCTATTTTGCATGGAGCGAGAAAAACCGAGACCAGCCAATATTCGACGCGCTCTAGGCTCGGCTGAGTCAGAACCGATGGCCTTCAACTCTTCATACACCTAAAGAAGGTACAAAACAACAAAACTATAAAGAGCAATATTAAAGAAATATTTGAAAATATTCCATTTTTAGGAAAATCAGTATAAATTGTATGGCTTATGACTTCCGTCATTTTACATAGCATTTGAAAAATATTCACAAATTAATTTCAATATTATCAAAAAGTAAACACGACAGTCACCTCGGTGAGCCTATCTTGAACTTCTGCGTCACCCTTTTCAGCCTTCTCTTCAAGTTCTTTGCATTCCTTCAACAACGCGGTGCGATGGGTGTCGGCCTTTAAAACAGCCTCCACAGCGGGGGTCTCATCTGCGACCACCTCTTGCTCGCAGTATAAAATGTCAATACTGGGCGGAACGGGGAACACTTTATTTGCCAAATGCCGCAAAAGGGTGGTTTTTCCGTGACTGTAACAAAACGAGGACGAGTTAGTGGGGGAATAGTAAACAGTAAACTTTTACTTTTTAAATTGCAGCGTAATCGCGGCATGATAGAGTTGCCTATAGTTAAGCCTATAGGGGCATTGTGGTAAACACGTTTCACTAAGACACAAACAAAACGTAAAATTTATGGTAAGTGAAGTCACCAAGGCTGCTCAAGGGAGTGGAAGAAACTATCTCAGTATAGCAAGTGACGTTACGGAGCGGCTTGAGCAGAACACTGCTATTGAGGACAGAGAAATCACCGCATTCATTTGAGACAAATACTCTGCCACTACAGCAGTGACTTCATTGTTCCCTGAAACCCTTACGCGAACCGCTCGACTCATACATTTAATAACTTTAATGCACGACATGAGAATTGCGAGAATTGAAAATTGCGTCAACTGTCACCTGTGCGAGACACTGTCATTACCTCATCCACCATCCTTGATGATTGCTTGCCATACAATGTGAGTTGATTGAATACACTAAAAATGTTTCAGTGAACATTACACGATACAGCACAGCAGTTGAATCGCACGATTTCTCTTTGTTATATGTAAAAAATCTGCAAATTCTTACACACGGGTTGGTTATTCTTCGAATGGGGGGAACAGTGGGTGTGGCGGGTCCCAGACCCATTCCAATCGATTCAGGGTCTAAAATTTAATGGAATATGATACCCCACACGCCTAGGCACCAGAAATCCTGACACACACAAAATGGGTGGATACATACCCATTTTGACCCATAACTTCTTCCGGTGGTTGCCAATCGTTCTGGGACACACATCATTGAATTCAGCGTCCAAAATTTAGTGGAAAATGATACCCCACACGCCTAGGCACCAGAAATCCTGACACATACAAAATGGGTGGATACATACCCATTTTGACCCATAACTTCTTCCGGTGGTTGCTAATCGTTCTGTGACCCATTTTATTGGATTCAGCGTCCAAACTTTAGTGGAAAACTATACCCCACACGCCTAGGTAGCAGAAATCCCGAAAACACATATTCAAAATGGGTAATAAATACCCAATTTGACCCATAACTTCTTCCGGTGGTTGCCAATCGTTCTGGGACACACATCATTGAATTCAGCGTCCAAAATTTAGTGGAAAATGATACCCCACACGCCAAGGCACCAGAAATCCTGACACATACAAAATGGGTGGATACATACCCATTTTGACCCATAACTTCTTCCGGTGGTTGCCAATCGTTCTGGGACCCATTTTATTGGATTCAGCGTCCAAACTTTAGTGGAAAACTATACCCCACACGCCTAGGCAGCAGAAATCCCGAAAACACATATTCAAAATGGGTAATAAATACCCAATTTGACCCATAACTTCTTCCAGTGGGTGCCGATCGTTCTGGGACCCGTTTCATTGGATTCAGCGTTCAAAATTTAGTGGAAAATGACACCCTACTCGCCTAGATCGCCCAAAAACTCGAAAATCCATTTTTCAAAAAACACATTTTGACCCCCCCCCCCCCCCCCAAATTTGGTCCGATCGGGCTGAAAAGTTTTGAGGACCCGTCTCGGCTGGGAACAGACCCCTGACCCAAATTTCAGATTTTTAGAAAATTTTCTACTACCAAAAACGGCGCGGACGATGGACGGCGTACGGTGCTTGGAATGGGAGGTCAATATGGACGCCACTCAGAGCGACCACGCAATGCTGAGGATACATATTGGCGTAAGCCAGACTGGATCCAGCCCATCACACAAACGTATCCGTACCAATGGCATCAGCAAGGCAAGGATGACATCATTCCTAGCATCGGAGATGACCTCAGCAGCCCACAAACTGATGTGGCCTGCATCAACACCAAGCGAGATCGACGAGAAAGTGGCAGTTATGACGACCATCCTCCACCATGAAATTGGGAAGCTGGCACCCCGAGTGAAGAACACCACCCAATGCCCATGGTGGACAGATGTGCTGGCGTCCCTCAAGAGGGAGGCCAACGCCAAAAGGCGTTATTTCCAGCGAGCCCCACTCCATGAGATTAGAATCTCCCGGCGAGGGACGTACCTGCAGGCCAAGAGAGCGTTCCAAAGAGCACTAAAAAGGGGTCAAAACAAGCAGTTGGAGGCAATTTGTCGAGGAGCAAGACATGTCAAACGTTTGGGGACTCCACACTAAGATCGTGCGAGACAAAATCTCTGCAAGACCTGCTGTAACACCATTTGGCGTAGAAGCAGCAAGTTTCACCCAAATAGGGAACGCCCTCTTGGAAACAGCCTTTCCCGCAGATTCAGAAGAAGGAGAAAACAGGGAGCATGCAGAGACGCGCACAAGAGCAAGACAGAGCCCACCCCAGAGAGACACCATGGAGCCTTGGACCATGGAGGAACTTCGGCTGGCAATCAAGACACTACGAGCGTCAAGTGCTCCTGGCCCAGACCTAGTTGAAGTAACCACCCTCCAATGCGGGCTGGGGGCAATAGAGGGGAGCCTCCTGCAACTTATGGCGGACTGTGCAGCATGCAGGTACTTCCCAAAGGCGTGGAAAACCGCTGCAATTTGCGTGTTTTTGAAACCAGGCAGACCACCAGCCAACCCAGCATCGTACAGACTCATCTCTCTCTTGCCCATACTTGGGAAAGTCTTGGAGAAAATGATCATTGGGCGGATCTTGGGGAGCAGCAGCTACAGCCCCCACCCTCGCCAGTTTGGAGGTATAAGGGGGAAATCCACAACGGATGCCATTATGTCACTGAAGGAGGGAGTAGAACAATCCCAGCATAAGTATGCGTTCGTGCTCCTCTTTGACATCAGCAAGGCCTTTGACCGCATGTGGTGGCCTGCAGTGAAAGACGTGCTGCTCCAGAGTGACCTCCCTCCAGGAATGCTCCACCTGTTACGCAGTTTCCTGGACAGGCGTAAAGCAACCCTCTACGACTATGGCGCCAGTTGCCACAGGGAGGTTGAAATGGGCTGCCCCCAAGGGTCTGTGTCTGGCCCCTACCTGTGGACCCTTCTCTTCGACAGATTGCTAGCCAGGCTCACTGATGCTGGCATGGACCCATACGCGTTTGTCGACGACCTGGCAGTTCTCCTGACTGGCCGCACCAAGGCAGAGATTGAGTTGAGGGGCCAAGAGGCTGTCCACATCATTAGCAACTGGTGCTGTTCTGTGAAATTGCATCTTGCTGCTGACAAAACGGTCATGTGCCAGCTCAAAGGGGGCTTGAACACAAGGAGCCCACCAGTTATCCGCATCAACGGCCAAACTATCAGGTATGACCACCACCCTAAGTACCTGGGTGTGCTGCTGGCAAAGAGCTTTGATCCTTCAGCACATCTTTCAGAGGCAAAGGCTAAAGCCCTGGCATCCTTTGGCAGAACAAAAATGCTTGCACGGGTCGCTTGGGGCATCCAATACCAAAGCAAGGCAATCATGTACGTAGCCCTCTTTGAGTCAGTTATGCTGTACGCCTGCCCGGCGTGGACAATGCAGGCGCGAAGCAGGCACTGGGTGGAGATGATCAGAGCACAGCGCAGCGCACTCCTGATGGTCACACGCGCCTACCGGACAGTTTCTACAGACGCACTCCAGGTTATAGCAGGCACAATGCCAATGGACATCCGTGCGAGAGCAGTGGCAGCAGGATGGATGCTGAGCCATGGCAGAGGGAGCCCCATACCCGGCTGCAGCACATCAGAGAAGGTGGAGCAGTGGTCCATGGAGGAATGGCAAAGAAGATGGTCGGCATCTACAAAGGGAAGGCACACATACAACATCTGGCCAGACATTGCAGAGCGAAGGAGGAGCAATATATTCACCAACATCGACCATTTTGTCTCCCAATTCCTGACGGGCCACGGGGACTTTGCAGCCAAACTACATGTATTCAACCTTAAGACACCTCTCCCTCTGCGAATGCGGCCAGGTAGAGACGGCCCACCACGTCTTCATGGAGTGCCCCAAATACACAGCTGCAAGAGACAACTCGCAGACATCAGCGGTAGCACCAAACGGAGAGGTCTCTTGGAGGGAAGCTGTAAGAACAAGAGCGAACTTCAGCGCAACAACGAGATTTGTGCACACAGTCATGCAGGCCAAAGGATGGCCTATGGCCAGACAAGCCAATAACCCTCCTCCTGGTCCCGCCCACGCAGTCTCCACAGGGCCCATCCCGGGCGCTGCTCTGAGCAGTGGCGAATAGCGTGGCAGGAGTTGAGTGGAACCGACCGTCTAAATGAGCAAGAGCCCTCCCCCCCTATAAGAGCCAATAGGCGAAGGAATAGGGAAAGAAAGGCAAGATGAAAGGACGGCGTACGGCGGACGGACATCGACCTTTTTTGATCAGGACATCATGAAACGTCCAGAAAAAAATTTTGAGCCGAATCGGAGAGGTTGACCATTATCATGAAAACATAGGTTGATTATTCGAGGAATAACCAACCAAAAGTGAAAATTTGCCTCACCCATTGGGTCCTACCAGTCCGTACCGCCTTCCACTGGCAATCAGCAAATTGGCGTTTGTGAACAACTCTTTCCCCTTAGCCGAAATGCTAAAATTTTCCACCTGAAATCCAACAAAATCATAGTAAATGAGGGAAATAGAAGAAATAGAAAACGCGTGAAGATGGGTCTAAATATTTTTGGAAGCGCGTCATATCAGTCGCTCACGCGTTCGGAACACACCCCCGACGTAGAGCCTGTCACGGCACTCACTCACTTTGATGTCGACTGCGTTTTCAAAATTGTCGAGCTGATTTTTCGATCTCTCGGGCAATGACACGGTGAAGTTTTCTCCAAGTTCGCTATGACCTTGGCCTCCTTTTTTTGTCAACGTTTCCATTTGTTTCTTGTAATCTTGCTGAAGTAATAATTGATTCACAAATTATTCTGAGAGACAGGTGAAAGAGGTTGGACTTTTTTGTTAAGACTTTTGGATTTTCCCACCGAACCTTACTTTAGGCGTTTACTCACCTCTTTTTTTAGTTTCTTTTTCTCCTTGTGAGTGAGCTTCTTCCCTGCTGGAGCCGATGCTAAACAAACAGCAAACAGTTCATACAGTCTCATAGTTGCACCTTGATTTTTAGGCCCATCAAAAACACAATACTTTGTTTGTTTCACATTGACAATAAAATTAGATTTTTAATCACTGTATCACTTGTATTGTTGTTAAATAACTAACAGTAAAAACGTGATGAATTTCTTACCAGTTTCCTTCATCTTTTCATCAACGTCATCGTTCAACCCTTCGTCTTCAATACCTCCATCCTCCACCGGGCACGGCTTGGCTTTGGCTTTATTATTTCGCCTATCATCATGTTTCGGCGGAACGGGCTTTTTCTTGGAAATGTGGACGCTTTCTAGTTGTACAGCAACTTCATTGGGTAGTTCCTGTACCGAACAGTGACGAAGCCATTAACTAATTTAAAAAAGTGTGCTTCACCAAGACCTAGGTAGCCGGACATTAATTCAAACAAATTTTCAATTATAGTGAGACACAACATTGATTACATTAAAAGAAGGCTCCGTCTAACCCAACGTATTTGGTACTTCCTACACTGATGTTGCAAGGCTTAAATAGGAGGCTTGTTTGATCAGACATACATGAGATAAATACGGGTAATTAATTTCTTCCACCAAGAACCCAACCAAGATTTCTGGTTCATGACGTGAGGGTACCTTGCCAGCTATGAGACTGCTATATTACTGTCATCGCAAATAGCAATCCTACCAAACAATACTCAATCGGTAAACAGTTTAAAAATATTGAAACGCCTGCAGATTTGAGGTCCAAATGTCCGTTATACAGACTTGGTTCCCATCACTTGGATAGGAGTACAAATGTGGGAATTAAATTTCATTGCCCTCTCTACTTTTATGAGCTCGGCAATGCCCTCACGATGTGTACAAATGATTAAACTCTGCATGCGATTATACATAAGGCAGACGTAGAAGTGGATTGCATTTTAAACATTTTATAAGGAAACCGCAATGAACAGGTGAACAAAACACGCGAAACAGGAAACTGAATAGATAGTGGGAACCATTCCAATATGACGGGCAGAAGAGGGTAAGAACTGCGTCCCATTAAAATTGAATGATACTGGATAAACCTCTTCTCTTGCGGCGACGTCAACAATGCCAAGGGGGCCTTCGCCAAATTCAACAAGCTGAATTCGTTTTCAATGCAAAGATAGACGATATGATCACATATCTACAGGATGAATAAAATCAGGACAAACATGAGTGTAGCTGTAAATTTTCTGAGCCACAGACAAACAGATTTGACTCGTGAGGGCCAAAATTATTGAGTACCTTTTAAAGGAGAGAACGACCATTTACGTTGCCTGCTGAAATCACATAGGATATCAATCAGGGGAGGAAATACACTAGTAATTGTGTAGTTCTCCTCTCACTGCAGTTGCAGAGACTGTTTCACGAATAAAGTTTGTGGCAATGAGCACGGTACGCAGGGAAGCAGCAAGCATGACGGCCACAACACACAGCGGGGCAATAACAGGGTTGACTGTGGAAACCTTTGTATTGGATGACACCGGCTCTGTATATCTGTGAGAGCTGATTTTACACGTAAATTGGCATTTTAACACATGGAATATGCCGGCAAGGAGCCTGAGCTTTTTGTAGAGTCTGTAGGCCCAAAAATGTAGGCTAACCTGACCTCTGCCACCACCACTCACAATCACCACATAACACAAGACCACAGAATCCTAGCAGCTTCCTACAGACGTATGTAATCAGTTAGAACACAACATTCAATGTCAACACAGGCACACGTACATGTAACACTCAAGCACTAAGCTCACATTCATCTCCTTGAGCCTTCTTCGAGTTCTTTCTGCAATTGGGTGATACGACGATCGTCTTCCCTTAGCGACGAGCTCTTCTGACTCTTCCTTTTCTTCTGATGCTGCAGGGAGAATCAGCACCCGTCGCCTCGGTGCTCGCGAAACATTTTCATCTTCAGACTTGAAACGCAGTTTGTCTACCTTTTCTTCGTCATCACCCGCCACTTGGGCATCCTCCCCACAAAGATCGAGTGCGCTGATTGACGATCTTTTTGATCCCTTCACAAACAATATTGAAGTAAATTCGTCTCTATGTCCGACCACAAGGTACCGTAAAGACCGTTCCGCATTAAATTTGAAAGTTCTTATTCATTTTCAGTGTGCTCTATCTGCTCTTACAACTTCCTTGGCCTGTTATTGGTAAAAATGCTGCAAATTTTTTCACAGGGGTTGGTTATTCCTCAGACCAGTAGAATGGAAAGTCATTCCAATCGATTCTGCGTCCAACATTTAGTGAAAAATGATACCCCACACGTCTAGGTACCAGAAATCTCAAAACCCATATTTGAAATAGGTAGGTACATACCCATTTTGACCCATTACCTCTTCCGGGGGGTGCCAGTCCTTCCGAGGCCCGTCTCATTGGATTCAGCGTCCAGAATTTAGTCGAAAATGATACCCCATACCTAGATCACCGAAAATCCATTTGTCGAAATACACACTTGAGCCCCCCCCCCCCCCCCCTTCTCACCTAAATTTGGTCCAATAGTGCTGAAAAGTTTCAAGGACCAACTGAAAAACGGACCCCTACCGAACGTTCAGATTTTTTGAAATTTTTCTACTACCAAAATCTTATTTTATCCATGCTTATTTTGATCCAGAGACCTGGAGCCGAATCGGATAGGTTAATTATTACGCATAGGTTAATTATTTCCAACCAAAAATTGCCGAAAATATCGAACATGGGGGAAACAGTGGATGTGGCGTGTCCCGGACCCATTCCAATCGATTCAGGGGCCAAAATTTAGTGGAAAATAATACTCCACACGCCCAGACCGCCGAAAATCTCAAAATCCATTTTTCAAAATACAGGTTTTGACCCCCACTCTCCCCCATCAAATTCGGTCCGATTGGGAAGTTTCGAGGACCAACTAAAGCTGAAAACGAGTCCCTGACCCGAATTTCAGATTTTTAGAAAATGTTCTACTACCAAAATTGGCGAGGAAGGTGGGCGGAACATTCGCTTGTTTTGATCAAGATGCAACATAGGTTGATTATCCAAGGTACGTTAGGGGTCCTTAGGTTGTACACTTTTCGTTGTACATTTCAGTACCCTATCGAGAAAAAATAGTAGACAGGTAGGACACAGGATACTGGACTACGTTAGTACATACATGTCTTTACAAAAGTATTACATCTGGTCACCGTAAATATAATAAGTAGACAGGTACCCAGTCTGACCCTTACCCACCTCCAGAGAACACCAACGAAAGCCGGAAACAATTTTCAGATATTTAAAAAAATTTCTACTGCCAAAATCGGCGTACGGACATTGCTTATTTTGAGGTAGAACGTATCTACCTTGAAACGCCTAGAAAAAATTTTTTAGGCCGAATCGGAAAGATTTGACTTTTTGCATGAAAACAGGTTGATTATTCAAGGTATTAACCAACCAAAAAAGGCAAAATGTCCGTCCGCTGTTTTTGGTAATACAACATTTTCTAAAAATCTGAAATTTTTGCTCACGGACCTCTGTCAGCAGCCCTCGGGAAATGACTCCAACCGGCAGAAGTGCTGTTTGTATAAGGTCATATTTTTCCTGCTAGGCTTCAATGCTAGTACATCGTAATATCCTTAACTTAGATCCTTTGCTTAGACTATCAGGAAACGCACCTTTTCGAGTGTACCATCATCTTCGACATCTTCATCGCTGGCAAACTCAACCTCCTCATCCGGTGCTTCAGGCTGGAGTTTGGCGTATGTTACAAGATTCTTAGCTTTTGATTTCTTCACTGGCATAATTTCGTAGTCCAACCCATCTCCGGCATCTTGGAGTAGATCAATTTCAGGCTCATCCCCATCACTCCAATCCATGTTTTTCCCTGAAATCCCATATTTATAATAATTACACACTTTTTAGAGATAAAACGCTGCAAATTCTTACACAGGGGTTGGTTATTCGTCAAACCAGGCGCATGGAAACTAATTTAAAAACATGGGGGAAATGGGGAAAACGGTGGGTGCGGCGGGTCTCAGACCCATTCCAATCGATTCAGTGTCCATGATTAGTGGAAAATGATACCCCACACGCCCAGGTACCAGAAATCTCATAAACACATATTCAAAATGAGTAATATATACCCTATTTGACCCATGACTTCTTCCAGTTGGTGCCAATCGTCCTGAGACCCACTTCATTGGATTCAGCTTCCAAGATTTAGTGGAAAATGATACCCCACACGCCTAGGTTCCAGAAATCTCAAAAACACATATTCAAAATGGGTAATATATACTCAATTTGACCCATAACTTTTTCCAGTGGGTGCCGATCGTTCTGGGACCCATTTCATTGGATTCAGCGTCCAAAATTTAGTGGAAAATGATACCCCACTCGCCTAAATCGCCCAAAATCTCGAAAATCCATTATTCAAAAAACACATTTTGACCCCTACCCAAGAAAATTTTCTACTACCAAAAACAGCGTGGACGGCGTATGGCGGACGGCGGACGGACATTGACCTTTTTTGATCTAGACATCATGAAACGTCCAGAAAAAAATTTTGAGCTGAATCGGAGAGGTTGACCTTTTGCATGAAAACATAGGTTGATTATTCAAGGAATAACCAACCAAAAAGGTCAATGTCCGTCCGCCGTCCGCGCCGTTTTTGGTAGTAGACAATTTTCTAAAAATCTCAAATTTTGGTCAGGGGTCTGTAACCGGCCTAGGACGGTCCTTCAAGCTTTTCAGCCCGATCGGACCAAATTTGGGCGGGGTAGGGGTCAAAATGTGTTCTTTGAAAAATGAATTTTCGAGATTTTGGGCGATCTAGGCGAGTGGGGTATCATTTCCCACTAGATTTTGAACGCTGAATCCAATGAAATGGGTCCCAGAACGATCGGCACCCACTGGAAGAAGTTATGGGTCAAATTGGGTATATATTACCCATTTTGAATATGTGTTTTTGAGATTTCTGGAACCTAGGCGTGTGGGGTATCATTTTCCGCTAAATCTTGGAAGCTGAATCGATTGGAATGGGTCTGGGACCCGCCGCACCCACCGTTTTCCCCATTTCCCCCATGTTTTTAAATAAGTTTCCATGCGCCTGGTTTGACGAATAACCAACCCCTGTGTATTTTGATCTAGACATCATGAAACGTCCAGAAAAAAAATTTGAGCTGAATCGGAGAGGTTGACCATTTGCATGAAAACATAAGTTGATTATCCAAGGAATAACCAACCAAAAAAGAGTCCAAAGACTGACTGCGTGAACAGAACAATAAACGCTTACAGTGAAAAACATATTAGTAAATAATAAGTTATATTGACATTCAATATCGGCCTCTAATTACTTGTAAGACGATCTGTACTTCGTTTGTACCTGACCAAAATTTCTTAATCGCACTTTGATTCAAAAGACGCGGTTTGACGGAATACGATGTAGTGATCTTCACAAGTCGCGTGATATCGAGCACTCCCTGCCACACAGAGGTCCAAGTATGTCCCAGCTAAGATATCGAAAATGACAAACCTGAAAATCTCACCTTTTCCTTTTTTCTTCTTGGTGGGCGCTTTTGCCTTTGGAGGCACTTTGTCAGTCCCTTTTGAATCCGCCTCTTCATCAGAATCATCGACTTTCTTTCTAGCTCCTTTTCTCATTTCCTTCTTACTCTTTACCACGACTGCATCTTCGGACGCATCGCTATCGAAATCCGCTCTCTTATTTCTTCCCCCTTTCTTTTTATTGTCCTTTTTTGACGTCGTTTCTTTCTCAACATCTGGAACACACTCTTCGTCCGAGTCACCCTTCTTCCCTTTGTTTCTTCGCGGGGGCATTTTCTTAATTCGAAACTATAAACTTAAAAGCAATAGTTTGGCAAATGAACACTGAGATACAATAAAATTCAAGTAGGAGCAAGAAGGAGTGGCTTTGAAGTCATGGAACGTCCACGCGGTTGACTTGAAATTGTACTCGTACTCAAAATCCTTGCCAATTGCAAGTTGATAACATCATGGATTCTTCTATGATAACATCACGGCATGGAAGAAGGATCTTTTGCGATCACTAGCACTAGCGCCTCTCCATCAAAAGTGTGGACAACAAGTGCGTTCTGTAGGCAATTAAAAGAACTAAGCTAATCGTCATGTAGATTGTTGAAAGTATGCGAGTGTTTTCTTTTAGCTTTTAGTTTTCTGAATTCCGACGTAGTTTTTTTTTTAATTTACAGTCTTAACCGATTTCCCGGCAACAACTCCAGTATAGGTAGCCCCTTGTCATCAAACCCATACATCGAATGGGGTTACATATCGATACTTGTCTGCCTATCAGGTGATATTACCATATTTCTGTAATTTTTCACATTTTACAGACATTTATTTATTCATTTTATTCAAATTACCGCCATTTGAATGCCATGCTACGGTTGGGTATTATCGATTAATGACAGCTTTTGATAGTATCGGTCCGATAAGGAACTCCTAGTTGTCCACACAACTTTAAAAACCCTTCTTCCATGATTTATAAAAATATTGAATATTGGAAAACTCAATTCTTCAAAATGTGAACGTCACTACTGTTCTCTCCTGACGATAGGCGCACGGCTTCGAGTCGTCTGAAGATGATCGAATGTTGCCACAGACCCCAACAACACTCATTCGCTATCCTATTCATTCATTCGAAGTATATAATATCCCATTTCAATGGGCAAATGTTCATCCCGTTTGCATGCATTTCCAACCAATTAAATGTATTAATGCTATTTGAGGACTTATATTTTGTTCAAATTATAATAATCTTATATTGAAATTATATTAAAATTTATTATATATTTGTTTTCAACAGTTTCTTAAAGCTGCGATTGAAATAATTAATTAATATAATAATGTGCACCTAATAATTCTGTGTTAATTTTTCATTTTTTTGCTTCAATCAATTATTACTTCGACATACAGAAAATAGCACAAAAAATCAATCGTTTAATGAAGTCAGGATTAACTGAAAGGACGAAGAAGGTAGGTAGGGTAAACTTCAAACTAAAAAAAAAAAAAAACTTTTTTACTATTACTGGTCCCAGTCTAGTAAATTTATAATCCACACCATCATTCACAGGTTTGTTCTATGTAGAAGCAATGCTGCTGTGCACGAAGGTAAAGGAGCCCCTACATGATCAGTTTTACTGACAGTCTGGTGCCTCCGAGATTTACGCAAGATGAGTGAAGTAGCAAACTGATCGTCTAGAGGGGTGAGTGATGGTTGAGTCAGTGCTGGGAGATGATTGAAAGAAACCTTGAATTTCGGACTGAGTGAAGCGGCAAACTGACCGTGTAGAAGGGTGATTGAGAGTCAGTTCGTCTCACTTTTCGAAGGCATACTAAAAAAATCTGCAAATTCTTACACACGGGTTGGTTATTCCTCGAATGGGGGAAACAGTGGGTGTGGCGGGTCCCAGACCCATTCCAATTGATTCAAGGTCCAAAATTTAGTGGAATATGATACCCCACACGCCTAGGCACCAGAAATCCTGATACATAAAAAATGGGTGGACAGATACCCCATAACTTCTTCCGGTGGGTTCCAATCGTTCTGGGACCCATTTTATTGGATTCAGCGTCTAAACTTCGGTGGAAAACTATACCCCACACGCCTAGGTAGCAGAAATCCATCATTTTTGCCTTTTGGACACAATCAATTTTTCCTGTATGTATAGTAAATTTTTACCTAGTTGTTAAAATCAAAAATTAGTAAGCGATGTTATAAAATCGATTAATCGGTAGCAAAACATTTATTTTTTTTAAATTAAGTCGGCAATCGATTTTTATCCCCGTGCGAGTTCACTGCTCTATAATTCCTAATCAAGTTTACTCCTTCTCTATCGTTATATCTATTTATTGATAAACCGACAAACATGGGAGAAAAGTTGGTAAATCTCTAGTATATGGGGCGCGGTGATAACGGCGGCACAGATATCGAAAGCACACAATCGATTGTTGTGGATGACGTCATATGTTGCCGTATTTTCATCATGTTTTCACGTCCATTGTTTCAAAAATATAAACAATACCTAATTATATAAAATAATTATACAATACAAACAAAAACAACATAAAATAATTATACAATTTGACTGAAGACTGAAGGAGTGACGTCAGACGGACAATCGATCAGCTTGTTGTTCGAGTGAAATCGATAGTTTGTTATCTCTGCTCCATATACTATAGTCCAGCCGAAAATTTTTCTTCCATGACCGACTAGAAAGGAACAGGCAGGACCCTGGTAATAAGCTTTTTCGGCTCTAACGTGAATTTTTCAACGTAGCGTACATCTTTTTAATGAACTGTTTTGCCAAAAGCGACACGAGAAGAAATCAATATTTGGTAGCGGTAAAGTAGAACCTTTCAGTTGATTTATGTATCTCCTGAGGGATACCTAGTGTTGTCCACGATCCCCCTCTCGGGAAAGAATATTGCTAGAAGATATTATCACGTCCACCGAAAATTCGTTGCATACTTGTATCATTAAAATGATTTAGGTTGAACTGTGCTATTAGGTGCGCACCCCCTGTTATCACTTATGACCTTCCTACACGTTTCGATATATCGAGTTAAATACACAACAGGGATGTTTTTTTTTCTTTCCAAATACGCCCCCATGTTAAATACACAACAAAATGTTCAAATATGTTGCAGAAAAAATGTTTTAAGTTATGTAACCTCCATTCCTAAATTCGAAGTATCGAGGGAACTAAGTTCTTTCCTTCGATATATCGAATTTAGTGATAAGAGGGGGTGCGCACCTAATTCGACAGTTTTACCATGATTTATTTTCCTTTTTTATTTCCTTGCTGTCTTTTATTCATGTTGATCCACGAGTTGTTAATCGTGGAAGTGGTTGAACTGTGCTATTAGGTGCGCACCCCCTGTTATCACTTATGACCTTTCTACACGTTTCGATATATCGAGTTAAATACACAACAGGGATGTTTTTTTCTTTCCAAATACGCCCCCGAGTTAAATACACAACAGGGATGTTTTTTTCATTCCAAATACGCCCCCGAGTTAAATACACAACAGGGATGTTTTTTTCTTTCTAAATACGCCCCCCAGTTAAATACACAACAAAATGTTCAAATATGTTGCAGAAAAAATGTTTTAGGTTATGTAACCTCCATTCCTAAATTCGAAGTATCGAGGGAACTAAGTTCTTTCCTTCGATATATCGAATTTAGTGATAAGAGGGAGTGCGCACCTAATTCGACAGTTTTACCGTGGAAGTTGATTCTAGGTTCTCAGAGTAGCCGTTTGTCTCAAAGTTGCCGGTTTTTTTCTTAACATCCGTCCCTTCCTAAAGTTTTCATTTTGGATCTCTGTAGGTACTTCTACGGTTAATAATCTCGGTTCTTGTGGCGCGGTTGTATCTCTGATTTGCTCCATTAAAAATGAACGGCGTGAGACCTGTGCTGAAGACTGCGAAAACATATGGCTTTTCTTCTCATCTCATGAAGAACACCGTTAAAATTGGCGGTCTTAAATCGTGGACCGGTGGCATCGAGTACGAGGGATTTAGATACTTCCCAAGGTTCGTTTATGATCAGACTCTTAACTAATGGGAATGAAAATATAATATGATCTACATTTTTATCTCACTTTTTTCAGGGACCCTAATTACCAAGATCCGCCCTACGAACCTACCAAGCTATTTATGTTGCAGTCGACCAAACCATTCAAAGGAAACGAATGGAGGCTGAAGAAAATTCTTAAACATTTTGATCTACATGGAAAGGTAAGGATAACCGTGTTAGTTTTCAATCCTTGAGGCGGGTGATTGACTTCGTGCGGAACGAAACTACTAATTACTGAAGATATGTTATTAACAACTGACGATACCAAATTAAGGCTGGCCGTCCACTGGACGCGAATTCGCGCGAAGAGGCGAAGTACGCGATTTCAAACGAAGAGTTCGCCTCTTAACAAACACTATTATTCGTATAGGACCCCGTCCACTGCAAGCGCCATGATCGATTTATCGATTTCCATCGCCAGGTTCGCCAGTTCGCGCGTTTGGAATCAAACATGTTTGATTCCCTTCGCCTCTTCGCGCGAATTCGCGTCCAGTGGACGGCCAGCCTTATGGAACTTCTCCATAACCGTGGGGTTCAGATCCTCATGAACGGTTGAGGTGTCTTGAAACTTCTGCCTGGGTGCGAAATTACAGTCAAATCAAGGCAAGGTAATTCGAGGTAAACCGGCTCATGAGGGACTCAACAGAGCATAGACCCCGCATTGATCTCTCACTATCAAAACTTGGTAATGGACACTACCCCCAAACTTCAATTTTTGCCCGTCGATGTGGATTGCGTGAAAAGAGCCATCAAGGCGATTTCATCGAACGCCATGGGGCCTGATAACATTTCCTGCATTTTGATTAAAATAGTTGCTGAAAAGGTCGCTCCAACTTTGGTTCATATCTTTAATTGTTCAATAGAAAAAAATCAATATCCAGATAAATGGAAAATGGCCTTTGTACTCCCTCTGAATAAAAAGAATCCTGTGAAGGACTTTTGTGATCTAAGACCAATTACAGTAATAAGTGTCCTAGCAAAAGTTTTCGACAAAGTAATGTTTGAGCAATTTTCGGCGTTCGTAGAAGAGAATAATATCATAGACATCTATCAGTCATGTTACCGGAAGCATCACAGCACACAAACAGCTCTCATCGATGTGACTGACAACATTAGAAAAGGTATAGATGAAAGGGAAGTCACAATTTTTAGAAGCCTCGACCTAAGCCATGCCTTTAACAGCGTAGATCACGAGATTATTCTTGCAATATTTAAGTCCATCGGTTGTCAAGACTCTGTAATTTCATGGTTTCGATCCTACCTAACTAAACGTAAGCAGCGAATAAAATTAAGATCGGGCTTGATGTCATCATGGGCTGAACTTGAGAGAGGGACGCCTCAGGGAACGACGTTCTCTGCTTTGATTTTTTGTATATATATTAATCAACTCTCATCAGCAATAACAATGTGTCGTAGAAGTGGATATGCGGATGATTTCTATGTCTACTTGACCTGTAAGGTAGAGCATATCGGTGATGCTATTACCTCTGTAAATAATGATCTTGAAAACTTGTCACAATGGCTTCGAAAACACGGATTAATTCTCAATGCAAGAAAATGTTGTGCTATGATCATGGGGCATTCTCGACTGCTTTCTAGTATATCGTTGGTGAATATCCCTAAACTTGTGATTAATAGCACCGAAATTAATTACGTACAGAAAATGAGATGTTTAGGAGTGATTCTCCAGCATGACCTTGCGTGGTCCTCTCAAACGGAGGTTATTGTAGGGAGGATACACGCAATGTTATATGCTTTTCGCAACTTAATGTATAGCCGATCTGTAGCACTCAAAGTAACATTATTTAAATCATTAATCATGCCTCACCTTAGCTATAGTGCAGCAGTAATGTGTGACCTTAATTCGACTTGTCGCCTTAAGCTTCAAAGAGCATTAAATAGTTCAGTCAGATTCATACTCAATCTTAAGTTTGATGACCGTATTTATGATAAATTCAAAAGATTGAAGATTCTAAAAATAGATGAATTTATACAGTACTCCATATTAGTGTCAATGTTCAGAATCATATAAGTAGGAAAGCCAGTGTACCTTGCCCAACAATTTGCCACTTTCTCGCAGGTTCATGATGCGGAAACGAGAAACCGAGATACCACCTTTAGAGTACCATTAGCTCGTACTACTGCATATACAAAAATCTGCAAATTCTTACACACGGGTTGGTTATTCCTCGAATGGGGGAAACAGTGGGTGTGGCGGGTCCCAGACCCATTCCAATCGATTCAGGGTCCAAAATTTAATGGAATATGATACCCCACACGCCTAGGCACCAGGAATCCTGACACATACAAAATGGGTGGATACATACCCAGTTTGACCCATAACTTCTTCCGGTGGGTGCCAATCGTTCTGGGACACACCTCATTGAATTCAGCGTCCAAAATTTAGTGGAAAATGATACCCCACACGCCTAGGTAGCAGAAATCCCGAAAACACATAATCAAATTGGGTAATAAATACCCAATTTGACCCATAACTTCTTCCAGTGGGTGCCAATTTTTCTGGGACCCATTTTATTGGATTCAGCGTCCAAAATTTAGTGGAAAATGACACCCCACTCGCCTAAATCACCCAAAATCTCGAAAATCCATTTTTCAAAAAAACCCTACCCCCTCCAAATTTGGTCCGATCGGGCTGAAAAGTTTCGAGGACCCATCTCGGCTGGGAACAGACCCCTGACCCAAATTTCAGATTTTTAGAACATTTTTTTCTACTACCAAAAACGGCGCGGACAATGGACGGCGGACGGCGTACGGCGGACGGACATTGACCTTTTTTGATCAGGACATCATGAAACGTCCAGAAAAAAATTTTGAGCCGAATCGGAGGGGTTGACCATTATCATGAAAACATAGGTTGATTATTCAAGGAATAACCAACCAAAATCGTTTTTATGTCAGAGTATTCTGTACCATAATGGTTTGTCCACTGATTTGAAACAACTGAAAAGTGTTCCAACCTATAAGAAGCACCTTAAAGAAGAGTTACTAGCCAAATATTAGAAGAAAAAAAACTAAATAAATAAAGTTATATAAAAAAAAAAAAAAAAAAGTATTATTGTGATGCATGTTAGTTATAATTAAGTTTCGGAGGAGTGTATATTTATTTTAGTCCATATCGACGACTGAGCCATGTATTTTCATTGTTTTATATTGTTGTTGTAAAATCTGGTTAGGTGGAAGAATGGTCGAGCTTCGACCAAACCTCGCCAGACAAATAAAAGACGTTATCAATCAATCAATCAATCTCTCTCTCTAAAAAAGCTAAAAAATGTAAAGACGAAAGAAGAAAATCAATCAGACAACTGGAAAGAGCTCATTAAAAAAATTAGTAGTAACTGATTCTTGAAATTTAGACAAAAAACGAAAATAATCAAAAGTATTTGAAATAGTTGAATGATCTTATTAAAATATTCATCCAAATAAAATTGGGGAATAATGTGGGTTCTCCGTATTATTACTTGACTGAATTGCAATCTCCTGCATCACCCTCTTCGCGCAATTCTAATTGAACAGAATTATCCTTTTCCCCATTTTGCAGGTTGGAAGTGTTGCCATCGTCAAAAACACTCCAGAAGTGAATAAACGACTGTACCAGATAAAACATCTCATCAAAATCAGCCCCATAAAAACCCCCAACGGTATTCCGGACGATGGAGATCTGAGTGCGGGATACCTTCACGGTGACGGTACTTTTGTTTACTCGAAGAAAATCGCTCCCGATCCGGAAAGAGTACGGCTCGCCCAGGATTTTCAAACTGAACCTTCGCGTCTCGACTCGCCTACGCTGATTAAAGAATCGCGAGGTAATTGGATGAACCATTGGCAATAATATTTGAGTCATTAGCCCGATGGAGAGCAACACCCTTCGGAATTCAAAAAAATGTCTTTAAATATAAATTAATAAACGTTGTATTTTAAAACTTCAATAATTTTAACAGCAACCTTTATCGATCTTGGGACGCAGGGTGGCAGTCAGTCCATAGAGTTGGGCGTGAAATAGTCGGGGTTTGATCTAACTAGATCTTCAAATGTTGCGATTCGAGGTGGGCGTAACCTTATTCATGAAAAATTAGAATAGTCATGAATAAAATGCATAAATATTAAACTGAATTCGAGTAAAAGTACATAAGTCATTTCTCTACAATTTTTAGTGTTTTTGAATTATAATATTCAATTTGAAACCGTCTGATCCATTCACTTTTCTGTTTATAATATATTATATTCGTACAGTTGCTGTAAAAAGAAAAACTTTCTAAATCCAAGTGCGTCTTGCGTCTTTAGAGGCAACTTGTAACTATACCATGTGACGAATTTCAAACATTGGCTCCTGCATAAAATCTCATTTTAAACAAAAGTTGAGTACGTGGGCGATGATATAAGATCCTCAACCTCTCAGTCGCTTTGGCAGCTCAGTAAATGCTTGAATGGTGGGAGGGGCCTAGTTACTGGTTTCACTGGAACTTCGTTGCTTATTTGCATAAGAGCTGCTAATTCCAAACAAATATCTTTTGGACTGTATACAAACTCATTGGGTGATCTGCGACCTCTGTATCGAATGTATTTAAACCCAAGTTCGTCATTCATCCCAAGCTCCCTCATAAAAGAGCCTCAATAAATAAGGTTATTAAAAAAAAAAAAAAAAAAATTATGTGAGTGTGGTTAATGACTTTTGGTTGGTTATTCCTCGAATAATCAACCTATGTTTTCATGATAATGGTCAACCTCTCCGATTCGGCTCAAAATTTTTTTCTGGACGTTTCATGGTGTCCTGATCGAAAAAAGGTCAATGTCCATCCGCCATACGCTGTCCATCTTCCGCGCCGTTTTTGGTAGTAGAAAATTTTCTAAAAATCTGAAATTTGGGTCAGGGGTCTGTTCACGGCCGAGACGGGTCCTCGAAACTTTTCAGCCCGATCGGACCAAATTGGGGGGGGGGGGGGGGGGGGGGTCAAAATGTGTTTTTTGAAAAATGGATTTTCGAGATTTTGGGCGATTTAGGCGAGTAGGGTGTATTTTTCCACTAAATTTTGGACGCTGAATCCAATGAAACGGGTCCCAGAACGATTGGCACCCTCTGGAAGAAGTAGTGGGTCAAATTGGGTATTTATTACCCATTTTGAATATGTGTTTTCGGGATTTCTGCTACCTAGGCGTGTGGGGTATAGTTTTCCACTGAAGTTTGGACGCTGAATCCAATAAAATGGGTCCCAGAACAATTGGCACCCACTGGAAGAAGTTATGGGTCAAATTGGGTATATATTACCCATTTTATATATGTTTTCGGGATTTCTGCTACCTAGGCGTGTGGGGTATCATTTTCCACTAAATTTTGGACGCTGAATTCAATGATGTGTGTCCCAGAACGATTGGCGCCCACCGGAAGAGGTTATGGGTCAAAATCCTACCTACCTACCTACCTACCTATTTTGATAGTGGATTTTGAGTTTTTTGGATACCAAGGCGTGTGAGGTGTCATTTTCCACTAAATGTTGGACGCTGAATCAATTGGAATGAATCCAGGACACTCCACACTCACTGTTTCCCCATGCTCCTGGCCCTAGGAACAATCAACCTTAGTAGAAGAATTTGCAGCGTTTTTCCCGGGCGCTCCTCTTTTATGTTTTCACAATTTACTTGTTACTCCACTCTAATGTGTAAAATGTAAAATTGTATGTGCCTTTATTCATGCTCTTTTATAAACTTTTCTGAAAATTTCCAGGATTCTCTTTTTTTAATTTTAAATAATTTTATATTATTACGCATGTTTGAGACCTCAGTGAATACGATTTCTTACGGAATAATACACCATCGTGGAATAATTTAGTGTTTTGGTACCTCGATTTGAGTCTAGTTAACTCAATAACAGTTCTTACCTTAGTTTTATTCCATATTTTCCTCGTTTGTATTGTCACGCTTACGTTTCAAGGACTTGGGTAGAAAAAAAAGACAACTTGAGAAGAAATTGTTGAAAACCTTTAATCTACAAATAATAATGTGTTTTGACACTTGAACCTTTCACGTGCCAAGGTCTCTTCAAGTGAAGTCTCACTGTGTACGGAAAATTCAGATCGAACTGCTCTACATGAAAATTTTAAACTCGTTCTATAATTTTATTATTATAAAATATAACCGCCATCTACTTCTTGAAAATGAGGTTCCATCATATCTTGTCACAAAATTTAAATCAATGAACTTGTAATTTGAGAACGGTACCAATGCTTTGCGTGAGTGTTTTTTTTTTTTTTTTTTTTTTTTATAATGACTGGACGATTTTATCTGAACAAAAAATTAATCTTAGTTAGGCTATTTATTTATTTTTTATTACAACCAATTCGTTAAATGAATTGCTTTACACGTAAACGCAGCGTTTGGGGTTGTGTTGAAGAACTGGAACTCTGGTTCTCTCTCAAAAATTCGATACACATGTTCCTTTCTGTATTTGGTGACATTTTGGTTGGTTATTCCTTGAATAATCAACCTATGTTTTCATGTAAAAGGTCAACCTCTCCGGTTTGGCCCAACATTTTTTTCTGGGCGTTTCATGGTGTCTAGATAAAAAAAAGTCAAATTTCTGTCCGCCGTCCTCGCTGTTTTGGGTAGTAGACAATTTTCTAAAAATCTGAGATTTGAGTTGGTCCTCCTAACCTTTCAACCCGTTCGGATCAAATTGTGGAGGGGGGGGGGGGGGGGTCAAAATGTGTTTTTTGAAAAATGGATTTTCGAGATTTTGGGCGATTTAGGCGAATAGGGTGTCATTTTCCACTAAATTTTGGACGCTGAATCCAATGAAACGGGTCCCAGAACGATTGGCACCCTCTGGAAGAAGTAATGGGTCAAATGGGATATTTATTACCCATTTTGAATATGTGTTTTCGGGATTTCTGCTACCTAGGCGTGTTGGGTATCATTTTCCACTAAATTTTGGACCCTAAATCGATTGGAATGGGTCCGGTACCCGCCACACCCACTGTCTTCCCCATGTTTCATGACTTAGGCGTGTGGGGTATCGTTTTCCACTAAATGTTGGACGCTGAATCCAATGAGACAGGTTCCGGAACGATTGGCGCTCACCGGAAGAGGTTTTAGACGCTGAATCTATTTTTAAGTTAGTCTCCATGCGCCTGGTCCGAGGAATAACCAACCCCTGTGTAAGAATTGGCAGGGTTTTTTCAATTTGAGTTAGTTAGGAACTATTACCATTCCTGAAAAACTTTGAGCACTACTCTTTGATGATCGTAAATCCTATGCTCATAACTTGTTACTGCTGAAAAGATGATCACTCCTTATCCATCGTTGATATTCTACACTAATTTTTCATTGCGTAGCGTTCCCACTCATTATAATAAAAAACTGAAATGCAGTAACTACAGAAGACGTATTTCTCACTTCTGTTTTATAGTTACAAGCAAGATACTAACACAAATTGCTGCCATCTCCTCGTTTTTTTCTGCATGACAGATCAATTTCTTGTTGAATCAATGAAGAAACTCAATTATGAGTTTCAACACGTGAATCAGTTCGCTCTAGTACTAACCATTTGTATCGGCGCTACTTGAGCTACCAAAGAAACAGGAAAACGCATAATTTTGAAAGGTTTTCTTGCTTGCTTCTTGCTGACTCGAGGACAAAGAAAGAAGTGCTCAAACGGGAGTCATAGTTTCGTTATTGAAGAAAAATGGCCATTGTTCACTACTTTTCGGCTAGGTATGTCTCAGGGATACGAAAATTATTGTTGGATAATTCTAGACTAGTATACTGTTCGTTAATCTTGTATACTCAAATACAAACGAACCAAGGTCTTTTCATATTATCAAAGAAATGTCATTTGTGCTGAACAAAGATCGTTATTTTTAGATGAGTATTCAGATAATTTCAACTTCGAAAACACTATAGAACCTCACACCAAGTATTTTTTCAGCTCATCCCTACATTTCACGCGTTCAAAGAAACATAATCTTAACACCTCGCGCTATTTTGAGCATTCTCTTTAATCACACTACATAATCATCTTTCAAAAAGGTTTTTTTTTTTGGTAAGGAAACAACTGTTTTCTACTCACCTACCTATCAATGGAAGATTTTGATAATAAACTCCAGGAAATTTAAAGAATTTCTTATCATAGTTTCGCTTTTTTCAGTTAAACCACAGTTATATCACAATATTAGGGCCTAAAAGCTGCTAAAGATTTTCCTGATTTGGCCATCCATGGCATTTGTCACCTACCTAATCTCTTCTTTCAATTTGGAGTGGAAGAAGAAGTCTTATTTAGAATGGAGCAAAGTCCGTAACAACAATGTTTACTACAACTATTCAAAAAATTAACAACAATAAAAAACATAGGTTGATTATTCAAGGAATAACCAACCAAAAGGAGTCAAAGTTGTGGCTACATAATATATTTCATCTAATGGAATCACCATAAGTAGTTTAATGGGCTGTCTACTATGAATTTCGTTTGACCATACGAAGTTTCCATTTGTCTCACAGTAGTTGACCATTGGAATAGTCGCCGATCGTCAGGTAAAGTGTTTCAGTTCAAATAATAAATAAATTATAAAATTGTTGCCAACAAGTTTTTCCTATCTTAGAATCTCGATTTTTAAATAAATATTTGTCGTAGCCTTTAGTGTTAAGGAACTAAACAAAATGTGTGCGTATTCTCCTTTGTGGGCTTGGTACTTGGTCAACAATATCTAAGTGTACCTACCTAAAACAAAGAACGAATGTTGTTGAGAGCTACAGCCAACTCTCTTTTAAAGACTGTAGATACTATTTATGCCTTCAAAGTATAATACAGGTTTTTCAAATTAATAACGCCCCCACTTGCTCTTGTTAGATAAGTCTTAGCAAACTTTGCTTGGAGTTTTTGGACCTAAAGTATTGGTGAAATACTATTTCCTTCCCCACATTGGATGTTGACACCAAATTAGAAATCGTATTTCAGATTTCACAATCATGTTGAGTACTTTTAGTGATAATTGCGAATTTTCAAATCAAAATTCTGTTAACATAGAAATTATTAGCATTGGAATGTGCGCGTCAGGGGACCACTATAAATGTGTTTTTCAAATAGAAGTGGTTGGATGTTGTTCCTTGAGGACCTTGATTAGCCCTGTATTCTCAGAAAAGGAGATTTGTTCACAATAAAGTAGCATTAAAAGAAGAATAACCAGCATGCGCTATGTCTTTCCTGAAGTGCTGTTCATTTTGTGAACCAGCCTAATTGGACTAGCACTAGTTGTCCAATCACGCAAGAATAATGAAACCATTTCCCTCTTGCTTAATCTAAGAGGCTAACAGTTGAAACTGGACCTCTGAGGGGCTATTGAAGACAAAATGACAGTGCTAACGGCTAACCTAACCAAGTGGCCTTTGAAATGTAACTAAAATGCAATAACATTTTTTTCAAAATTCTTCTCTCTGTAGTTGTAGCGCAAGTGGAAATTTGATTTTGTGAAACGTCTTTGGCCAATAAATTTGTCGCCCATCTTGATAATGTGTAGATGCTCCAATACCCAGGGAGTTTCATCCCTGCACCAGAATTGCTGGTGGTTATTTCTCCTTTGAACAGTTTATATGTTGAGAGGTAATTTTTCCAGCAAAATGCCTCTCATCCCAAATTTCCTGAATTTAGCTGTTCAGAAATCGTGATGTGGGTGCTTTCATCCGAAGTTTCCGTCTTATCCAATGCTATGTTCCCGAACTGCTTCCTTTCGCTGTGGCATCATTGCTTGAACGCCTCTTCCTCAGTTGTTTCCAAAACCTTCGATCCAGGGTTTTGTCCTACAGCAAAATACTGACATTAATCGAGCTAAGCAATATTTTGGGCAATTTCTTGGCATTATATGGCGTATTCAACGGGTAGTGAACAGCGCTTTATGAAAATATGTTTTCTGCAGTATCTACAAGGTCTCTGCGTCAGACACCAGTGAACTTTACAACACCATTTTAGAAATTCAGGGTTTGTCTCCTATCAAACATATTTTCTTGAATGTTTTTGTTATGAAGTGATGACGACTCATGCGATAACAAATGTGCTTGGTACCTGAGAGGGGCTCACAGCTTGAATCAACTTTATACTTATCCCCCCTGATGACCCTTGAATCATTCAAACTTACCATCAACTTCGTAATCAATGAACGTGTCAGATTCTGGACAAGGTAAGCAATTTAAATGCATCTCTGATCATCTCCTACGTGTATTTCATTTGGTGCTAGGGTAATTTTTGGTGTCATGTCAGGTAACACAGCCTTCTCCCAACTACACTCATCCAAGAATGACACATCACTGAACAAAAGCCGAAGGGTTACTGAACTTATCTAAAACGTTGCATGCTCCACTGGTGTCTGGCACAATGATATGTTCTTGCTGATACGGCAAAGTCTTGTAGCAGACTGTAGTCTCATCATGTGATATTAAATAAATTATACTTTGCGCACCTTTATATTACTATCTGAGAACTGTGTACTATTTGAATCGTTCACAATATCGTGACCACCTATAATATTCCAAATTAGGCACTTTCCAGTTAGGAAGCCATTGCCCACTCCCCCCGTGACAAAAGGAATTTGCAATAATTAAAAGTCAGACTTTTAGTTAGGAAAAATTTATTCGATAAGAGAATTATCTTCACAATACACTAGTTAAATTTAAGTTTCTTCAAACAGCACACAATTTTCATATTAAAATACTTGAATATAAAATAAAGTATAGATAGTGGAAGGTTTTTGATTCTGCTTATAGGAAGATTTATTTAGAAAATGTTAAAAGGCGTAGCAAAACTGCAAAAAAGTAAATTAAATTTACTAAATTAAATTTGCGTAATGCAATAAATGCATCCAATGCGCATGAGCTCATAAGTCCCACAAGGTTATAACAAGAACCGTCAAGTTTATGTTCTAAGTACCATTCTGTACTAAAATAATTTATGGCTCGTTGAAAAATGTGTTTGTTTGCTGTAAGGCTGTATCTCAACTGAATACTCTACTTCAAAGAAGACGCGCTAAATGTTATAGCTAGGCCGCTCTCAATGCGCTAAGACATTTTCCACATTGTGAAGAGACAATTTTTTGAACTAAATTCAAGGCTTTTTTACTTTCATGTCTCGATTAAGTTATCAGTTCATATTTCAATCAAGGGAAAGGGAAATTCTCATTAATTGACTGATTCAGATTTCTTTCAGCAAAACGTGTATTGAAAGTTCCCCAAATCCCACTCTTAATCTTACAGCAATTTTTCTAATAATTTGTAATCAGTAGGTATAATGTTCAAGAATGCCAAGTCTCTAGTAGGAATTGCATACTTATTAAATGGAAGTTGTTTCATTACGTGTATCATTTGTGATCTGGTAAATTTTACAAACGGGCATTGTTGTTTGACTTCTATTTTAGGATTGATCAGAAGTTTGGGTAGTTGAAATATTTTCCAAGGGGAGGTTCAAAATTTGTAAGTGGCAAATGATGTGTGTAGTGAGAGAAAGAATGTACTGTTGGTACTGTGTGCAACAGCAGTGTGTGAAACTGCCTGACCCTAAAATTTACGTCCCTTACGTCATCCATGACACGGTTAGAGTAATACATTGAAGTTATTGGTTATTGTTCCTCCTTTTTGGGTGACTATAACCCATAACTTGTCAAAGCTCATCTTTGCGTAGTCAAGCCTCCTCTCCAAGTTATTGTGACATTTTGGGTAGTCACAATCAATAGCCAGGTCTCTAGCCTCTAGTCTGTAGCCGGGATATTTTAGTTTTTTTCTTGTTAAAATTACTTACAAGCCTTTTATTCTAACTTTGTTGAAGAGGATGTAAGCATTGATCTTGAGTGGCTTCACATGAACTGCATTCTAGGGAAGAGTCTAAAGACTGCTTGGTTGTTATAGTACATTAAATGCTTATGATTTCACATCGCTAATCAGTCAATTACTTTTCAACATTCCAACTCTTGTTAACTTTTTTTTTTTTTTTTTTTTTTTTTTTTTTTTTTTTTTTTTAATGATGACCCACAGTTTCTATGGTTCTAGAAACATGTTTGGGTGTTTACTGCTCATTTTCAGACTCGTGACAAGTCATCATGAGATTGTTAAGACTTGCCATTGGGTGTCCATGAAGAAAAATGTGAAATGATTATTGTGGGGTTTGAGCCAAGGCTCAATACGGGGTGTGGACAAAGCCTTACTGCAAGGTGCTGTGGTGCATCAGTTGTCAAGACAAGTCCAGGGGTTGTTAAGACGTGCATGCAGGGTACTGTGACAAGTAAGAGATTAATACGACTCATTTATTTAGTTGTCGAAAAAATAACGTTGACCTATCAAACAAATCATTGGTTTGTTGAGATGTTCCATGATTTTTGTCCTGCTCTGAACAGCATTATTAAAAGCTTCTGAAATGATCTTGTGACTGTCACTTGGGGTTGCCATGACTAATCCTGGCTGCCTGCTACATTTCATAGGGCTATTTACTCATATTTTTGCTGTGGTCACTTGTAATTTTTTTGCCTTTGCTTGTACGATTCGGTCCCGGCAGTTTTGATAACATTATCCGGGTGATAACATTAATAAAAGTCACATTTAGCGGGGTCTACTGTAATTTGATTTTTATAAAAGGTTTTTGCTAAGTTGCTAGCTATCCCAGTCCATGGCAGCTTAACCAGCCATTCTACGGAATCAACTTTGCCAGCTATACACATGAGTTTTTAGGGATCCTTCTGATGGCACTTCAGTTTTTAATACAGGTGCTCTCTGCCCTAATGATATTTTTAACAGATTCTCTAGATAGTTTTACTCAAATCCTGTCTAAGATGGTTAAACGTATCAATTGTATTCTTTGGATTCATTCAAAAAGTACAATTAATTATTGGTCAATGCTAACTGATTTGCCGTTGTGGGATTCAGATACTGTAAAATGAGCAGACACAAGTGTTTCAAACCATTGAATTATACTTACCAGTACAAACAAACTTGCAAAAATGAGGCCAGAAATGAAGCGGTTTTCTATTCTGAACCCTACTGGCTTGTTGAAACATGCAATTGACGAGTACCTACCTACCTAATGGACAAATTATATTCAGCAAATGAATTTTGAAAACTATATTTCTTTGTCGAAAATGCTCTTCTATCTGTCGTTAGCGTAGTCACCTACGGATGAAAAATAGTTCCTCTAGAATCCAATCAGCCTTGAGACAATTTCATTCGTGCTTCTTGCAGCGGGAGCCACACCTCTAACCAATGTTTTTCTTCCCATTCAATAAAAAGATAGAAACTTGTCAATTATAGTATCTGAAATGCTTTAGAGTTGACTTTAAAAAAATAAATTTCCTTTGCGAAATGACTTTTTCTTTGGGAAAATCTACTACTTGTTGAGCGATGGCGTCTTTTCGTTGTTTTCTGTTTTAAATTGCTCGACCAAATATCTTATTGAGCCCTCCCTCCTCAAAAAAATCCAAATATGGGTAATTTTTAGATGAATTATGTGACATACATGTTCTCTTTTCTGAATGAAATCTTGTGGTAAAGTGGTTGGAATATCGTCGGAATTCTCTCGGCTGAACAGCCTTGTCAGTCGGTTGCCTGAGCTGCTGGTGTGCTCTTCGCTTTTACTACCCCTCAGAAACTCCATGCTGTGAACAAGTTGGAAGAGAAAAATAAAGTAAATACAGCGATGATAATTGGCCTAACACATGCAGCCTGTTTTCAAGATTGAGGTTGTGTGTTGTTCTTGAGAGCTGTTTTGTCCAGCTGGCCAGTGTTGTGGGGACCCTGAACTACCTGAAGCATCCAGTTAGAAACTTTAGGCTGGATTCCTAGTCAAACTGAAGTGGAAGGAGTGGGAGGGGGGTGGTTCAAGCAGAATTTGTCAAGATTCAAGTGCTACGAAGAATCATGGGTGTATAGGCTGGTGGTGAAGATGACTCGGCACGCATCCTTCTAAGAGCTTTTATAGGGATGAGGATTGATAGTGATCCATCCTCTAGTATAGGTGTGGTGGATAAAATATGATTCCTTCGTGGGACTTCATCTTAGGCAGGTACATTGGCGTCTGACGCACAGTTGGTAGGGGTACGTACTGAGTATATCTGAGAGCATCAGGTGGGTTGCAGAACACAGAGCTCAAGCAAACAAGGGCTCCTGCTGTTCCTGGAACATCTATTTTGGCCGCCATTGGGACAATGGAATTGTTGAATCTCTAAGCATATCCTTAGTGAGATCTGCGTTTAGTACTTACAATTTATTAGGCTTTGACGTCTTGGAATCAGCAGATTGACTTCTTCTGAGCTTCAGGCGATTGAAAAAACGATGTGGCGTACTTGTTGCTGACCTTGATGGAGCTCGAGGTGCACAGCTATCTGACTTGTTACCCTGAGCAAACAGTTATCTTGAATTATTAGGCTGCTCGTATGGCTTGCAGCAGCTGAATTTCAACTATTCCTACCATGACCTAAATCTTCTTAACAGAAGTGGTTGTTTTAAGAAATAATAAACATTTATATTGGAGTTTTAATGTTGTACAGTTTGATAATAACTGTGTTTGTTATTGTAACTGACAATGATCTACCAAAACCAGTAAGTAAATACAACATTAACCTTCCGGCGCAGCAAAGGTGCAAATCTTCGAATTTTGGTGGGAAGGCGCGGAGGAAAAGTATCAGGAGGGCAAGGCATTCATAGTTCACAATTTCCCCGTGGTCTAAACTCGGAAAAACAAATGTTATTAGTCGCAATCTTCCAATTGAAGACGGTGTTGATGATCTTGATTCCCATGTCCTAGAAGAAAATTGGACCTAGTCACCTTTGTGGGCGTCACAAATGGAACATTTCTAAAGATGGATTTCAGTTCACTGCGGCAAATTCAGCAAGCTTCCGTTCAGGAAGTGCAGTGCCCAAGTTTTATTTCTCAAGAGGGTTCTGTGGAGGATTCCAACAAATCAAGTTTGGATGAAGACTAAATAAAGGAAAACTTCAGCTTTGATTTTTTTCTTTTTTTAACGGCTTATCTATAATTAATAATTTTACCGTTTCAGAATGTGCCTCTGTTACTGCTCATTGAAATAATTTTTCTCTTTTTTCTCAAAATTGCTCTAATAAAAAATTTAAAAAAAAAAATCGTCGACTTTAACACTTTTTAAAATTACGATTTTTTTTTACATTTACTAGTTGGTGACGGTTGAGGAGAATTTGACGGACTTTGTTTTGTAAGTAGGTACAGGTACATACAAATATTGCTAATAAATTGCTAATTGTGAAAAAGTGATTATTTTTGCAAGTGTTTTTGCTACCATGTTGAGGTTGACATTGTTTTCAAATATTCCAGAGATTATTAAGATATCAGCTTTTCCTTGAAGGAAACCTCCTTTCACTTTAAAACACCGCGTTTTATGGGCTAGAAATACAAGAGTATTGTTGCAAGCTCGCACCTGCGCCAGTCAAATGGGCTGCTGGCGTCGCAAGGTCAACGACCTGTGGAGGATTAAGGGTCTCGAACATTTGGGAACCTCCCCGTTCGCTCCAGACAACACGTCGAGTTCCCAGAACCAGGGAACGTTCTGGAAGGTACTCAACCAAGAGGCACCAGGTATAAAACAGACCCACGAGCGCCGCCCAGTTCAGTTCAATTTGGAGTCTGGATATAGACGCTTCAGGTTATAAATTGTGCCGTGCCGCGTTATAAATAGTGCGACAACCGCGTACTCAAGTGAACGATTGTTAATAAATTATTTACTAAGAACATAAATCGTTACAGTATGAATAAGCACGGAGCTCGGCACCCGCCCACTTGTTTGACTTGCCTAGGCGCGCCCGCCGGAAGGTTAAAACGAACTCTATCCAGTTCAAATTTCGACTCTTCCTTTATGCAACCGTCTCGGTTTCTCCCTCCTGAGACGACTCCTCAATTTGGTATAGGTTTTGCACCTGATCCGTCGAATAGCTCTTGGTGGCATCGCTATTGTCAATCGAAGTTGAGTCGCTAGAATCCTCTTCCACGTCTTCCATTAGTGGGTCCAAGCGCCGTCGTTGTGGAAAGCCTCGTGTGACTGGACAAAGAGGGACTAGGCTGCCCATGATACTCATACCACTCAGGAGTCTGTCAAACATCAACTGCTCCCTAGCATCGTCCAAAGCAGTTCCGATGGATGAGGTTTCAGAGAACTGGAAAAAACAGAGATTCTTGATAATTTAGTCAAGATTGATTTCATAAGAGTTTGTGTCAGAACCAAACTCACTTCGTTATTGGGAGATGTCAAGCCAGAGTCCCCGCTGGTTGGAGTGCCCCAGACTTCTTCTCCCGAAGTCGCTCCTGATGTCTCGCATTCATCCTCTCCTGCTAATGTCGTTGACGTCGCAGCAAGCTCTTCTGAGTGTTTACCTTCAGCATTGCTCCGAAGGTATCTAAACAGCGAAAAAAAATTAAAAGAGATGTCATCTCGATTCTGCCTGCTGCAAGTGAATGTCTTGTTACACAGGTGTGAGGTGAGGATAATCTGGAGCTTCTAGGCTCTTATTCGGGCCGAGCCATTTAATCTGACCAGATAGATTGTCCTGTTAATAGCAAACCAAATTGCTCTCCTATTACCACAATAAAATTTGATACAACGTGGTAGCAATTCACATGTCATTTTCCAGTCACGATAGAGCTGGAAATGTTGAAAATCTATTGAAAGTGAGGACAGGTTGCAGAGAATTCTCACTCCTGGAAATAACCTTTTTTGCCTTCTACCCTTTTCCTTGTTTTCTTTGGTGAATGGTTTCCCCCAGAAATTAAGAGAAAGGGTGACTCAAAGACTGTAGCCGAATGAGCCGCCCTCTGATCCTTCCCCCGCTGGAGGTGTACGGTCGTTTGGATGGTTACTGAGCGCGGTTAAGCGTTGGTCGTGGGATTGCTATGCATTCCGAAAACTTATTGAAGATGCTTTGATAATTAGAAAAAAAAACAATTAAATCCTATAAGGTATAACAGACGGAAGGGTAGACAGAAATTTCTTTTTATAGCAGTATGCGTAAAACATTATGAGTAAAATTTGATACGATCATTTTAAATGATATCGTCAATATCGATTCACCACCCACTATCAGGAAACGTACCGAACCTACCTGTCGATAAATGAAGCTCCTCCTTTCGCCCCTTCTTCAGACATCTTTTCAAAAAACGCCATCTTCTCGACCACGTAAGTTCCTGCTCTGACTGTCCAACCTCGCAGAGATTGTCCCATGGACTCCTTTATAATATCTGCAATAACGTAAAACCTGGGATGAAACCACCGCTCTTCGCCTCCTCAAAAATTAGTGTACCAGGTATTGCGATTTTTTTTTTTGTTTGTTCAATCAAAATGCTGTTTAGGGCAACAATTTGCCTACAAGATTGGATTATAGTGCAGAGAAATATAAATACACGACGTGGATTTTGAAAGGGTTTGAATGGGGTGGGTTCGTACCTTTAACAACTTTTCATCTCTTAAAGCTAGCAGGAAAATAAGAATTGAGCTATTTCACTTCTCTTGTTACAAATAGATAACAAACATACGAGTATTATGTCCCGATAGAAATTCTCACCAGGTGAAAAGTTTGCAAATAACGGAAAAAATGTTAATTAAAACACTGCTCCCCCTCCTTTTTGGTTGGTTACGCCTTGAATAATCAACCTATGTTTTCATGCAAAACCCCACATTTTCCACTATATTTTGGATGCTGAATCCAATGAGACGGGTCCCAAAATGATTGGCGCCCACCGAAAGAGGTAATGGACGCTGAATCGATTGAAATGAGTCTCTATTCCCTTGGTCCGAGGAACAACCAACCCCTGTGAAAGAATTTTTTTATTGAATTAATTTTGTTGAGACATGGCACTTAGTTGCCTTCCTCTTTTATCTTCCAAGTTACAACAATGGCCGCTGTATGTTGACATTGACAGCCCTCTCATGCTAGGATGAGGTCATTCCATCAAGGCAGTTCTTCATTTTTACAATACATTTTCCGGGCGCGCTTTAGTGTGAAAAAGTGTCATGGGAATCAATCGTCAAATTACAAGCAGAAGCACATCATTTTGATTGCATTAAATGATAACCTTCAATCTCAAATTACTGAATTTCCCCAACCCAATGTAGGTACTAATTGTTAATCCATTCCACCCCTGGGCATTTCAATATAACAATGGCAGAAACAATGGTAACCTCAAATCTGTTAACCTCATCAAGGAGCTCAGGGACGAGAAAACAGATTTCGAAAATTAGGCACTATCGATTTTTGACCAATCCACTGACTTGTTTGTCAAATCTTACACCATGCCGACTACCTGCTACTGCTACTGCTACTAGGTAAGATACTTGAACCTACAAATTGGAGATCCTCAACTACGAGTAAATTTCTGTCACTAAAACCTCTTAAGCAACGTCTGAAAGATGACAGTGCGATTTCGAGCCTTGGCGAGCGAAGTGGGGTTTTTCAGAAACAAACCTGAGCGATCTAGTTCGTACCTGTTGTCGCCAGTAGGGACAGAGCGGAGGGTTCTTGGAACTCCAAAAGTGGCACGTCTGGACTGTGACCCGATGTAGCCACAGCCGTTGGAGTGACTGCATGGAAGAAAACGGTTTTTTTTTTTTCCATGGAGTGACTGGTTTGTACAAAAACCCGTGGCCTCTCAGGAAAACCGCTCGTGGACACAATGTTATCATTGACACTGTGCCTCCTTGATTCTATTCGAGCTTATCATTTAGGGCGTTTGCCGCATTAAAAAAATTGAGCCATAGCCCAATATGATAAGGACTTATAATTTTGAAAAATGCAGTACAAAATTTATAACGGTTACGTAAGGAGTCGGGCTCTTTTTCCCATGGTAAGGAGTAAAACTTGACCTTATGATACACTCCAGGTGGCTATCTATCCTATATCGATTCTGATACATTCATTGGATGTGTTCCTCCTTAGTCCGTTCCACAATGTTAAAGTATGTTATACAATCGATATTCTCATTTCTTTAATCCAAAGGCTCTTACTTTTTCGTCAAAAATGTGGGATGTTTGCGTTTGTCAAACGATTCATGAACCGCAAACATTCCTTAAGGCTCTCTTAAGGTCTCCATTTGCGACTACTATAAAAAAAAGGTTACATTCAAGTTTCTTTCGACTCCGTTGGATTTCAACTAGATTTTCATTGACGAATCGTCTCTTGTTAGGTTTTGAATCAATTGAAAAGGCGCGATCGAAGCTCATAGGTACGTTTACGTTTGATTACTTCCTTCGAGAGGTTTATTTTAGGTTTATTACATTTATTTCTAACCGGCTCAATTCTTTAAGACTCCCATAGTCATTTTTGAGTTCCAGAAGAGTTAATGAAGGAGCTCCATACTTTTTGAGTAACAAAATCATGTCGCATGAATGTCTGGTGAAATAAAACAGATTGAACTTCTATCATGGCCTAAGATGAAAATGTTCCATTTTGCAATCTAAAGCATTTATTAGAGAAGTTGCAGGATTAATTTATTGTCTCAAGATATAAAAGTTTTCCAAGATTAGCTGTTCGGTCGGATTGCCTTGTGTGCTGAATTTACTATGGTGCTTGACCTTGTGGAAGGTCTTCTTGTTCTCGACTAGTGTCTTCTTCGCTGTCGTCGTCGTCTTCGTCCAATTTCTCGAGGCTGCTAACTGTTCCGTACCTCCGGAGGCCACATGGGGACAATGAGCGATATGGTGGATCTTCAATTTCACCGTCACTCTCTTGCCCCTCGTCACTCTGTCAAGCAAGAAGCCAGGTGAGCAGGCTACTGAGCAATTAGTTCATAAGATTAATTATATATTTCATATCCTAATTGAAATCAAGGGTTTTCAGTTCAAATTCTAGGTTTGTCAACGAATATGTTGTCCTACGCCAAAATAAATATTTTAGCCCTAACTTTATCGCTTGGAAACTGTAATGCGTTTCTGGATACCTAGGCGCGGCGGGCATAATTTTCCACTAAATGGTTAACGCTGAGTCGATTGGATTGAGTCCAGGATACTCAATACTCAGTGTTTTCGCCATACTTCTGCTCCAATAAGTAACCAACCCTTGTGAAAGAATTTGCAGCTATCTATACATCTTGAACAGAAAATTGTCAAATTTTAGGGCAAATCAGGGAGATTACTTTAGCTAAAGATCATGGGTTAACTAAGAAAGGAATAATAAAATTGAATTAATCTGGAAAATCTTGAGTTTTTTTCAGGATACCTCATTTTTTTCATTCATTCCAAAAAACCTTGAGTTGGAATTAAAAAACCTCAATTTATTTATTTGAAGAAACTTTGTATTTGTAAGGAAGAAGAACCGTACATTTAAATTAAAACCCACGCATGTTTTGACAAACTTTAAATTTGAATAGGTGAATTTATTCATAAGTTCTCGACTTTCCATTAAAACTGGAATTCTTTTCATTGACTTTCCATTTTTGGATAATTGGATTTTAAATATCAAATCTCAATTTCGAGGGGGTTAAACGTTACATTTGAATTAAAAACGTTCGAATTTAGTGGAAAAATTAGCATTAGGAATGCTTTGAAATTGTTTTAAATCTTGAAATAAAATTGACCTAAAACCTGAAATTAGTTATATTAAACCCAAAATTTCATTTATAAATGCTAAAATTTGAAGCGCTATGTTAAGGCAATGTATTAAAAGAATGTATAAACACGTTATTATTATTATTTTTTGTATTTATATTCATGTTTGCATTTTTGTATTCTTATTCATATTTTCATATTTATATAATTAATTATCATTCATACTCTTACATACTCATACTCTTACATTCATACTCCACCTCTTAAGTTGCTCTACCTGGTCTAGTTGTGTTGTACACGTGATAGTAGCAAGAACTGAAAGTAAGGTGCTTACGAATTGCCTCATGATGGGGTTGACTTTGACCGTCTGCTTCTTGGGGCTGTCCCAGTAGAAGTTGTTGTTCCCGCTCGGAGACGTAGTCTGAGCCTCTCCCGCCATCGTCGGTGTTGGGGGTTGGACAGAAATGTGTGGTACAGGAAGAAACGGGTCCGACGGGCTGATCGTCGCCGACGTGCTCTGAGGCCCCCAGTTGCTTTCGTCTGAGAAGCCCTGGTCGTCTTTCCTGCAGGCCTGATTCGCGTTGATGTCCATTTCGTTCTTGTTGGCGTTTTTATTGTTAAGAAGGCACGTCTTGTGGCACTTTCTGCACATGGCCATCAGCTTGTCGGAGTGGCCGTCGATACCGTCCGTAGATTTGATTGTCTTCTGTCAGAAGCAGACAACAGTTCGTTATGTATCTTACGTATATTATGTATCGGCCTCAAAATATTTGTCTGGACGTTTCATAATGTCCATGAATTCCCAACATCCAGAAAAAAATGAGGGTCAAAATGAGTTTTGGTTGTTTATTCCTTGAATTGCAGAAAGTCAACATCCGATTTTGAAGAAGGTTTATTCGACATTTTCCGCGATCTAGGCGTGTGGGGTTTCATTTCTCACTATACCTTGGACGCTGAATCCATTAAGATAAGTCCCAGACCGAATAGCGCCTGCTAGTGGAGGGTTTGGGTCATAATGGGTACCTACTTATTTTTATAGTGGGTTTTCGAGATTATTGGGTACCTAGGCGTGTGTGGTATGGTTACCCCTAAATGTTGAATGCTGAATCGATTGAAATGAGTCCGGGATACTCAACACCCACTGTTTTCCCCATGCCCCAGGTCTGAGGAATAACCAACCCTCAACTACGAGTAAATTTCCCTCACTAAAACCTCGTGTGAACGAAGCAACGCGTGAAAGATGACTGTTCGATTGTGTAGTCTTGGGTGACTTCTAAAAATGCCAAATGCTAATTTTCGGGGCAATTCGGAAAGCACCGCTGCTCCTCCGCAAAAACATAATTTTTTTTTCAATTATGTTTACCTTATTGCACAGAGTACATATCTATTTCATCGATGTGTCTTGGTTGAGAACCTCACTATGTATATATTTTTGCGTAAACAAAACGCAGCAAATCCTTTCACAGGGGTCGATTATTCCTCGGACCAGCAGCATGGAGACTCATTCCAATCGATTCAGCCTCCAAACTTTGGTGAAAAGTGATACCCCACGAGCCTCGATACCAGAAATCTCGAAACCCACTTTAAAATAGGTGAGTAGGTAACCATTGTGACCCATCACCTTATCCGGTGGGAGCCAATCGTTCCGGGACCCGTCTCACTGGCTTTAGCGACCAACATTTAGTCAAAAATAATACCCCTCCCACCTAGATCGCTGAAAATTTCGAAAAACACATTTTGACCAGTACACCTCCTATGTTTGGTCCGATCGGGCTGAAAAGTATTGAGGATCAACTAAAGCCGGATCAGGCCCCTAATTCCAGATTTAAAACAATTTTTCTACTACCTGGTGGACGGACATTTGTTTATTTTGATCTAGACGCCCAGAAAGGAAAAAAAAAGGCATGAAGACTCATTTCTTCAACATGGGGGAAATAGGGGTAACAGTGGGTGAAGCGGGTCCCGAACCAATTCCAATCGATTCAAGGTCCGAAATTTATTGTAAAATGATACCTCACACGCCTAGGTACCAGAAATCTCGAAAACACATATTCAAAATGGATAGATACCCATTTTGACCCATAACTTCTTCTAATGGGGGCCAATCGTTTTGGAACCTATTTCATTGGATTCAGCGGCTAAAATCTAGTGGAAAATGATAACCCACACACCTAGATTGCCAAAAATCTTAAAAATCCATAGTTCGAAATACACATTTTGACTCCTACCCCGCCCAAATTTGGCCCGATCGGGCTGAAAAGTTTCGAGGACCAACTAAAGCCGGAAACGGGCCCTGACCAAAATTTCAGATTTTTAGAAAATTTTCTATTACCAAATAGTCGTGGACGGGCATTTGCTAATTTTGATTTAGACACCTTGAAACTTCCAGAAAAAAAATTTTGGGCCGAATCGGAGAGATTGACTTTTTGCATGAAAACATAGGTTGATTATTCGAGGAATAACCAACCAAAACATCCGCTCGAACATGAACTTGAATGAACCGTGGATGAGCGCATTTGGTTTTGCGCTGACATCGAACATCTTGGCCTTCCTATCAGTGCCAATGTCCACGTACAATGTGCAATGAACGGATTTTCAGTTCATCCAACCATGCTGTCTACCTGGCTGTCCGACGTAGTTTCGGGATCCGACAGCTCAATCTCCTCGACCCGGCTGATCGACCTGTACGGCACGGCGCCGCTTTTCGTCCTCAATTTGGCCACCCGTCGTCTCATCGTGTTTGGAGACCAAATTTCCGGTTCGGATTCCATTTCGGGTGACCCTTCCCCGAGTTGACCCCTCATCCATTGGGCCAAGTGCAGTGCGCTCCCTTTGCTCACTCCGGATTTACCCAACTGTCGGCACCTGTGGTCGATCAAGTCCACCGCTGTGGCGTTCTTGTTCTCGTCTGCCACCTGAAAAGTGTACATTTTCAACTTTCCATTCTCATTTGTGAATTAAATGAAAAAAGAGATGTTGTTTACAGCTGAACTCTTCTAATTTCCACCCGTCTTCCTATTAATTGTTTCGAAAAAGGTAGGGAAAAAGAACAAGAGGCGTCCCTTCCTTCGACAAAGACAAAGTGCAGATCACGATAGGTGAGAGTTCAGTCTTTTCCGTTGAGTAAATAATAGACCCTTAACCAATCAACCAGTCTAAATTAAGATTTAAAAAGATATCTGAGTCCAACAGTTGGATTGGGGATTATTTGAGATGAGCAAAGTGGGTGTCCAACTCTTTTCCAGGTAGATGAAGCGTAAAATCATTTACGCCCAGGTTTTTTGGCTCATAAAAGCCGAAATGTTGCACGATGCCAATGATGATCAAGGTTGGGAAGAGTGAGGTACGCACAACCACCCAGCAATTTCGATTGTTTTTGAACTGAAGGGAGTTCTGAAACGCTCTCTAAAGATTCAGAGTTTTGTTTTCCTAGTTGGGCGTTTTGAATTTAAGTGAAAAGAGCCACCGGCCACATGCTATGAGCAGGGGTAGGAACTAACGTCGTAAATGTTGTGTGAGAAGTGAGGCAAAATTAATATTGTTCAGAGGGAAGTTACTTGGTAACAATGGTACTATCGTAATACAAGCAGCTGCAGCTGAATCCAGCTGCAGTTACCTTTTCAGTCAGAAACGCACCACACCACATCCTCTCCGTTATTTCCAAATAGGAGACAAATCCATTTGGGATGGTGGAGGGAAGAGTGTGAAGCAAGGAATGTTAATGGAAGAGTGGGAACTTGAACCGAAGACAAGCAGGCTCTTCCTTAAACTTAGGGGCTCCCCCCTAACCGACCTGCAGTCCTGTTTGAAGAGGACCACGCAGCTTGTCCACATGCATCTAAGTGTTTAGAAGTGATGCCAGTTCTTACTCAACACCAAACACTGCCCAAAATGAAACTAAAAGAAAAGGAACTAAACACCAAGATATCTTCTACTGACTACAGATTTGACTCACTATTATTGTACCCTCTTGCCTGATGCAATGGCTGAAAACAGCCCACCAATAATGGATGAATGTCGCCCTCCGTCAAATATTCCCAACTTCCCAACGCCAAATTGTGTAGAGGCAAGGCTTCAAGTAAATCCATTACTTCCAAATTTCTTTTCGCTTTTTCACTGCCACTTGAATCGTCTATTCCCGTGTTTCCCAACGTGGGGCCCATGCCCCACAAGGGGGCAATTTGATTTTTAAGGGGGGCAATTCGAAAATGGACCGAATGCGACCCCCTCTGAGGCCCCCGGACCATTCCCGGGCACCCCTTAAGAAATGTTAGCGAAAATAAAAATTTCTCGGAGGATGAAAGAGAAATTGGTTACGCAGTGTACTTTTTCTCCCAAGAGAGGTGTTAGAGGCAATTCCAGGAACTCAGACAGGAGTTAAGGGGGCGTCAGACAGTCCCTTGCAAAGTCGTCCCAATTTATTGAAGCTCCTGTATGGAAATTTAAACTTTTTTTTTTGCAATATGCTCGTAAGACTTGTGAAATTTCTCTAGCCTATAAACAAATAAAATATTTTCAAAATTGCAAATTTTAAATTTCGTAACTTTGAAGTTATGAGAAGTTAAATTTTCTCTTAGAGAACAACAACAAGTCTTAAAAGGATATTGCGAAAGAAAAAAGTCTGAATTTTCAAACAGGAGCTTCAAAAAATCGGGAAATACTTTTGGAAAATCAGGCCGTGCGGCATGGTTCTGGCGGGGTAGGGTGGTCAACGGCGACAGTTCGGCCGTCTGCCGCTAGATCGAGTTGTGTCGACAGGTATAAATTTAGCAGGTATAAATCACCCAACCCGACCGACCACTCCAACACAAAAGGTGAAAAAGGTCACCTTTACAATATGACCGGGTTAATGCTACTGGCAAGTCCACGAAAAGGAGTCACATAGGCATAGCTGCACAACCCTGATGTGTGGAGGGCCCGGAAGCGGTATCACAAAAGTGTCTGACGCCCCCTTAAGGTCCAGCTCTTCGTTCGACACCGCTCACCTTCCTAGTAACTCTACCCCACCGTGTTATTCATAGGGAAAACTTGGTAGCTAAAAACATCTCGCCTGGTCTCAATGAAGTACTACTTTCAGTAATAAAGTGTGTTAATGCTATTAAAGCTAATGCCAAAAGTGAGCGTCTCTTCAAATTATATTGTGAAGAAAAAATGAAGACCATGTGAGACTTTTACTTCATACTGAAGTAAGATGGCTATCAAAAGGGAACTGTTTGAAAAGATTTATGCAACAGTTTGATACTCTTAGTGATTTTTTGAGCATTTGTGAGTTATTTAGCCGATATCTTTGAAAAATTAAATATATTAAATAAACAACTTCAAGGAACAAATAAAACACTTGTCGATGCAAAAGCGAAGATATTTGGTTTCATTACTCTCATTGAGTTATGTCAGAAACAAATTAACAACAAAAACTTTGAACAGTTTCATTGGCTCCAAAAATGTGAAGTAACTCATACCGCTTTACTTGTTATTGACAATCATCTGAATATTTTATCGGCTGATTTTAAAGAAAGATTTTCTGATTTAAAACAAATTGATTTTCCAACATGGATGATGCAGCCAATGTTAGTGGATTTGTCTGACATATCAAATATGCTGTATTAAGAAGAACTCGCAGAATTGCAAAATGATGAGTCAGTTAAAACTTTATTTAATATAAAAGGTGCGATGGCATGGCTTTGTGAGGAAACAGAAATCCAGAAAATAAACAAGTTTCTAGTGATTTCTTCCTAAAATCTATTATTTAAGTTTCTCAAGTGAACAATCAATCAATCAATTTTTGATATTGAAAATTATGCATTTTACATGGTGGAGGGGGGGGGGGATAAGAATTTGAGAAAGGCTAAGGTGGGGCACGACGAGAAAAAGGTTGGGAAACACTGGTCTATTCTCATTACGCACAACAACCAAGATTGAGATGTGGTTGTGTGTGTTCGTCTGGTGCAATGTACTATCTTTCTTTATTCTGAGTACTAATAGGAAATATTTTCATTCCACAAATCCCTTTGCAAGCGTTCAAACCCTGTTTTCTTGTTTCATTCATTGCACATTTTCATCTATCATTATCACTAGTGGTATTTATTTGCTAATCTATCTTGACACTTTATAAAACTCTCATCTCTTAAAGATTTGTCAATTCTTCTTATTAATTGACTATCAAAACGGCTTACTATGTATAATATTGATACCTATTTCTTGGCCTCGAGCTGTAGTTTTACGTGAAAAGCTAAATTAGAAGCTGTGAATTATGGAAATTGATTAGGTACAAAAACGAAGTGGTCAACTAGATCTAGGCTTGGTATTCTAACTCGTTTCTCAGTTGGATTAACAAAGCACTTGTCCACTATAGGTTAGGTTTAAAGACCCTTCCTCTAATGTACATATTCACAGATCTAGACTCGCTAGACAGTAACTAGCAATTGATTTCTGAGGACTCAATATTTGCCCATTCTACGGGCAGGTGGATGTTTACCTGTATGATTGATGTAGTACTGTTGCCTATTGACATCAAATGATTCTCTGTGTCGGGCTTCGAGGAGAATAAAAAGCACAATGAAGTTACAAACATGACTCGTACCCACAGGTGGGTTGAAAAAAAATATTTAGGTCAAAATGTTGAAGCATGTGACTTCTCTGGTGGTAGAAACTACTCCACTGAAGTCACCTGCCCTAGTTAGATGTCAATTGACCTAATGGTTCTCGACTCAATAATATCAATATTCACAATCCACAATTTCAAAAACAATGTTTTCCTCATTCTTGTAAAAACTGAACCATCTTATTAAAAAATAATCTACGGGCTTGCTTAGTTTTAGAGTGGGAAAGAGATTGACACATAATAAGAAACTGAACTGAAAAAAAGGGGTTGTATGTTAGTGTTCCTTCTGTAGCATTTTTCTGCTGGTAATTTGGTCATCATGAAACAGTAAAAATCTTCTTAGTGTGCTCATAATGTCTTCTGTAAGATCTCATCAGCTGAGATTTTGGACAAAAGGAATGAAGTCAGCCGAAAAAGATTTGAAATCTGACCATACAACTCATGTTAATTTGCAAAATCTGATCAACAGAGAAGTAATCAACACCGTTTTGGCCAACAGGAGGCTCGTTAACAGGAGAGGAGGGTTATGATCCTTCAGTGACATCATAGCTCCAACTGCATTCTGTCAAGTCATTTCCTCAGCCTCAATCAATTCATGTATCGAAATAATGTAAAAGCATTCAAATGCGTCCTTTGTTTTATACACTTGAATGAAAATATATTTTTAAAATCTTCGAATTGATATATCTTTTGAAAAGATATTTTCATCCTTTTGATTCCGCACATTAACGTCAGTTGTGAATTTTCAGGATGTGGTCCTTGTAATCTGCTCACGTTTATTACAAAGTTCCCTATTTATTGCATTCCATAAAAAGAATGTAAAATATGACTTATAGGAAATACGAAATCTGCACTACAAATGTTAAGTACCTATGTAATGAATATTCGACTGGGTACATAACTGTTCTAGGAATTACACTGTAATTACACTACCAACTCATAAAAATGATCTATCTCAAAATTTACTGTTTTATAATAATCATTAATTATAATTGGTTTGCGAGGTTATATAACCGAGAAAATGAATTGATGTTATTGCTACCAGTTCTCATTTAACTCTAATCTATTCCGACGAAATTGAAAAGAATTTGTGTAAAGAATTTAAAATTAAGTAGTGTTTGAGTCATGCAGTTCCATCAATAGGCCTCAAACGAAAAACAAGACCTTCATGCAACACGTATTTACACAAAATTTTCTCTTTTAGGGTTAAACTGAGCGTGCTCGATCCAAAAAATCTGGCGGTACCTTAGATTTTTGCGCACTTTTGCCGTGGCAGTCCGATTCATCATCTCATGGCTCGTCCCTGATATTTGGTCCGTGGATTGATTTGATTCGCATATTTTTAAATGATTTTTCTTATCCAAGTTGAATAGTAGGTACGCTGAGTACTGAGTCCTGCGTTAATTTACCTAAACGTCTTTCCATTTTTACATTAACAAAAAATTGATTCAGAAACCGCGTGCGTGCAAAAATAAATTGCATTTAATGGGCTCTTCGATAAATGAGTTATCGAAAAGTATTCAAAGTACTTATATTTATTTCTGTCTCGATAGTCAGAAATAATCCATTTAATCGAAAATTATTGAGCAACCTCTCTTCATTTATTTTAAACTGCCGGAATTTCGAAATTATTTTGTTGTTATTTTGAACGGCTGAATTTGGAATAAATTCTCTGACGTAAAAATGGAACGTGTGGAGAAAGGAGGGCTCATTCAAAATACCGTCGTTTGATCAATTTTTCATGTATTATTGAAGGATTTACATTTGGAAAAAATACAGGATACAGTTCAGAGTAACTCCAAGAGAACAGAATTAGTTTCAAACTTCATATTTTATCTTTGGTGGTGTTAACTCAAAAAGCTCAACAAAAATTTGCGTTCGAGAACCCGCGTTTATTTACATAGTGATTTTTACATTAGCTTTAATTGTGTTTCAGACATTTTCACTAACGATTCTAGTACAGATGAGAGTTTCAACTTTTCATGGGCGAATCTAGTTACTGTCGTGCGCTTATTAACGAGGGAGTAAAACGAGGTCATCTACCGTTCTTCTTTTTCTAAATTAGTTCACACTCAAAAATTCGTTGGAAGGACGATTTTCGAATCGCTGATGTGAAAGTTGCGTATAGATCATGCTCAGAGTGATTTAAACAAAGCCTTATAGACGCCAACCGTGGAAATTCCATGGTAGTGATTAGTGGTTTTGAGAAAAAGCTCGATGATGTGATATGTGCCCATAATTATATCTACAAAGCACTCTAATGGCATGAAAAATTTCTGAGTAAAGTTATGCAAAGCATTTGGTTTTTGTGATCGCGATTGATGTAAGTCAAATTATTTTTAAATTTATCTTGGCCAACAGCACCAAACCGGTAATTGGAACAGACCTCGCAAGGTAATTGATAGGGATCCAACGTTTCATGGATTCTATTTTGCGTGTCCTTCTATACATTTACTTATATTTTTATAGATGACATCTTGGTGGCCTCAGGCACCATCTCCAAGAAGTGTTTTCTCGCAGGGTGCTGGAATAACACTCAATTTGGCTAAGTGCATCATTGCAAATGCTGATGTTGATTTCCTTAGGTACCTTGTCACCGCACAAGGGATGACACCAAACGCTAACTGTCTTCAATCCATAGTTAATTTTGCTCAGCCAACTACTGTACACCAACTTCGTAAATTTTTAAGAGTGTTCAACTTTTATCATCGCTGCCTCCCCAGGGCTAACCACAGCCCACAGAAGTTTAACGATTTGCTCAAGGGTCGCCCCAAAAGTTCGTTGGGACCTCTCACGTTTGACTGGGCCATTTAATCGTTCAAAGCCTGCAAGAGACACTGAGACACTTTGAGGACAGCACTACTCTCAATCATCCTTCAGCTTACGCCCGCACCTCACTCGCCGGTGACGCTATGGACACCCATGTGGGTGCAGTCCTTCAGCAGCTTGACCAGGACCACTGGAGGCCTCTAGGTTTTTTCAACAAATTTCTCTCCCCAACACTGCTACACTATTTGACATACGACAGAAAGCTGTTGTGAATATACCAGGCAAGCGGCTGTACAGAGCACTGGCACAGGTCACTCAAGGCAGCAGTCATGTCTCACTTCTGGTCCTGAGGACAACTTCGAGAGAAGATACCGACTGCAGCTGCGCTGAAGCTGTCTATCGTCAGCAATTATGCTTACCCGGAAAGCTCGTGGCTCCATCCAGTGGTCCACCAATGGCAAAAGCTATTATTCACCGTTTTGCAGATGCCATATCCAGACTGCAATCAGTCAAAGTCGACGCCAGCATAAAAAATATTTCGTTTTTTTAGTAAAGATATTTACTAGGGTATTGATTGTAGACAACATTTGACTTGATTAAACTCAGTTCGCTTGCCAGCTGGTCTTTCATTCAAGCTCTCATTGTACTTTTGAATTAAGTCGCTTTCTGTTTCTCACTAACCACAAGTTGCATTTCCTGGACAATTCGTAACACTAGTAAAGTTACAATACCGCCCAATTCGATTCCAAACAGACTCTTTAAAAGTATTTCAACATTTTTTCCAATATGAGACTTGATGGTGCTGCTGTTTGCAGCCTCAACTTTAACAAAAGAAAAAAAATCATTTAACGAATTCAAGGATTTGTCTACCAGCCTTTACCCGACCAACTGATATAAAACCGTGTTAGTTCCAATGAGAGAGATAGCACCTAGCCAACAGTGCGCTACTATCATAATGCCTACACAATTTGTCGAGGCAAGTCAAAGTGTTAAATTTTTCTGTTTGCCGTTACCAAAGCCCCGGTTACACAAGGACTATTGCGGAAATCGAAATCTACTCAAGTTTTTAAGTGAGAAGTCGAACATATCAACATTGAGTCCTAGAAGGTTCCTTTCCTTGAAACCATTATGATCCTGTTGTCGGAGTATCTTTAACAGCGCCAGAGGCGCTACTAAGTGAATTCTCCTCTGTGTTCAATACCTTGTCCAGGTTTTTCTCCTTTTTTATCACCTTTATTTTGGCTACAACCGTAGCGGCAGCTAGTAGCAACTCGGCATCCACTATTTTAAAAACCAACTGACTGTCGCGCGTTGCATGTCAGGGCTTCTCTGTGTAGACAAGGCCGACAGCTACTGCCCACTGTCCCACTATTATGACAGACTATCCCGACAGACCGTCACCGCGTAAACGAGGCTTAACACTGGCCAATACTGGAAGCCAAATGAATTTGCTAGCTGTTTCTGTGCTGCATGGAGTTGTTGAAACTTGAGTATATCAGAGTCATTCCTGACTTGTCAATTGTTACATTTTGTATGTTAAAGCTTTGAGCCTCAGGCTATGTTTAGTTCCGCCGGACATGCTCTTGTGAATAGGCAAACGTCATAGGTATAAATTATAAGCATAAATATAAAAATTTTAAAAATTAAACATTTTAAACATAATCCTCTCCCGGTTCCATTGCCATCAGGCCTGCGTCCAACACCTTTTCAAATCCCAATTTTGTCAATAAATGCCCTAGTTTTTAACATCCTTTTTGTGTGTACCGTGGCGAGGTATTTTGTAGAAAATTAAGAAGCCATAGTGGAAGAATCTTTTAAAGTGCATAAATTGGAGTTCCTCAGACAGTTATCCGAAATGTTCTGGGATCCAAATCCGACCTGTGCAACCATTCCAGTCATTATATTCTGGATGAGCCAATATACCGATTCTGTATTATACAATCATAATAGTAGCACACGCCCCAGGTCCGCTAAGATAGCACTAAACTAGGTTATTGGCCTGAAACGTTGGCTAACTTGACCTCTGCTGCGACAATAAACCAAGGCGCCAAAGCCACTGAATACATTTCCCTACATGGCGCTCAGTCAGTCAGTCAGTCAAACAACAGTACGCTGCAACTTTAACGCTGACAGCTGCCAGAGGAATTTCATTGAGGTCCTTAACTCACAATATCAGTGTTTTGACGGTACATTTTGACAAATTAAACCATCAAATATAAAAAATAAGCTCTAATCATACTAATTATATTAAAAATAAGCTTTTTACGTCATTACTGACATGTAATTTTGATTATCAATTAGTTTTGTTCGCGTTAACATAAGTATTTCAGTTAAATTGTGCTCAATTGTGGAATGTGCTGTCCTTGACTTCAAATTTTACCACAATGTTAATGGTGAAGGATTTATTGAAAAATATATCAAAATCCAGAAGTCAAGAAAAAGAAGATAGATAAGCTTTTTTTAAAGCAGCCTACAACAGCACCAAAAATCTATAACGTGGGAGAGCAGCTCTGCAGACCCCTCTCGTTATGCGCCACGTAAAGGCCCAATCACACAGGACGCGTTATAACGGACTCAGTTTTGTGCATGCTACGACAGGGGTTCGCGCATAGGTAGCTATGATGACTTCCGATTGTGACTCCGATGAGGAAGAGGCTCTACTTCTACTACTACTACTAGCATTAGTTCAACAGATGGTATTGTGTGCACCCAATTAATCAAAGAAGAGAAAGGCTCGGGGAATACCACCGTCTATGTCGGGATCTGCAGTCGCTTGAGGATCGTTTTGTAAATTATTTCCGCATGTCGAGACAAAATTTCGAGGATCTATATGACCTACTTCAGGAGAATATCCAGAAGAACACCACTAACTGGGGGAGGCCGGTTGAAACGAGAGAAAAACTTGCAACAATGCCCAGTAGTCCAGCAATATTTTTCCAAGTTTCCATCTTTTTCACCACACTCTTGTATTGTGAATAATGTAAATGTGAATGATCGTATAAATACACAAACTTCTGCACTTCTTGCCACGCCTCTGTTTCCTCTGTTCATCTTGTTATGTCAAGTGGCCAAATAGTCTGGGGAACGCCCGAGTAACGCGCGCTATTTTGTATTTTTGTACAACTCAAAAGGCTGACGTCGCATTACTAAAAGTATCGCCGCGTCTCAACGCCGTGTGTGTGAACGGGATCATGACCGCCGTAACGCGACGGTACAATAACGCCGCGTTATAACGCGTCCTGTGTGGTTGGGCCTTAAGGGTAGTCCGGCAATGGGGCGGAAGCCTTTCCTCCCAGCACTTCCCTCCCCAACATCTTCAAGACATATTGTGTATGTTTATTATCAAGGAAATTAGGCCTAAAAGTTTGTATTTTGAAAGAATACATCATTCCTCCTCCTTACAATTGTGAGGTGCGTTTCCCCTTTTATCTCCTCATCAGATATATGTGGTACTCATCATCCACATTACATGGTAGCAGAACAACTATAAGCTTATTCCACCAACCTCCCAATCTTTCATACCACCTGGCTCAGCGGCCATTGTTTGTTCCGCTTGTTCGTAACTCGTTTATTTTAATCGTTCCCCATAATACATCTCAACCATTTCTGTATTTACTACACCTGTTGAATTTGTGTTTTCAGGCCTTATGTGTCTCCCCTCCTCAAAATTTGTTGTTCCCTTGCTTCAAAACCAACAATTTAACATTGGCCCGGGAAAACACACGGAAAGAGACAAAAACGAGCGATAGTCCTTCCCCCTACTGTCGCATCCCTCCGGCGGCTACTAATTATTCAGGCCGAACAATGGAGTGAGATACCAACTGACCCCACCTTAGCCCGTTCCCACCTCATTCCTCGACTCTCTGCGCTAGCCAATTGAGGTACTAAACCCCCCTCGCCTCCCGGCCTAACCTTTGACCCGTCCTAGCGATCAAAATATGAGTTTCTCTTGTCGATAGTGACAGTACATTTCTCAGAAAATTCGTTTTGCCACAGTTACATATTAGAATTTTCCAGCCTCCCCATGGCAAGCTACGACCTAACTACATCTCCTAACCCCCCAATTTGCTGCATGGCTCATCACCCCTCACTCTTCCACAGTTGGGAATGGCAAAGTAATCACGACACCCTTTCAGCTAGTAGGTTCCCACAGATATATGACCACTTTCTACCTCATTCCAGATCTCCCCCATGATGTCATCTTTTTGCCATAATTTTTCAAGGAACTCAGATGCAATGTACCATGTTGCGGCCCACACTATTGCCTTCAAGATGGAGCCCACACCTATCCCCCTGACAGTTCAGCATGTATGTCAACCCAAGCCCTACTCCCCCTCCACACTAATCCTTACTAACCAGTTGCCCACTGCATGCCAATTACAACCCATACTGCCACAAGCCTCTCCTTCTTGTTCACAGGCACCACACCATGGTATCCCCCTCCGACATGCCCAGATAACCTGCTATTGGACAGCTTGGACTTCTTATTCCTTCCCCTATAGGCGTCAGCATGGAGAGCCCCTGCAGCACCTCCTCCCCCCCTCTCACCATCCAATCCACTCTCTCCAGGATCTATCTCTCAGCGGGGGGATAACTGTTAAATCGCCTTCCACACGCTACCCCCCCCCTCCCCCCTCACCATGGGCCCACTGCTGGCAACCTGTCCACCAAGCCCCTCTGTTGTCAACCCCTGATTCCCCTTCCCCCCTCTAATTTAGCAGGCCCTTCCTGGCACATACGACTAAATTCATACTACATTCATACCTAATTTCCTTTCATAATTGAAGATTTTTATTTACTTTAATTTTTTCAAATGAGGTTTACTCCCTCTACCGCCTTCACTCACTCACCATGAATCCATGAATCCCTTCAGCGGGTTTCTATTGCCCCTTGGATTTCGTCCCCCCCCCACTCTTCACCATTGATGTTTCCTTCATTTTGGACCATTTGCGTTCTGATGTTATTTCGTTAACTTTTAAATAAGTTATTTCATGACCATTATTGTTCCCTTTACTGACAATTTTTCCTACCAGTTTGCCTCATATGACACGTCCCATATTCATTTCTGCCAATGTATCTCCATTATTTGCTGTTTTTTAAACCATCCTGCTTGCCAACAAAACCCTAGGGGGAGGCGGTAACGTGGGGGGCAGCTCTGCGGCCCCCTCCCTCTCTTGCTATGCGCCATGGAAGGGGGGCCTGGTAACAGAGCGGAAGACCGACCCCCCAGCACTTCCCTCCACAACATCTTCAAGACATACTGTGTATGTTTATCATCAGGGCAATCTTGCCTACAAGTTTGTATTTTGATAGAATACATTCTCCTTCCTCCCTAATTGTGGTGTATTTTCCCTTTCATCTCTTCAACAGGTATAAAGTGCCTGTCATCCACATTACAATTCTAAGGACCATTCGTATGCATGATTTTCCAAAAGTACGATTTTTTTAAAGCCTCAAATCTATTTTTGAAATGAGGCACAGGTTTTGATTCATTTTTCAATTTCAAAACCTGGTCGGGCTACAGCACCTGTTTGAGGTGGATGTTGACCCTCAGGAGGTCATAGGGGGTGGCTCGGGGTTGGGGGGTAGTGTGCCTAGTACCTGACGCTTGATCAGCGAAACTGATTCGATCGAGTCGGCGGTGAGTGGATCTGGGGAGTCCATCGGGCTGCTTGCTGGTGTTCCGCCTCTCGCCGTGTTGACGAATATTCTGAAAAGGATAGATCAGTGCGGGGTTATGTAGTTGAAAGGAGAATCGGTAGGATTTTCATAAAGCCTTAGTCAGTCCAACCAATGTTGAAGAGAAGAAAAACGAAAAGAAATCTATTTTCAGCAACAACCCCTAATAATTATTAACCGTTAGCTATCCAGTTATTTACATTTGACGTTGAATCAAATTCTGCCAAACAGCCTTCAACTCTGGTGTGGGAGCTCTCAGAGCCACCGTCCGTTTCCTGGGCCCTTTCCTTGGGGTTCGAGTTAACTCAGCGCACCCGCCCACCGCCGGACTTTCTTCGCCGGGGGTGCCCGTGCTGATCAGCAGCCTGAATTCAGTCGCTAAAAGAAAAATAACCGTTGTTAGAAGGCCCAGCTGGAAACTGCCTCGACTCAGTTCCGACACTCAAGTTGTCTTGAGAATGAAATTAAAATAATATTAATAATAAGAACAAAAGAGAAGAAAAAAAATCTGAAAGAATTTGTTAAAATGGGTTGTAATAAATATTACGGAAAATGTGTTTGGAGAGTGTTCCGCATTGCTTTGTTTTAAGAATTTAGCAAAAACTTAGCGGTGCTTATAATTGTTGTGCAGAGAACTGATGCCTCTTATGCTCACTACTTTCTTCTTAGTGGGTCCGACTCACATTCCCAGATTCCCAATAAAATGAGTATGTAATAGTAGATACACAGTAATAGAACACACAGTGTAGAAAAACAGTAATTAAAAATAAAATAATAGGTGCAACAGACACTAACAATTTATAAAATGGTTGTTTTTAGAAACAAAAAGCGTATAACATTTTTGATTGAATAAAATAATGGTAAGATATAACATGAAATTGTGCATGAACGTGATAGAAAATAATATATAATTCTGTAAAGCTTTGCGATTCTTCTCAATACCCACTTTTTTTCCTAATAGAGAAAAGAGCTTGGCTGACCATGCTCAGTGACAGAGGTTCTTCAGTGATGAAAATCACCCTGTCTCTGCTGACTTTGGCGAACAGGAGCAGGTCGGTGAACAGGAGGGCCCAGAATGGTCGGACAGACCTGCCCTCCACCCTACTCAAGTCACCACCAAATATCCACTGTCGTCCTGGGATGCTGAGCACAAAAGGCTGTCGAAACCAAGCGTTGTTTAATAAAAAATTTTATACTCAGGACTGACCAACCCTAAATAGCAAATTAGTTTGTAGACTTACTTTGCATCGAGTGAATACTAGACGGCTCTCTAAGTCTTGTAAGGACAGAAGCGGTCTTCCCTCTCCATCTGGTTCCATCAATCCCGACTCGACCGTTATTTCTCGATAAGTGGCCTAAACATCAAAATTGCGTGGGGATGAAATATTTGGTCCTAGAAGCCCTGTTCAAGTCACAACAAGCGACAAGTGCAGGTTAAAATTACAACTGTTGTTGCTCGGTTCCGAGTACAAAAAGGGCTTCTGAGGTTAGAAGGATTTTTTTTTCTTCTTCAAGTTGGCCCGTCTGCTGTGAAGGGGGAGGGTTGTATTCTAATTATTTAATTTTTTTATAGAGGGTAAGGAAATGGTATTAAAAAACAGCTTGCTGAACTGATTGCGCCCAATAAGAAAAAATTGGTTGAGAGATCAAATTCTCATGAAATTTTGGGTAGAATCCAAATGTGCAATATCCGATTGGGGTTCACATTTAAAATAAGAAAGTTTGCGTCACTCGCACATGGTACACAAATATGATATTTAAAATCCTTTGCAAAAAAAAAATTGTTTTTTGTTTACTCCCATTTGGTTGACGGGCGGAGGGGGGCAACTTGTCAGACACCCAATATGCATTAATTGCAAGAGGTGACTAGACATCACTCCGAAATTTCTTAGTATGTCGTCGGTCCTCCGTTAACCCTTCTATTCAGTTATTTATGAAGTATCTATTTTGTTCGATACGCGGCCCGACATAGCCCTGGCTGTTGGAATGAGCGGACGTCATGTCGAGAAACCAACCCAGTCCGACGTGGTAAACCTCAAGCGAACCATCAGATATTTCAACTCGACGAAAAACTTGGGAATTTCCTACCTAAAGAAGGAAGCCAACGTTCGTCGCAAGGTTTCTGCGATTCTGACTATGCTGGAGACGAGAGAACCAGAAAAAGTGCCACTGGTTTTATAATTTTCTCAATGGAGGGCCCATCAGCTGGTCGTCCAGACTTCAACCAATAGTTGCTACATCCCCAAACTCCGCCATAGCCGGTCCCAAGCCCTGGTTGAGAAAGGAGGAGGGGCCCAATCCAAGGTGGAATAGCATATGCCGAGGGATGCGTGGCCAGGGGGGCGCCTGGTCGTTAATATGCAGACTCTGGGAACCGGGCGACACCCAGTTTTAGTATAGCCTTCCCCCGGCATCCCGGCTCTGCCGGGGGTGACGTCTTAGTACCGGCGATTCTCGTGGGACGAAAAATGGATGCTGAACAAATTGATAACAAAAACAAAAAACAAAAACAAAAACAAAAAACAGGGGGCTCCGTGGGGGTGGATGGGGGGGAGGGGAATGATCGCCACAGGCAGGCTTCGCCGACTGGGCCTTTGTGCTCAGAAGGCGACCTCCAGGTGGGGGCACCCCTCTCGCCCGCTGCTCCTCCGGAGTACCCGGCGGAGGTTTCCCCGCCGCATCCGCCAGGGCCTCTGAGCTCTGAGGGATGTGGCGTGGAAGCGAATGCTGAGGCTGGGAGCCATAGTGGTCCCAGCGCTCCGGAGCGGCCGGGGTCTGGGAGCCTTTGTGATCCCTTGAACCCGGTTGCCCCTGAGCAGGAGGACATTGCGGACCTGATCCAGAGGATCAAGGTCAAGGGCCAATCGGGAGCCCAACGTAGAAAAGAAAAAAGGAAGAAACTTGAGGCTCAGGGGCTCCAATACAGGAGACCCGCACGTAAAAACCGACCGACTGCACAGGTCGGCCTAAAGGAGGGAGGTGTCACTGGTCGGGTGAATGAGGGAGCGGGTCCCAGTGGGAACCAACCCCATCGCCCGCTAGAGCGCCCTCCGGAAACCCCCAAAAGGGGTAGACCGGTGGAGTCGGCGGGGACTACCCCCGATAAACCTCCCCAAAAGAGGCAGCGGCAAGAGGGGGACCCACGGGTACCCTTCAGCGCAGTGGCCTCGGGGGGAGGAAAAATGGCCCTGGTTCTCAGAGATGACCCAAAAGGGGAAATCTCTGAGGAGCAGGGGTTAAAAATCCAACGGGAACTTATTAGGAGATTCCCAGCTGAGGAATTTGTACGGTTCTCTGGGGTTTTCAGGGAACAAGGAGCTCTGGTGTTCCTGTGCCTGGACCGGAGGACCGTACAGTGGTTAGAGGAGATGGTGGCGAGCCTTCCCTCCTGGGGGCTCGTAGTGAGACCTTGGGCGGAGGTTTTATTGGAGGTACCTCGGGTGATCGACGATATGACACCGGGGGAGGTGCTGCAACAGGTAGCGCAGCAAAACGCGGGGGTACATACCAGAGAGTGGAGCATTATAAGCTCCACCCCTAGCGAAAGAGGCAGACTCCTGGTCCTCAGCATCTCGGAGAGGGCGTATGAGGGGCTGAGGGGTCGGAACATGACCCTCTTCCTCGGCTTCTCGCGCCTGACCGTGAGGGTGTTGAGGGCCCCAAGGGGCAGTGAGGGGCCAGGAGTAAAAACTGATGGAGGGAACCCTTCAGGTAAACCTCCATCATAGTAAGGCGGCATCAGCTGCCTTTGGGGTTACCATCTCTAGGGGAGGGGGAAAGGGGGTGGGAGTAGCCCTGCTACAAGAGCCCTACGTTGTTGGGGGGCGAGTATCAGGACTCGGGGTATCACAGGGGGAGCTTGTATATGATAGGGCGGCAGGGACACCCAGAGCGGCAATTTACGTTGCCAGGGGACTCAGACACCTACCACTCCATGACCATTGTTCACGGGATCTAGCGGCCACCCTGTTAAAAATGGATGGGCCCTCGGGCACTCCAAATATAGTAGTGGCCTCCGGCTACCTGCCGGGGGAAGATACTGATCCACCCCACGGGGCAGTAAGAAGACTCGTGGATACGTGCAGAAGAAAAGGATATCACCTGATCCTGGGACTGGACGCCAACGCTCACAACACAGCTTGGGGATCTACAGACACCAACTTGAAAGGTGAGAAACTTCTTGATTATATAGTTAGGAATAACCTAAGTATAAGTAATATCGGTAGTGAACCCACATTCAGGACAAGAACCAGGGAAGAAGTCCTAGACCTGACCCTGTCCAGCAGTTATGCGGGGACACTTATCCGGAACTGGAGAGTGGACAAGGAACTATCGTTGTCAGACCACAGGTATATACGCTTTGAACTGAGGGGCTGCGCAAGAGAAACCAGGTGCCATCGGAAACCCCGACTGACAGACTGGGACAAGTACAGCCCCCTGCTCACAGCTAAGCTGGAAGGGATGGAACCTAACATCCCTAATAAGATAGGACTAGAGGGGGCCGCCGACACTGTCCAAGCGGCCATAATGTCCTCCTATGAGGAATGCTGCCCAGAGTCCAGGGTGAGATCCAACAGGGAGGTGCCCTGGTGGACTGCAAGCCTGGACAGGCAGCGAGTAGAGTTGCGACGCATGTTCAACCGCTGCAAGAGAGGGAGGGCTGGTTGGGATACCTACTATACCCTCCTTTCGGAATACAAAAAGCGGGTCCGCAATGCGAAGAGGGAATCTTGGAGAAACTTCTGCCAGGAGGTGACGGGGGTGGGGGAGACAGCGAGGGTCCATAAGATTCTCGCACGGATCCCCTCCCGCCCAGGGGGGACACTTATGAAACCCTCTGGGGAGTTCACACAGAATGCAGAGGAAACCCTAGAGCATCTATTAGATGCACACTTCCCGGGAGCCATAAGAGTGACCGGAGAAGAGAGGGCAACGGCACTGGATTGGGGAAGGGTGGCCGCGCGGCGGTGCTGGGAGGTGGCCAAGAAGTGCGTCACCTTCGACCTGGTCCAGTGGGCAGTGGGGGAGTTTCTTCCCTACAAATCCCCTGGTCCGGATGGGATATACCCTATTCTGTTACAGAAAGGAGGGGCTACCCTGATCCGGACGCTGGTTAGAATTTTCAGGGCCAGTCTGGCCCTTCGACATATTCCAGAAGCCTGGAGGGGGGTGAGAGTGGTCTTTATTCCCAAACCGGGGAGGATCGACCACCTGAAGGCCGGGGACTTGAGACCCATTAGCCTCACCTCCTTCCTGGTCAAAACCCTGGAGAAACTGATCTGCAGATATGTGGGGGAGGGTTCCTTGTTAGAATACCCCCTGCACAGGCGGCAGATGGCGTACCAGCCGGGCAAGTCATGCGACACGGCTCTTCACCACCTGACTGGTAAGATTGAAAGAGCCTTGGACTGCAAAGACATAGCTCTAGGGGTGTTTATGGACATAGAAGGTGCGTTTAATTACACAGGATTCGAGTCTGTAATGGTTGCTGCCAGGGATCATGGGATTGATGATACAGTTATACAATGGACAAAGACCATGCTCGGCAGTAGACGAGTCACTGCGTCCCTCGCGGGGGAGCGGATGGTGGTGCAAACAACCAGGGGGTGTCCTCAGGGGGGGGTGCTGTCCCCCCTCCTGTGGAACATGGTTGCGGATGGTCTCCTGAGACGACTGGAGGACAATGGATTCTGGTGCCAGGCCTACGCAGACGACTTTGTTCTCGTAGTGTCGGGCAGGTTTCAGGATACAATCAGAGACCTCATGCAGACGGCCATGGGGGTGGTGGAAGGGTGGTGCAGAGAGGTGGGACTCAGTGTGAACCCCTCAAAGACCACCCTAATACCCTTCACCAGGAGGAGAATTCCAGACAATTTCTGGAAAGTCACACTCTTTGGGAAGGAACTGGAGATAGTGAGGGTGGTCAAGTACTTGGGGGTAACGTTGGACTCCAAGCTTACCTGGAACACCCACCTTAAGAAGACATGCGAGAAGGCAAAAAAGACGTTCGTACTTGTGCGAAGGGCATGCGGGAAAACGTGGGGGCTGACCCCCAAAACAGTTTCCTGGCTATACACGACAATAGTTCGCCCTGGAATTACACATGGCGCTGTTGTCTGGTGGAATAAAACGGAGCAGGTGACTGCAACCAAGGCCCTGGAAACCATCCAAAGGATGGCCTGTTTGGCAATCACTGGGGCCATTGGGACAGCACCTACAGCTGGGATGGAGACACTCCTCGATCTCCCCCCGCTGGACATCTGGGTGACCTCGGTGGCAATTGGGACCGCATACCGCCTCCAATGTTACCGGGACTGGCGCCCCTCCAACGGGAAGGGGCACGCAACGGTTTTGGACAGGGTAAGGGAGTGCCCTTTAGTGCACATGCCCTCTGACTCTGTCAAGAGGAAACCTCTAACTGGAAGGAGATTCAACGTGGTCATCCCAGGGAGAGGAGTCTGGACCCAGGGACCCCCCGGGGTGCTGCCAGGGGATCTGGTATGGTACACGGACGGGTCCAAGATGGGAAACGGATCCGGCCTGGGGGTGTACGGCCCGGCGCCAGAATGGGAGCTCTCGCTCTCCCTTGGTAGCTGGGTCACAGTATACCAGGCTGAGCTGCTCGCAATAAAGAAATGTGCTGAGGAGAACATGAGGAGGGCCTATCGAGGTAGGCGGATCCACATCTTCTCTGACAGCCAAGCAGCACTCAAGGCCTTAATGGGATCGAGCTCTGACTCGAGACTGGTGCTTGAGTGCTGGGAAGCCCTCCAACTGCTGAGTGGAACGAATAAGGTTGTCCTCGCATGGGTCCCGGGCCACTCAGGGGTTGAGGGTAACGACCGAGCTGACGCTCTGGCTAGGCGTGGTTCGGGGACTGCCTTTACGGGACCTGAACCTTGCCTAGGAATCTCCCGCACCCTGCTATCGGGATGGGTGGCAAACTGGGTTCGCTCCCAGCACCAGAAGCGCTGGGAGCGAACGCCGCGGCAAGAGCACGGTCATATTATGATGACTGGTCCTAACAAAGGTAGGGCTACGAGATGCCTAAACCTTAATAGAACTTCCCTGAGACTCACTGTTGGCTTATTCACAGGACACGGGGACTTCAGGAGGCATCTCTGCAGAATTGGGGTGCGCAATGGTACCCCTGACTGCAGACTCTGTGGCGAGGACGAGGAGACAGCGTCTCATATCGTCTTCAATTGTCCTGCCCTGGAACACAGGCGTCTCAGAACCTTCGGGACTTTGGACCGAGGGGACTTCCTCAACCAGGAGAACCTGGTCGGAGCTCTGTTGGACCTAGTCGGGAACACGGAGCTTCGGCCTAGATGAGCTCCGGGGGTTAGCACAATGGGCCACTAGGTCTAGGTGCGGGGGGCGGGCACGATGATGGACGCCCCCTCTACCCCTGTGTAATTAATCTAATCTACATCCCCAACCGAAGCTAAATTTATAGCTGCGACAGAAACATCGAAGTCTCTCATCTTTCTGAAGTGCTTTTTGGAAGAAGTTACTCTACAGGAAATTCCAGCTGAACTGAACATTGACAACCAAAGTGCTATAGATTTGGCCAACAGAGCTGTATGGAATCGTCGAAGTAAGCACATCGACGTACAATTTCAAGGAGAAGGTTGACGAAGGTCTCATTACCATCAACTATTATCCTACTTCTGACCAAATCGCTGATCTCCTAACGAAGCCTCTCACTACTGACAAGTTAAAAAAAAAAATGGTTACATAATTTTATGAATTCACCTGTCTTATTCTGTTTCATACCTACTTACCTAGTGCATAAAAATTTCAAGATTATCCATTTTCTGTACTATAACAGATTTTCCAAGATGCCAATAATGTTGGTGCCAAAATTAGAGGGGTATGTTGGAGGATAATTTTGAATCCCTGCGATGTGGGTATCGAATCGATCATACCTATCGATAATGACCTATTGTAGTATCGATTTCGTCTATCGTTTTTTACTCACTCTTCCAAGGTGATAAGATCAACAACTTGTTCATTTCGTTTACTTTCTTACACCGTTCGTTAATAATTACACCAGTTAAATTTCATTTCGTTGAACTGTTTCCACTGAAATCCCACCTCAACAATACATTGTTATGTGATGACCATGGGGACGAAAGATGTTTACCCAGTACAACTTTTCTTTACCTGACAGTTTAAATTTTACAGTGCGGACGAATGATGTCCAACCTGTGTGCTTTCCTTTGACATCGATCTGAACACAGCACATTGATTTATTATGGATTGCGGTCCACACCTGTACCTGTACACCTTGTTTCCCTTTTGGGGTTCAGTGGCTTAGCTTTTCGGATGTCAGGGTTACTGGCGAGTCCTGCTTGGTGGCTTAGCTTTTCTGATGCCTCCGGCAAACAGATGCGGCTGCCCTGTTGGTTCCTCTTTCTAGGTGCCTCTGACAAACCGATGCCGTCGCTGTTCACCACGTGGTTTGTAGCTTAGCTTTTCGGATGCTAGGTGCACCTTTGCTCCTTTCCCAGTGGTTTAGCTTTTCTGATGCCTCCGACAAACAGATGCGATCGCTGCGGTTATGTTGCTTTTGGGTGCTCCTGGCAAACCGATGCGGCTGCTTCTCCACGTCTTCGACGATCAATGATTTATTTTGGGGTTTGTTGCAGCTACAGCAATCCTCCTTCATTTTGTGGGTGGCCTGTTTGGCACTCTGATTATGCCTTTGGCATTTCTAGCCTTGGTGGCTTTCTTTGTTCCGGCCTTGTTGACTCCCTTCACTTCCACTTGTTCAGTGTGTTCAGATCACTTACTGTCGTTTCACATTTGCTTGGCTGTTGGTCCTTGTCTTCCATGGATACGGTTTGCATCCCTCTCCCCTGAGTTCATCGCTTTTCTGTGCCTTGGTTGCTCACCCTTTTTCTTCTTCACCCAGCTGGGTGCGGAACAGTGGGTTGCTGCTTCGTTTGGACTGATGCTGGTCCCGTTTTTGTTTTAGGGTGATGCTTCTGGCACGGAACCTTTGTCAGGATGGCCGTGTCGTCGGTCCTCCGTTAACCCTTCTATTCAGTTATTTATGCAGTATCTATTTTGTTCAGGTATTCAGGCTATTTACGCAGTATTTTTCCTTGTAAACCAAACTGCCAAGTAAACACACTAGGTGTCGTCTAAGGGCGCTCGTCATAACCCCTTCTTTTTCACGTTATAACTAGGGTCCGAACGCACCCTCCAGGCAGTCTTCGATGATACCTCATACGGATCAGACGAGTGTATTCCTTTTCTTGTTAATTCGTTTACCAGGGGGGAGTGACCCGGTTTTGGTTCGCCTACCTATTGTTCAGAATCGAATAAACTCTATTATAGTGCGACGCTTGTTCTATCGTTATATCCCCTACATGATGCCGGGGCCCGAAGAAAGAGAAAACTGGGGATGGGAATTCGCCCTTCACGATTAGTATATACGTACTGGAGTGTACTCACAGTCCATTCTCTCAGAATTGCCAAGAGGTTTGGAAGAGGGACAGTTGAACGGCCCAACATGATTTCATCAATCTCTAATTTGATCCCACTACGAAGAATCAATGAAGCTGGTTTTTAATTAAATCTGTCAGAACGAGCCCTAATTCGACTTTTAAGATTTTTGTTGTTGTTGTTGTTGTTGTTTTATTTAGGTACTGTTTGTTTCTGCCTTTTGTTAACGGTACCTGCAGTATCCCTGAATCTACGCCCTGTCACCCATCCATCATATTTGCCCAACGTGGCACCTTCAGATTATCACCTTTATACTAAACTGAAAGAGTTTTTGAGAGGGAAACAATTTTCCAATAATCGGGAAGTCGAAGAAGGCGTGGAAAAAGTGGCTGAAAGAGATGGAGGTGGAAGTGCACAACACAGGCGTACAAGAGCAGATTACAGAAATGTCTCAATCTCGATGGTGACTATGTTGAAAAATAGCTTATTATATTTTTACTGATGTCACCAGTGTATTTCATTCAAATATAAGAATTTTTCGATGTTTACAGGTGTTGACCTAGTAACCTTACTTTATGGACAAAACAATCAAATAGCAGTTACTAGATCCTTCCCCCTCAGTGCTGGTATAACTCACTTTACCGCCCGTGCAAAATATTTGTTTTCAATCCTCCCCTCCCCCCCTCCCAAACCTTGCGTCTTTTGGCCCGGAAATCAGCACAATAATAATTATTACTTATTATTATTAATAATTATTATTACTTATTATTGTAGATTCCCATGAGGGTAGCCCAAAATTAATGTAGATGAAACGAAGAAAGCTATGCTGCGACGAAGATCGACAGATCAAGAAAGAAGAAAAATGTTTGAGGTAAATCTAGCGCTACGTCCTCATCATCTAGGAGAGCGCCCAAAAATTGTGTTCCTGAAATATGGGTAGCAATTATCAGGTACACAAATTGCTCCAAATCTATTTTGCAGCTTGATCTCTCCAGTTGCAATGCGAGTCATGAATCGTACCTACCATTGACATCATTGTGTCAATCACATTCAAAACTCAGACTGGGACATGATGCACTCTGTTTGCATCATTCAAGTTTACATAAAGAACTGAAACAAATAAGGTTGGTTCTATCTGTTTGCTTCAGCAGCCATGACTTAACCTGGAATAGAGCAATATCAGAGTCTGATTGATCCCTGGATGTGAGAGGCCTGGGGCCATGTCAGGGGCTTGCATGCCCCAGCCAGGATTGTGTCCTTTTTTCTGGTGGTAGTTTGTTTTCAGAATCAAATTTTGCAGTGACTGTCTACTTGTAGCATCGGCCCCAAAAATACTTGGTGACTAAGATTATGAGCAGAACTACCCTTTATACTATATTTTCTTCCTCCAAAAGGAGGCACAATTTCTGAGAATCTTTATTTTGACCTTCTTAACAATATTTTATTCTGGAAATTCTATTATTAAAGAGGAATTACTGGAGGGAAGTAATATTGAAAGAAATATCCAGGGGGAAGTAGGGACTCACCAGGGGTAGGTAACATTGAAGGGGAATCTTCCATAGATTCGTCAAAGGGAGTAACCGTGCTTTTGCGCATAGCCAATGTTCCCAATATCTGAAGCGCTTACCTGCATTTCTTGTACGACCTTGGCCAGTGCTTTGTAATCGTCGTCTCTCACTTTGGTGTTCGATAGCGTTGTTTGGAGTAATTTGAGCACTTCACGATAGTGCTGGAATCAAATACTTGACAAGTTTAGAGCTCGATCATCGAAACAAAGTCCTCCTATGTCTCTAAAAAATGTTCATCAACGACCCTGTATAAAGGGGGGTTCCAACAGTTTCATCTTACCTCTAGGGGTTTATGAATAAAGGTAGTCAAGTCGGGGCGTCGTTTCGGGATCGGAGGCTCTGACGTCAGTTTTATAAAAGCCGCGTTCCTCGTCTTCTCAACTAAAAGGCAGTCTGATTTTTTTAGGCCGATACAGAATTTTCTATATGAATTGTTCAGCGCATTCATCTAAAACAAAAAATAAAGTGTCGATCATGGTTTGGACCGCCGAGTTGTGTGACGGATATTGGGAGGTAGATAGTACTACATTTTTTTCACTGTCTTGCGGGTGTAATAAAATTGCAATTAAAGTTGAAGCATAAAATTTCCAACCTTTTTTTGATATATTCTTCCTATGGATTGTCCTAATGTTTCTTCTTGAACATACAGTTCGAGGATATCTTCTGTGTGACGGAGAAGCTGCAATTCGAAATTGAATGGTGTTTAATTGCTGACCAAGCAACGCTACTTAAACATTTTTAACGCAATTATTTTAGAAGAACCAACGCTTGTGGAGTCGTAGACGAACCTCTTGAGCATTTTGAAACAGGGTTTGGTGTTCGACAGGTGAAATTAAGTCCTTTCTCTCGGCCAAGGGCAGCATGAACCTCGCGATACCGAATTGCATGCACAAGGCGTAATTTTGCTCTTTGCCCAGCAGTTGGTAGATACTTCTTTTCCGGCACTCTTCTTCGTTTGGGGGTGCATTGCTCTGATTTTGACAAAAAAATATTTCCTTGAGAATGGTATACAGTCTAGAAGATGGATAGTGACCAAAAATGATTTATTTATTTAGGTACTTCTATGCAGCTTAATTTTTTTTTTTTTACTGTCGTTATTATTTTTGGAATCATTCACATTTAGTGTGAGTTAGAAATTTGACGCTGAATCTATAGTGATGGGCGCATATTCGATATTCTGCAAGATCAATTAAGACGCTGCAATGCTTCCTCGATGGTTGGCTATTTCTTTGAGCAGGGGTATTAGGGAAAACAGTGAGTGTGAAGTGCCCCAGACTCATTCTAATCGATCCAGCGTCCATTATGTAGTAAAACATTATACCTTTCCCACACGGCTAGGTACCGAAAAATTGTGAAAACCTACTTTTAAGGTAGGTGTGAAACTCACAGTTAATGTAAAATGACTATTTAGATTATTTAGGGGCCTGGTTATGTTTGAACCTTGTGTTCATGGGATGAAACTAGTACACAGTTGATTTTTCCATTACATCAATTCATGGGATGCACCCATGACTGAACTCCACCATAAATGACGTTTGCCAGTTGAGTAGAGATTTCAGAAGTTGAAATTTTACTTCATGGAATGCACCTTGCTATTATACAACACTGGGTAAACACTTATTATTTTAGTCAAACTCCTAGGAGCTCCTGGAGGCTCTAGATGTTTGGCTACAAATGGCTGCAGAGGCCTTTTTATAGAAATGGTGGGGGTGACTTCCACCACCACGCTACTTGTCACCCTTGGTAGAGGGTGCTGCAAGGGCTTGTCTCCCTGCCTGTTCCACCTTCTTCCCCCTCCTTTTTCCAATTTTACTTTGGCTTGTATGTTTTTGTAGGATTTTAATCAGACATGGGAGTTCCTATTGGGGGGAATGCAGCTGTAGTGGATCCGTTTCAGGGTCCTCCCCTCCCAATTAGGTAAATGGACCAGTCCATGTTGGAAGCTGGGACGATTACAGTGTTTTGTGATCAGTATTGTCACAAAGTGCGTTTTCTCAAATGTAAAAGGTGTATTAATTGTTCGGTCTCCTTAGTTTCATTTAGAATAAGTACAATACACGTTATATGACACAACAGTAGTAGGTAGGTACACATTTGGACTCATTGGTCAATCAGTCTGGAACACCATTTCAATGTACTCAGTGTCCGAAATGTGGTGGAAAATGAGACCCCACACTCCTAGATCACCAAAAAAATCTGCAATTTCTTACACACGGGTTGGTTATTCCTCGAATGGGGGAAACAGTGGGTGTGGCGGGTCCCAGACCTATTCCAATCGATTCAGGGTCCAAAATTTAGTGGAATATGATACCCCACACGCCTAGGCACCAGAAATCCTGACACATACAAAATGGGTGGATACATACCCATTTTGACCCATAACTTCTTCCGGTGGTTGCCAATCGTTCTGGGACACACATCATTGAATTCAGCGTCCAAAATTTAGTGGAAAATGATACCCCACACGCCTAGGCACCAGAAATCCTGACACATACAAAATGGGTGGATACATACCCATTTTGACCCATAACTTCTTCCGGTGGTTGCCAATCGTTCTGGGACACACATCATTGAATTCAGCGTCCAAAATTTAGTGGAAAATGATACCCCACACGCCTAGGTAGCAGAAATCCTGAAAACACATATTAAAAATGGGTAATATATACCCAATTGGACCCATAACTTCTTCCGGTGGGTGCCAATCGTTCTGGGACCCATTTAATTGGATTCAGCGTCCGAAATTTAGTGGAAAACTATACCCCACACGCCTAGGTAGCAGAAATCCCGAAAAACATTATTCAAAATGGGTAATTAATACCCAATTTGACCAATTACTTCCTCCAGTGGGTGCTAATCGTTCTGGGACCCATTTAATTGGATTCAGCGTCCAAAATTTAGTGGAAAATGACACCCTACTCGCCTAGATCGCCCAAAATCTCGAAAATCCATTTTTCAAAAAACACATTTTGACTCCTACGTCCCCCAAATTTGGTCCGATCGGGCTGAAAAGTTTCGAGGACCCGTCTCGGCAGGGAACAGACCCCTGACCCAAATTTCAGATTTTTAGAAAATATTCTACTACCAAAAACGGCGCGGACGATGGACGGCGTACGGCGGACGGACATCGACCTTTTTTGATCAGGACATCATGAAACGTCCAGAAAAAAATTTTGAGCCGAATCGGAGAGGTTGTTGACCATTATCATGAAAACATAGGTTGATTATTCGAGGAATAACCAACCAAAATGGTGGGGCCGCAGTACCTTCTTGATTAGTCCAACGATTGGCGGGCTATTCAAATGAACGACGGTTGACAATTTGCCCATTCCAGAATGTCAGCTGTCGCACTACTACGAAAAAGCGATCATTATAGGCGATTAAACTCTACTATGTTTGGTGAAAACGGATAATAGCCATGAGCTAAAGACAATTTTCAGACTAATCATGTAAGCCATTAGCTCGCGCCTGGTGTACCAAGTCCTGTTCTTGGTTGGTTTCAGTACCTAACTAATCGTAGATAACGTGTACAATAGAGGCCTTGTCGAATATTATTCATTTATTGTTCATGCAGACTGTCAGTCTCTCTGATTTGGCTCGCATTTTTGGTTGGTTATTCCTTGAATAATCAACCTATTTTTTCTTACAAAAAGTCAATGTCTCCGGTTCGGCCCAAAATTTGTTTCTGAACGCTTCAAGGTGCCCATATCAAAATAAGCAAATATACACCCGCTGTTCCGGGCACAATAGATCCATGGAGGTCGCAGCGCCCAGGGGCAGTACTGCCCTCTGCCCTCTGCCCTCATCACACCCGCCGTACGCCGATTTTGGTAGTTGAAAATTTTCCAAAAATCTGAAATTCAGGTCAGAGACCAGTTTTTGGTTCTAGTTTGTCCTTAACAACTTTTTAGCCCGATCAGGTAAAAAAAGGGTCTCTATAAACCTATTTCGAAAGTGGATTTTCGTGATTTCTGGTACCTTGGTGTGTGGGGAATAATTTTCCAATTAAAGTTGGACGCCGAATCGATTAAAATGAGTCTATGCGGCCGATCCGAGGAATAACGAACCTCTGTGAATGCGTTTGCAAGGTTTTTTTTTCTCTGGACGTTTTAAAATAAGAAAATGTCAAGAATAAAATCATTCGCGACGAGGTTGTGGAAACCCATTTCAATAAAAAATGGAGGTATCTAACGATAGTACATTTCCCCCAAATGTAATGAGTACTCTGGCTAAATCGATTTCGACAATCAGGTCATCATCAGTAACTAACATTAACTGAAGGTACATCATTAAAATACAGCTTATATACTAGCAGAAGTGAATGTTAGGTTAGTTACAGTGAAAGGGGAACATGAAATCCTATTGCCCAGATAGGTGACAGGAATTGGGGGGGGGGGGGGGGGGGGACATGCACGAGGTATGTTGAGTGGTCGAGGAAGGTGGAGAGAACTGAAGTGACACTAGTGGTATTCTAAATTGTCAACTCACCCGAACACTCAACACTGGTTACACACACACACACACACACACACACACACACACACACACACACACACACACACACACACACACACACACACACACACACACACACACACACACACACACACACACACACACACACACACACACACACACACACACACACACACACACACACACACACACACACACACACACACACACACACACACACACACACACACACACACACACACACACACACACACACACACACACACACACACACACACACACACACACACACACACACACACACACACACACACTGGCACATTTTGCCAGTATCATAATAACCTTTGTTCCCTTCAGTACTGTTTTTACACGACATTCTGAATATTTATTGGTATGAGCTGAAGGTTTTCTGAGGTTTCCTCGATGTCTTTGTGGTTTACGGACTCTATAATTCATACTATTCGTTATTCATACTATTTGCGCTAAAATATCTTTGAATGGGGTACCCTCGTGAGGGTAGCTACTCAGTCCACTTTTTCTCGATTCACCTAAAATTTTCAGATAATAGTTATTAAACAGTGTTACGTCAACTATCTCGGTAAATTAATTGGTTGTCTTTGGAACTGACTCTTTGGTGCTTAACGAAAAATGAAGATTGCGGCCGAATAACCCATTAACAATCATTATTTCCTATAACTTATTACTCCTAATTAACGATTCATGTTTCGCGAGCAACACTAACCATCGAGCAGGTTTGTAGGTTATCCATCATTGAAAACGCTGGATTGACTCAAGATCAGGCCTGATGGATTAGAGTACAAGTTAGTGTGATTCACCCAAGCCTGAGATACACTGATGCCGGAGTTTTGCCCCGTACCGGATCATTGGACCGGCCATTTCGGATTTGGAATCTACCTACATAATTTTGTTTTGAAACGTAATAAGCTTATGTATATGGTGAACAAAAATACATTTTTAGTGGTACAAATACAAAAGTGTATTCTAATAATAAACCTAATGGTCATTATTCAAAGAAAGAATCCAGTGTTCCCATACAAACATGATTGATATTTGGTAAACAGGAAAACGTGGCCGATCTATGCTTGTTGGAATTAGGAAGCACAACTCTGTTGAGAAAACTATTTTTGCGAGCAGCACAAGAAACATTGGTTTAACAAGAACGCCGTGATCTGGGCGTTGTTTCGTTAATAAAGCGCTGGGACTAAGAAAGAGGAACTAGGTAGGTAGTAGGTCGATGACGAGCAGGCAACAGTGAGGAAGCGCACGGTCGATAAAGCGAAAAGGGGTTCGACGATAATCACTCACCGAACGTGAATACAACCCCAAATAAGACATATTATGAGCGTTAGCTCGCCAGTAAACTACTCATTCGCCAAGAAAAACCATCGAAATGCGAAAGAACGGATCAAACAGTTCGGTTCTAATATGCTGGTGTCTCGTAGACAACTATCTGGCTGAGATGGAAAGGCGGCCTGAAAACGTTGCCAGGGGAACATCCTTCAAACAACCACCCTTCTAAACATTGTTAAACCAGTAAACCAATCGAAATCTTCTTCAGCGGTCCGTTAATGTAATGCGCGTGACAACATAAATAACAGCTACACCCAAGGTGTAATTTGATCTATGAGAGCCGCTTGTTTCGATTTTGACCTCATGACAGTTTAGTGTCAAGTAATCATAGGTGATTTGTGTTCTCTCGCTATGCCGTTATCATGTGCTGCATCTGCAATTTGCATACGGTTATGATAGGAGGAGCGTATTCTTTGCAAATATTCAACGAGGCGTCTTTGATGTGGCCGTGGTACCTACGCGTTAGGGGTTTTCATTTTTTAGTGAAATCTTCAATGGGTCCTAGCAGGCATTTTTTGAAGAAAACCTCCCCCGATGGATGACAAGTTAATTTGTTCGACCGCAAAGTTATAACTCAAGAGAACATTTTGATTTCGCTAATATATTCCGAATTTGTATTTTTTCCGGGGTGGATTGGTTGTACTGGTCCAATTGACTACAACTGTAAATAACTGCAGGAATCAATCTGTGCATTGTGTATAGTGTAGTTTTGGGTGGTGGTAGGGGTCACGTCAACCAACTTTTGATGAGTAAGCCAAAAAATTTACAAATGTAAAACCTTCCACTTAAGGAGTAATGAAACAAACAGCTGAGTAAAACCTCTTATTTGTCGTCAAATTTACTTGTAACACCAACAGCGAAGAGTAATTATGTATGTAATTGCTCCCAGGACTCGAATCACATGATTTTCAGGGTTTTAAAACATCCCAACTCAGGGGTATACTAGGGAGGAGACGATTATCCTACAGCGATTAGAAAACAGGCAGATCGAAAATCGTTTTCAATTCTTGTTCAATCTTTAGATCTTGCAACATTTTTCAGTTGGTAAGATTGTGAAGAATTTGTATAGTAGTCTCCAGGGCTTTGAGAGGGAAGTAAAAATCGGAGACATAAATACCAGGTCGCTCCATCGTCACCTCATTTGATGACGACTTCATTGATACGCTGGGTTATCAGAGATCCTCTTAAAACCATTACGTGGATAGACAGGTGTCTTTTCACTCATACAACATAGTTATGCAAGTGGATGAGCATAGCGTTATAATATTAAAAACTCCGTGAAAGCGCTCGCCCACTGCACCAAATACTATATAGTATATTCGGTGAGACGGATGCTTCCACTAATTTAAGAGGAAATTACTTTTGATTAATCGCCCTAAAGTAGTCTGATAGGTTTCAGCGGTGAAATTCAATATTTCCGCCTGTACAAAAGTAATATATTTGAGGAGAAGTTAAGGACACGAGGAACAGACGGGGGCATTATATAAATAACAAAAATCTGCAAATTCTTACACACGGGTTGGTTATTCCTCGAATGGGGGAAACAGTGGGTGTGGCGGGTCTCAGACCCATTCCAATCGATTCAGGGTCCAAAATGTAGTGGAATATGATACCCCACACGCCTAGGCACCAGAAATCCTGACACATACGAAATGGGTGGATACATACCCATTTTGACCCATAACTTCTTCCGGTGGTTGCCAATCGTTCTGGGACCCACTTTATTGGATTCAGCGTCCGAAATTTAGTGGAAAACTATACCCCACACGCCTAGGTAGCAGAAATCCCGAAAACACATATTCAAAATGGGTAATAAATACCCAATTTGACCCATTACTTCCTCCAGTGGGTGCCAATCGTTCTGGGACCCATTTTATTGGATTCAGCGTCCAAAATTTAGTGGAAAATGACACCCTACTCGCCTAGATCGCCCAAAATCTCGAAAATCCATTTTTCAAAAAACACATTTTGACCCCTACCTTCCCCAAATTTGGTCCGATCGTGCTGAAAAGTTTCGAGGACCCGTCTCGGCAAGGAACAGACCCCTGACCCAAATTTCAGATTTTTAGAAAATTTTCTACTACCAAAAAGGGCGCGGAACATGGACGGCGTACGGCGGACGGACATCGACCTTTTTTGATCAGGACATCATGAAACGTCCAGAAATTTTTTTTGACAATTTGCCCATCCCAGAATAGTCAGCTGTCGCACTACTACGAGAAAGCGATCATTATAGGCGATTAAACTCTACTATGTTTGGTGAAAACGGATAATAGCCATGAGCTAAAGACAATTTTCAGACTAATCATGTAAGCCATTAGCTCGCGCCTGGTGTACCAAGTCCTGTTCTTGGTTGGTTTCAGTACCTAACTAATCGTAGATAACGTGTACAATAGAGGCCTTGTCGAATATTATTCATTTATTATTTATATATTTACTTATTATTATTATTTTTTTATTGTACTGATTAGTCTTAGTAAGGAGTAGCTGTGGGTGTAAAGAACCCACATTTCATTAATTTGATATTTTAAAGACCGCAAGACTAAAGTATACAATTAAGCCTTAATCGTCTGATATCGGCATCAACTTTTAGAAAATAGACAAATTTATCCATTATTTGTTGAAAATTACATCCAAGCAAAAACCTATGTATCTGGCGCAGAAATGCACACCATTTATAATATTTGCTAGTCATTATTAACGATAGAAGATCGATTTTTATCTATAAATTCACATCTTAATTTCAAGGTAATTTTTAATTTGTATATTCATTTTCTTTTAATAAAACATGTATGATTTTGCATGTTTCTGATTTCTCAATGAGCGCCAAGTCACTATATAAAACGCTGCGAATTCATTCACAGGGGTTGGTAATTCCTTGGACCAGGCGCATAGAGACTCATTTCAATTGATTCAGCGTCCAAAATTTAGTAGAAAATGATACCCCACACGCCTCACTAGAAACCTCGAAAACACACATTCGAAATGGGTACAAAAGTACCCATTCTGATCCATATCTTCTTCCAGAGGGCGCCAATCGTTCCAAGACCCATTTCATTGGAATCAGCGTTCAAAATTTAGTGGAAAATCATACCCTACAAGCATAGGTCGCAAAAAATCTCGGAAATCCATTTTTAAAAAAACACATTATGACAACCCCCCAACGCCATGAACGGACCCCTGACCAACATTTCAGATTTTTAGAAAATTTTCTACTACCAAAGTGGGCGTGGACGGCGGATGGCGTACGGCGGACATTTGGCCTTTTTGATCTAAACACCTTGAAAATCCATGAAATAATTTTTGGGCCGAATCGGAGAGATTGAAATTTTGTATGAAAACATATGTTTATTCAGGGAATAACCTACCAAAACTGTGCATCTTATTATATCTGTTTAAGTGTAAGAATGGTCCTTGAGACAAATATCGCCAGATTAATAGATGAAGTCATTATCTATCAACCGCTCTCTATCAATATTTCGACATTCCCCTGTTCTCGAAAAACAAAGAAAAATATAGGTACACGGAACGGAAAGGAAACTAAAACAAATAACAGTACGTGAAACAGCTCTTAAATTTCATTTAGATCAATTACAAGTTTAAATACAAATAAAATTAATTATAAATACAAAGAAATCATTAACATAAAAGTGAGGTTATGATAATAAGGCACTCTTTTGACAAATGTTAGCACTTGGAGAATCGTTAACTAATCACAGCGATTGTCTATAACAAAAATCACGATCAAAATGAAAATAATTCGAAAACATTCAAAACTAAGTAAAGACGTATGAATCAAAGCAAAAAAAAGTATTAAGCGATGGGATGATTTTTTCAATAATAGATGGTAAAATTGTTATAGATGTGATGTAAGGACTACATAATATCGTCAAGTTTTGAGCAGGGGAGGAACTTGAAGCTTGAATGGTACTGTGGAACAGTACAGTGTGGAACTCCGTGGGGGGGCTTGGAAAATGTGCGATTCCCATAGAGTCGGTAATGTTATGATGGGGGAAAGCCGGTCGTCACACGATAATACCGGTACCCACCTCGCTGTTGAAGGTCACTTGTGGTAGATGGAGGCGTCGTTTCGTCAGTTCGAGCGACGCCGTCACCGTCGCCGTAGTCGTCGCTCCCGAACAGGCCGTCGAAGAGCGAGGTTGGTGGCTGAGGCTGACGCTCTTGGACGGCCCTCCGCCCGCCTTTCTGTAGACTTCGAGGACCACGCAGTTTTCTCCGAGCCTGCACAATTATTAACAGATGTATTAAATTAAGTAATACTTGTTGGTAAAATATTCTTTTGGAGCATCGTTATATCCGCACACTCCGAATAGCCCTGGAAATTAGTTTTTGCATTTAAATAGGGGGGATTGATACCCCCCCCCCCCCTCGCTAAAAATCCTGACTCAGTTTCATTCCACGCGCGATCGTTCGGTTGACAAATATCACCCTAATGGCGCAGTGAAAAGAATGTGTAAGAAGCTCTGATAAAACCGCATGCATTTTTATTTGCTCAATTGTTACCATAAGGTTTGCTTCCGTTGAACGTAACTTAGATCATGCCAGAAAAGAGGGGATTCAGAAATACAAATGGTAGCTAATTGGAAAAATGCTGCAAATTCTTACACACGGGTTGGTTATTCCTAGGACCAGGCGCATGGAGACTCATTTCTTCAACATGAGAAAATGTAAACAGTGGGTGTGGTGGATCCCGGACCGATTCCAATTGATTCAGCGTCCAAAATATAGTGGAAAATGATACCCCACACGCCTAGGTACCAGAAATCCCGAAAACAAATATTCACAATGAGTAATAGATACCCAATCTGACCCATAACCTATTCCAGTGGGTTCCAATTGTTCTGGGATCCATTTCATTGGATTCAGCATCCAAAATTTAGTGGAAAATGATACCCCACTCGCCTAGATCGCCCAAAATCTCGAAAATCCATTTTCCAAAAACACATTTTGACACCTACCCCACCCAAATTTGGTCCCATCGGGTTGAAACGTTTCGAGGACCAACTAGAGCCGGAAAAGGGTCCCTGACCAAAATTTCAGGTTTTTAGAAAATTTTCTACTACCAAAAACGGCGCGGACGGTGGACGGCGTACGACGTTGGACTTTTTTGTTGGTTATTCCTGGAATAATCAACCTAAGTTTTCATGCAAAAAGTCAACCTCTCCGATTCGGCTCAAAATTTTTTTCTGGACGTTTTAAGGTGTCTGGGTCAGAAAAGGTCAATGTCCGTCCGCCGTGCGCCGTCCGCCGTCCGCGCCGTTATAGGTAGTAGAAAATTTTCTAAAAATCTGAAATTTGGGTCAGGGGTATGTTCCCGGCCTAGGACGGTCGTCCAAACTTTTCAACCCGATCGGGCGGGGTAGGGGTCAAAATGTGTTTTTTGAAAAATGGATTTTTGAGATTTTGGGCGATCTAGGCGAGTGGGGTATCATTTTCCACTAAATCTTGGACGCTGAATCCAATGAATCGGGTTGCAGAACGATTGGCAACTACTAGAAGAAGTTATGGGTCAAATTGGGTATATATTATCCATTTTGGTTGGTTATTCCTCGAATAATCAACCTATCTTTTCATGATAATGGTCAACAACCTCTCCGATTCGGCTCAAAATTTTTTTCTGGACGTTTCATGATGTCCTGATCAAAAATCTGCAAATTCTTACACACGGGTTGGTTATTCCCCGAATGTGGGAAACAGTGGGTGTGGCGGGTCTGAGACCCATTCCAATCGATTCAGGGTCCAAAATTTAGTGGAATATGATACCCCACACGCCTAGGCACCAGAAATCCTGACACATACAAAATGGGTGGATACATACCCATTTTGCCCCATAACTTCTTCCGGTGGGTGCCAATCGTTCTGGGACACACATCATTGAATTCAGCGTCCAAAATTTAGTGGAAAATGATACCCTACTCGCCTAGGTAGCAGAAATCCCGAAAACACATATTCAAAATGGGTAATAAATACCCAATTTGACCCATTACTTCTTCCAGTGGGTGCCAATTGTTCTGGGACCCATTTTATTGTATTCAGCGTCCAAAATTTAGTGGAAAACGACACCCCACTCGCCTAAATCACCCAAAATCTCGAAAATCCATTTTTCAAAAAACACATTTTGACCCCTACCCCCTCCAAATTTGGTCCGATCGGGCTGAAAAGTTTCGAGGACCCATCTCGGCTGGGAACAGACCCCTGACCCAAATTTCAGATTTTTAGAACATTTTCTACTACCGAAAACGGCGTGGACAATGGACGGCGGACGGCGTACGGCCCTCCAAGCTTTTCAGCCCAATCGGACCCAAATTTGGGCGGGGTAGGGGTTTTTTGAAAAAAGGATTTTCGAGATTTTTGGTGATTTAGGCGAGTGGGGTGTCATTTTCCACTAAATTTTGGACGCTGAATCCAATAAAATGGGTCCCAGAACGATTGGCACCCAGTGGAAGAGGTTATGGGTCAAATTGGGTATATATTACCCATTTTGTACATGTGTTTTTGGGATATCTGGTACCTAGGCGTGTGGGGTATCATTTTCCACTAAATTTTGGACGCTGAATTCAATGAAGTGTGTCCCAGAACGATTGGCACCCACCGGAAGAAGTTATGGGTCAAAATGGGTATGTATCCACCCATTTTGTATGTGTCAGGATTTCTGGTGCCTAGGCGTTTGGGGTATGATATTCCACTAAATTTTGGACCCTGAATCGATTGGAATGGGTCTGGGACCCACTAACCCATTGTTTCCCCCATTCGAGGAATAACCAACCAGTGTGTAATAATTTGCAGATTTTTTATATAGACACCTTGAAACGCCCAGAAAAAATTTTTGAGCCGAATCGGAGAGTTGGACCTTTTTCATGAAAACACAGGTTGATTATTCAAGGAATAACCAACCACGTACGTGTTCCCGCTATAATGTAGTTAACGCCTATACCCTGTCCGCTCATATGCTTTCTTTCGCTTCAGAATTTACGAGAGTTCAAGGTTGATGTTTCGTACTAGGCTGTCTGCACAGAAGAAGTTTCATGGAACAAAGGAGTGCCGCGGGGCTGCTGAGGTACTTTTTGTATTCTAGGCTAGGCTATCTAGGCTCTCCCGATCAACAGGGACATTGTACAGACTTCGTGATATCTCCAGTCTTTTTAACACGCGGAACGCCACCCCAGTTAATTTTAATCGAATCAATTAGAGCGAAATATGTGGGAGCGGGTATTTACAAATAAAATTGTAAACATTTAGATTTTCCCCTTCTAGCCTAGAATAGACAAGGTATGCTGGAATCGAGAAAATGGAAAATTTTGAGTTCTCCTGAGAATACGAGTTCGGAAAGTCTTTTTTTAAACGCGTTGTTGACGGGGTTTTCTTCTACCTTTGGCTAGCAGACGAGTTCACGCTTCCTAATCGTTCTCGATGTTTTAGAGAATTTTGTGGATGGGCGTCTTTAAGAGCGATGAAAACATTTTTATATTTTTGTTTTCAGTCAAAGGTATTCTGGGAGTTTTGTGCTCACTTGATTTGTTGAAGGATCTCATCTTCTTGCAGAGTGACTACGTTGATTTTCCCTACAAAAATGACGTAGTCCCCAGGACGAAGGCCCGCTTGGTCGGCAGGAAGGCCACTTTCAACTCTTTCGACTCTGTAATCGAAACCAAGAAGATTAAGCTGATGCCCTAAACGTGACCATATTTTTTTAATCAGCAGCTGACGTTAAGCTTGGTAGATTCCACTGTATTCACCTGGGAGGGTGAGTCCACGCTATACTGAAACCGAAGCTTCCCCCAGGTTGTTTGCACAGAGTTCGCGTGGTGGTAAAAGGCGTCCGTCCGGGTTTGGGGCTCGCGGTCTCCAACTCGCCCTCAGGGTCCAGCTCGAGGTGACGCAAGAATATTTGGTCTTCGTGAACTGCCAAAAATCAAAATGAGGCCATTTTTAGAAATAAAGGCAATAGAAAAATCCCTACTAATCGTCTAGCAACAGATCGCATTCAAGTCAGGCCCGATTGAAGGTTCTACTAACTAATTTAATGGTGTGAACTTAAACATAAAAAGTAAATGTTAAACGTTGCACGTCAAACATAAAATTTTCCTTCAAACTTCAAGTTATCTGACCTATTTGAGGCTTTTCTTGTCAAATTGCTGACCTAAACTGGTTTACTCAACAAATTGTTCTGTCTTTGACTTGACTTCAACTTCAAGGATTGACTAACAAAATTGAAGAATCAATCCGTGAATTTTAAGGATTCACTTGAGGTTCAGTTGAAATCAACCTACCTCTCTCTATTTCTTTTTTGACGGATTTTCTTCGTTTTTCCCTACCTGAAAAAAATTTAAATCAAATTTAAAAAAATGTATACAAACCAGGGTTGCTGGTCTATCGTCAATTTTTCGAACACTCGCAACACTCACCAATGTCAATTGATTGGCACGCATCGGATTCGTCCACGCTTACTAGCTCTTCCACACTTGACTCAGACTGGTTCGCCATTACTTCTGAAATAATGGGACAATAATGATTAAACATTTCTGGAGAAAAAAAGTGGTTTGCTATTCTTATGGATGAAGGAGGGTGTCACGTAAACCCAACACCTTCTCTGAATCGTAATTCGTAAAATAATTGTTAATACCGGGTACGCCTTTGAAACTTATTTGAAATGTGAACGTATTATAAAGGTATTATTATAATTTTTTTAAATTGTAAATTACAGCATCCCAATTTATGTTTCACTGGGTTCTATAAATTACATCCCTCAAATGAGGGCCCCCACTGTCCGAGCACTGATTTAGGCGATTTAAAATTTTCCCCTCCATTCCGAGCAGCATATTGATGGTCATTTCGGCAAAGCACGAATACTGTTTTTAAGGGGGCGTCAGAGTTCATTGGCGGTCAGCGTACACATCACATTTCAAGTAGCTATATAAAAACGCTGCAAATTCATTCACAGGGGTTGGTTATTCCTCGGACCAGGAGCATGGAGAAAATGGGAGGAAACAATGAGTATGTCGTGTCCCAGACTCATTCCAATCTATTCAGTTGCCAACATGGAAAATGATACCCCACACGCCCTATGTGAACAAAAAAAATCCAGAAAACTCACGTTCGAAAAGGGATATGTAGGTACCCCACCCCACACGCCAAGATCGCCAAAAAACTCAATTGGTACGATCGGGTTGATGAACTAAAACTTGGATTTTGAGGACTAAATATAGCCGGAAACGGACCCCTGACCAAAATTTCAAATTTTCAGACTATTTTCTACTGCCAATAACGGTGTGGACGGCAGACGGCCGGAGGTAGTAGAAAATGTTCTCTTTTATTGCTCTCTGAGAATGGTTTGGATCTTAATGGGTATCTATCTATTTCGAATGTGGGTTTCCGGGATTTCTAGTACTTAGGGCCGGTCCATCAATCAACCGAATAAACCGGCGGGTAACAATTCGACGAATAACACTGCTCGACGAATAAAATAGCAGCAGTGTTTGTAGCAGTGTTTGTCAAGAAAACATGTTGGGGCCGACGTGAGGTAGTCGACCCCAACGACCTTGGGCATAAAAACTTGAGTTAATTATTCAAAAATAGCCAACCAAGGGGTACCATCACCGTTTTCGAGAGTAGAAATTGTTTTCAAGATTCTAGACTTGTAGAACAGAGATAATATGTTATCCTTTTCGATTCCGGCTCTATTTGTGTGAGGGTGGGGGGTGGGGGATTTAGGCGTGTGGGGTATCATTTGCAACTATATTTGGCATACTGGAACCATTGGAACGTGTCCAACACAACACACTCCACACTCACTGTTTTCCCCAGAGGTTGTTCCACTATCTAATTTCTATGTTACGTCTAATCTTATGTTTCAATTCTGAATTGAAGGGCCGCCTTCGGAGTTCTCTTCCTAGTTTGTCTCTAGTTTGCATGGATTTAATCAAACCTGTTGTCACCAAAAGTTTTTGCCGTTCTGGCGGGGAGTTGGTAGTGGACTCTGCCATGGCCTTCTGAATACCGTCATTGAAAAGAGAGGCTACTGTATTGCCGTCATTGGTTTCAGAGGGCGGTGTCCAGTCAATGTCCGGCAGAGATTTTTCCAGGCTCCCTTAATCCAACTTTTTTCCAGTTCATTTGAAGGATGTGTCCTCTTCTTAGTTTCAACGTCCGTAAAAAGAAGAGGTTTATGATTGTGTACACAGCTACAAATGTGGAAATGGGTCTCATCGCCGATGAAAACGACTGTGTCATGGGGCAGGTCTTTGAGCAGTGCTTCATATGCATTTCGGCGGGCAATAAAATCGAGTTGATTTAACTCCCACTCTACGGTCAACTTATAGGGATGAGGTTGAGGATGAGAATTGGAGGTTACTGTGGAGAATCCGTCGGACACTGGTGACTGGAACCCCAAAGCAGCTGAATGTTTACGTGCCGCAATGACGACAGCCTTACCCTGACAACATTTGCTGGGGTTTTAGAGGTCCAGTTCCCTTTTTAGCGACACTCTCACTCTCCAGAAATGTAGTAACCCATGTGAAATTTGAATTTCAACAGAAACTGCTCCATGAGACAAATTTCAAAGCGCGGAACGCCGTCTTCCAATCGGCCGTCTCCTACTCTTTTACGGTCCCACCAGGCCACACGGCGCTTTTTCTCAAATAAGTAAGTTTCCAAGGTGCACCCTATATTTAAAGAAGTTTTGAAATTTACCTGTTTGCTGGTACCAGAGGTTTTCGGAATTAGTCATCGTCGGTACATTTTTGAGCCACCCTGAGCCTTGCGATAAGAGCCGGAAAGAACCATTAATTCTCTGAAACACCCACGGAGAAAATTTCGTTTTCAATGTGATCTGCCAGTCTACCTGCATTATATTGCAACCCGTTGAGGCTGCTGGTCAATTAACATCGCTTTGTGAATGGTGTATTTAAAAAACATATGTTGATTATTCAAGGAATAACCTACCAATATGGTAACCAAATATCGAACATAGAATCACTTATGGATGCATTTTCCTGTAATTTATAATCCGTTAACTTAAAATATCTGCAACGTTCTAAGGAATTCAATAATAAGCAAATGTGAATGAAGTACAAATTATTCGTAAGGCAATGTTGCAAAATATATATATGAAAGATGTCATGTAATATAATCTAAAACATTAAACAATTCAGCCATGTTTGTACTAGAAAGAATAAATAATAGTGAAATTGTTAGATAAATAATACCAATATTTATGAAGTTCATGAACAAATGTAAATTTTAGATCAATTTTTTAAGAATCAAATTAATTATACCAGAATTCATTTTAAATTACTCGATGTTACGTTATTATTTGGTACTAAAAAATGACACCACTACGATTTAACGAAAGCTGAGTCACTTGCTACTTTGTAGGATGTGCTGAATTTAGTTGTGAGGCCATCGATAATCAACTGACGAAAATCTTTTGTACAAATCTTCCTGAAAACGCACGTGCTTCTCTATAATATTTCTCCCAGATTAAAAATAAGTCGTCGCCATAGAAAAGATAATGTGGAAAAACACGGAAAAAGCGGGGTAAAGTCATGGAGCAATAATTGTCTTCCTCGATCTCCTTCGATCAGTCAGTCAATCTCTCAATGTTTATAAAGACGACCTTGTAAAATGCAACAATCTATTTAACGCTCACACGCGTAGAAGATAAAAAATAAAACTTTTTGTTTTTGAAATATTTTCATTAGTTCAAAACATACAACGCTGCAAATTCATTCACAGAGGTTGGTCATTCGGGTGATCTCTAGTACACAGGGCAGAGATAACAAACTGAGGTAACAAATCGATTTCACTCGAACTATTGAACTCGAACAACAAGCTGATCGATTGTCACTCCTTCAGTGTCGATGATGATGGTCAATTTTAGTTGCGTAAGGTTTTTTTTAAATTTTTTTATTATTATTATTTTTATTTATTTTATTATTATTATTTTTTTTTTATTCAGCGTCCAACATGTAGTGGAAAATGATACCATATTCGCGCGCATTCATTACTGTTGACAGGATGCAGTGGACACATTTATTTTCAACAATTTTCCAACTATTAGTAGAATATAGAGGAATTTATTCATTTAATTATGTATTCACAATCATATCGATATTTTATGAGATGTATTTATTATACTAACTTTTGTCCTGGGAAAGTAGGGAGCCTAATAATACTCACTTCCACTCTCCCAGATGTATAAATGAGGAATCTCAATCTTTATCATTACTCCTTGCCTCAAAAACTAATCGGCGTGTTCGTATTTGCTGCAGTAGTAGAACCCCCGCCAATTCCCCAAACAGGTATTGAGTTTAGAAATCGCAAAACTTTTGCAGTTTAAAAACCGCGCAAATGACACAATTACGGCGAGAACGCAGCCTCTCGCTTACCGGACGTCATTGTAACTTTTACCGGTTTTTGAAAGAGTCGAGTAAAGAAGTGTCGAGTGTTGAGCAGACCACCAAACCAACCATCTATAACCTCACGGTTGGATCATCGAATAGGAACATCTATTATTAAATTAAAACCAGCCTTTTATCCCGCAGACATCAAAGAACACGACAGAATGCACAAAATGATTTTAACAGGCATGTAATGGGGAGCGGCCTTCGTACACATCTGATTGAGATTAAAAACCCTGCAAATTATTACACACGGGTTGGTTATTCCTCGAATGGGGGAAACAGTGGATGTGGCGGGTCCCGGACCCATTCCAATCAATTAGTGGAAAATGATACCCCACTCGCCTAGATCGCCCAAAATCTTGAAAATCCATTTTTCAAAAAACACATTTTGACCCCTACCCCACCCAAATTTGGTCCGATCGGGCTGAAAAGCTTGGAGGACCGTCCCAGGCCGGTTACAGACCCCTGACCCAAATTTCAGATTTTTAGAAAATTTTCTACTACCAAAAACGGCGTGGACGGCGGACGGCGTATGGGGGACGGCGTGCGGCGGACGGCGGACGGACAATGACCTTTTTTGATCTAGACACCATGAAACGTCCAGAAAAAAATTTTGAGCCGAATCGGAGAGGTTGACCATTTGCATGAAAACATAGGTTGATTATTCAAGGAATAACCAACCAAAACGGGTCCTGAACCAAAATTTCAGATTTTTTGAAAATTTTCAACTACCAAAAATAATTTTGTCGGATTTAATCAAAAGAAATCTACGGCAAACCGCGAGAATTCAGATGGAAAGCTGCAGAAGACGGATGTAGATGGAATGATTTGATTGGCCGAGCGGCCCTGAAGGGGGAGGGGCGAAACAGTTTGAAAGCAGTCAGCGGGAAAAACCTCTGACTGCTCTGACGGGTTTCAAATCGGTTTGATGCGTTGTGCGAACGGCAGTGGGCGAGTCCATTCCACCATCGCTCCCCTCTGGTGGAGTTGGGGAGCTTGTGCGAACGCTTCCAACCGATTGGAAACTGGTTTGGGTGCTTGAGCGAACAAACCTATGATCGCGGCGGATCATGCCGGTTGTGTCAAACACAAATGTGTGCATCCGCTGTACTTTGTCATGTTTTTCATGTGCTTAAATTGAAATAAATTTATTTAAAAAAAAAACTAGCGGACTACATATTAACCGATAAGTGCTCGAATAGCGAAGACGACGCGAGATAACATGAGGTATGTTCGCAGTAGCAGTTTGCTGACCGATTTCAAACTAGTTGGAGTTTTGGCAGTGCGCACGGTTTCAAACGGTTTCCAACTGGTTGGAACCAAGGTGTTCTGCGAACGCGTTTGACCCGATCCCGCGTTCCCTCAGCCACCGCCGTTTCCTCCGCCTCTTTTCTTCTCTCGCCGTCTTGGTTGGTTTCCCTTCTATAACCAACCCATGTTTTCATGAAGGTCAACCTCTCATTTTTCCCCAAAATTTTACCGATTGCGTTTTGAGGTGAATATATCACAACACGCTGCAAATTCTATCACAAGGGATAGAATAGAATTTTAAGGTCGGTCGTTATTTCGTGCTCATTATACAGGGTGTCCCACAAATTGTCCCCCACCCTCTCTCCCTAAAATCTTATCAATGAGAGCAAACAAAAATTGTTTTTTTCAAATCAAACATCCTTATTTCAATTGGGAACTCTAATTTTTGTTTGCAGATTCACATTCTACTAGAAATTTCATGAAAATTTGATCCCTCAAACAATTTTTTCCAATGCACGCAACCGGTTCAGCGAGCACGCAACCGCAGTTGCGCAACCCCAAAATTGTCAAATAGTGAAGGATGGTGAAATCTAATGTATGACACTTGAATTCTCACTGTTTTCAAACACTAATTCACGAGATGCTATCCGCACCTTGATTTAGAATAAAGGATCTAACTAAATCACGTAGTTTACACTCTAAATTAGGTGTGTATCTGCCTCGAAAAATGTCCATTTAAATACCACCTTTTATTCTTGACGACCTGCCCAATAATGGCTCAGTATGTTCTTTAGAATTAGGGGAGACCGAGTTGCTCATCCTGATTATGCCGGCCCGGGCGCCGGCAAAACGTCGGAGAAAATAAAAAATGAGCACGTAATAACATCCGACCCTTATAAATGGAGTCTCCCAGGCCCATTCCAATCGATTCAGCGTCCTAAGTTTAGTGAAAAATGATATCCTACACCCCTAGATTTCCAAAAATTTCGAAAATCCATTTTTCGGAGAAGACATTTAGAGACACCCCCCCCCCCCCTTCCTCCCTATAATATCGGTGCAATCGGGCTGAAGAGTTTCGAGGGCCAACTAGAGCAAAAAACGGGCCCTGAACCAAAATTTCAGATTTTTTGAAAAATTTCAACTACCAAAAATAATTTTGTCGGATTTACCTAATCGAAAGAAATCCATGGCAAACTGCGAGAATTCAGATGGAACGCTGCAGGAGGCGGATGTAGATGGAATGATTTGATTGGCCGAGCGGCCCTGAAGGGGGAGGGGCGAAACAGTTTGAAAGCAGTCAGCGGGAAAAACCTCTGACTGCTCTGACGGGTTTCAAATCGGTTTGATGCGTTGTGCAAACGGCAGTGGGCGAGTCCATTCCACCATCGCTCCCCTCTGGTGGAGTTGGGGAGCTTGTGCGAACGCTTCCAACCGATTGGAAACTGGTTTGGGTGCTTGTGCGAACAAACCTATGGCCGAGAACAGAGCATAGAGAAGAGATGCATTGTTCAAGATACATAAAGAAGGGATTAGTCTTCCATGAATGTATCTTTTTACCACTGGATTTTTGACGCTAAATCCATTGTGATGGATCCCTGACCGTTCGGAGGAGTATGGATCAAGATCTATATATTTTTAAGGTGGGAAGTACCTATGGACCTGGAGCATGAGGGAAACTCTGAGAGTAGTGTCCCTGCCACATTCCGATCGTTTCAGCGTCCAACATTTAGAGGAAAAACATACCCCACACGCCTCGGTTCCGCATTTCTTGAAAACCTACTTTTGAGATATGCAGGTAGTACCCATCTTGACCCATACCCACTTCCACAGGACACCAATCGGTCCGGGACTCATCACAATCGATTCAGCGTCGATATTTCAGTAGTAATCGATACACTGGTGGAAAACTAATCCCTTCTTCATGTTTCGTGAACACCGAATATCTTCTCTATGCTCCGTTCTCGGCAACGTTATCTCGCTTCGTCTTTGTTATCGGTTAACGCGTAGTCAGCTGAGCTACTGAATGTTCAATTCATATTTAAAACTCGGTATTCCGTGTTTTCAATTCGCGTTCTAATAGTTTTAGCCGTTGTATTTCGTCGCTGTTCCACCAACTTGTTTCCGATCATGTCGTCGCAGATCTTTTGCCTACCCTGACAGCTATTAAACGAAATATTACTTCCTTTTGCTGTTTTGTGATGATACTTACGGACATCATCGTACGACACTACTATAAGACGAGATAATATTTGGAACTCTTCCATTCTTGTACCCAATGAAATATAATATGAAAGATCAAATGAATCAGGGGACGAAATTACATAACGAATTTAGGGAACCAAAATTTTGTAACCACCTTTTGCAAACATCCTTTCTCCCAATAATACAACAAAAATGACATTCGGAGACCTCATTTGGTGACTAGCAAGGATTTATGTATCCTGCGTTTCGTCAGACGTATTCGGAAACAAAATGATACCCCACACGCATAGGTACCAGAAATCTCGAAAACACATTCAAAATGGGTAAATAGGTACACATTTTGACCCATAACCTCATCCAGAGGGCGCCAATTGTTCCGGGACCCATTTTATTGGATTCGGCGTCTAGGGTTTGGTGAAAAACGATACCCCACACGCCCAGATCACCAAAAATCTCGAAAATCCATTTTTCAAAATACACATTTTGACCCCTACCCGCCAAATTTGGTCCGATCGGGCTGGAACGTTTTGAGGACCAACTAAAGCCGGAAACGGACCCCTGACCCAAATTTCAGATTTTTACTACCAAAGTCAGCATACGGTGGATGGACATTTGACTTTTTGGTTGGTTATTCCTTGAATAATCAACCTATGTTTTCATGATAATGGTCAACCTCTCCGATTCGGCTCAAAATTTTTTTCTGGACGTTTCATGATGTCCTGATCAACAAAATTTTGAGCCGAATCGGAGAGGTTGACCATTATCATGAAAACATAGGTTGATTATTCAAGGAATAACCAACCAAAAGGTCAATGTCCGTCCGCCGTCCGCCGTCCATTGTCCACGCCGTTTTTGGTAGTAGAAAATGTTCTAAAAATCTGAAATTTGGGTCAGGGGTCTGTTCCCAGCCGAGATGGGTCCTCGAAACTTTTCAGCCCGATCGGACCAAATTTGGAGAGGGTAGGGGTCAAAATGTGTTTTTTGAAAATGGATTTTCGAGATTTTGGGTGATTTAGGCGAGTGGGGTGTCATTTTCCACTAAATTTTGGACGCTGAATCCAATTATATGGGTCCCAGAACAATTGGCACCCACTGGAAGAAGTTATGGGTCAAATTGGGTATATATTACCCATTTTGTACATGTGTTTTCGGGATTTCTGCTACATAGGCGTATGGGGTATCATTTTCCACTAAATTTTGGACGCTGAATTCAATGATGTGTGTCCCAGAACGATTGGCACCCACCGGAAGAAGTTATGGGTCAAAATGGGTATGTATCCACCCATTTTGTATGTGTCAGGATTTCTGGTGCCTAGGCGTGTGGGGTATCATATTCCACTAAATTTTGGACCCTGAATCGATTGGAATGGGTCTGAGACCCGCCACACCCACTGTTTCCCCCATTCGAGGAATAACCAACCCGTGTGTAAGAATTTGCAGATTTTTGATCTAGACACCTTGAAACGTCCAGAAAATTTTTTTATGCCGAATCGGAGAGACAAAGAATAATCACACAAGAATCACACAAAGAATAATTGGTTAGGGTTCTATTTCAAGGCAGTCATGTTGAGGGTTCAATCAAACCGAAAATTTTTTTACCACCTGCTAGTGCCTCATGTTGGAAAAATTCAATAAGGAGTTTGAGAATATATCAGGCAACACGTGAATGGAAATCGTAGAGGGGAGGTTAAATTGCGTGAAGGGGACCATGTGACGAAACACGTGAAGAAGCCATTTTCTGCAAATATTTCAACTACTTAATGCCTTCTGAAAGATCGTACGTAATCCCCCGTGTATATCGATTTCTCTTCTTGAGTATAGAGACGGAATTTTGTTTTGTAAGAAAACGACAGATAAAAGCACGTGGTGTGACTTACTCTTTTAACGGCATTCCTGACTCCAAATGACATACAACCAAGGAACTCGCTTTTCCTGAAACATAAGAGTACACCGAATTAAAATGTATACGTATGTTCAAACCCCGATAGACAAGCTACGGGCCAACTCCAAGATTTATCTTAAAGTTTTGCACGTGTTACAGTTGCCTGGCGTGAATGAAAATAATACCTCGGACTAGAAGAATTGAGAAAACAGGGGAAACAGTGAAGAGTGTCCCGGACTCATTCCAATCGATTCAGCGTCCGACATTTAGCTGGAAATGGTACCCCTACAAGCCTATGCATGAAAAATCGCGAAAACATTCGAAATAGGTAGATTTGGATCCATTCCCACTTTCGGGGCGCTCATCGGTCCAAGACAAAAACATGACATGGTACCTTGAACAATCAACTTATGTTTTCATGCTAGGAGGTTAGACCATCTCCGATCGGCCCCGTAATTTTGGTTGGTTATTCCTTGAATAATCAAACTATGTTTTCTATATTACTTATACTAACACATAACATAACAATAATAATTTTCTAATCAATTTAGCGCTCAGTATTTAGTGGGAAATGACACCCCACACGTCTAGATCACCAAATATCTCGAAAATCCATTTTTTGAAAAACACTCATATTGAAAAGTTCCGAGGACCAATCAGCTCTATCCAGGATTCTAACCCTGGTCACTCGGATCACCATCCCAATCCTTCGTCGATACCACTAGACTTCCGAGCGTTAGAGAATGGTCAGTTGTTGTGGTCTCATGTGAAAGCCTCGAAACAGTGGATAATGTGCATATACATGGTCCACATGACTCAGATGCCGTTTTCAATTCTATCAAATCCTTACGTACTACTCTGTTGTTGCTGTTGGCTCCCGGAGTTTGCTTGATTGGGCTAAGTTGGCACAGTAGTTTGTGGGTGGAACAGTCAAAAACCATTGACGCTTGACCAGGTTTAATGGGAACTAAATTGTGGGGAGAGAGGGATCAGAATCAAAGGTTGAAGAGAGTAATGGCTGTAAAGGAGAAGCAAAGGAGGCTCTGGAAAATTAAGTTCTGGTTTCCTTCGGATAAATTGCGTCAGTAAGTCCAATTATTTGTCCGAAGAAAAGTAATACGAGACTACGAACAAGTGTGGTCCATTTGGAATATTCGCTCTAGGAAAATAGAGGCATAATCAGATAAGTCAGTAGGATGACACTCCCATCTGCCGTTACGATCAGTCTACACAAGTTCGCCTTGTAAAATAACGACGATTCAAATTGGCCGCCGTGAATAGAAATTATTCAATTCTATCCAAGATCAAACTCCAGTTGAAAGATGTTACAATCAGTGGAATGATTTAGAACGTTTAGATTTTGGTAGGTACTCGCCGAATATCGCCCATCAGGTTGGTTGTTTTAACCATTGCGTGTGAACTCAACACTTCGATAGATTACTATCTGCAAGTGGGATTTAAGGGGAGGCAATTGACGGACATGTATCCCTCTGCTCTTTATTCTACGCCGGTGATCAGGTTTTACTTGCAGATTCGCCTCAGATCTAAACCGCACGTTAGCAAGCTTAAATGATTATTGCCTTCTGAACAGACTGACTGTGAATACGGCAAAATCAAGGGTATAAAGTATTCCAGAGGTAAGGGAGGCAGGCTCAGCACAGATTCTGGTGTGGGTCGGAGTTGGAGAGGGTGTCGATTTTCACGTACATGGGCGTGGTGTTCTCCAGGTCTGGTGTTTTTATCGAGCAAGCACGCAATGCAGTCTCCAGAGGAACGTCCTCGTGCAGGAACATCTGACTGGTTGTCTTCAGGTCTCAGGCTGCTGCTCCGGAGACTTGGCGTGGGTTGATTTCGGAGGCTGTGGCCAGTACCGCTCTCTACGACGCGGAGATCTGAAGATAATCTTGTGTGGAGTGCATGGAACGTGTCCAGGTTAGAGCATTTAAGTCTCTTTTGTGATTGGCATTTAATACTCCGGATTACGTAACAGCTGGTGGATCAAGCTGCTCAGTTGGCACGGGAGAGGCTTCCGAGAGTGTGCTTTGAGAGACTAACGGCCATTTCAGAGTGCTTCCCGGACCCTAGATTCAACTGGGCCTTGCAGTTGAGGGCATCTCTGGAGGAAGCTGAATTGGGGGACATGTTCACAACACGAGATGCTGCTACTTTAAAGAGGGCAAGACCTCGTTTCCTGGAATTCCTACGGTCAACTATGCTCAAGGCGGATGTGGAAAAGGCGGCTACTTCCACGTTTAACTACAGCCCAAGAGGCCCTTCCTGTCTGTTAGGGCAATGTGCACCCTATCTCTCCAAAGACCTGCCATTATTCTCCAAAAGGCTTTTATGCCAAATAAGATGCGTAAACCCGAGGTTCTGCAGAACAATTCTTTACCGTGTTAAAAATCTGTTTGACAGCTCGGCGCTGTGTTCCATCTGCAATTCGAACGGCCCAGACTCCCTTTTCCATACCATCGCGGTCTGTCCAGTATTATCGTGCGAGCATTCGGAATACTTTGGGATCTCCTCTCTTGAGGAAAACTACTTCTTTCCCCTTCTTCTCTTCGAAGAGAACGGCATGACCTGCAGGTTAAAAGGCTTTCTCCAAACGGTACTCAGGCAGAGAGCGTTAATAATTAATGAAGGGTTCCTAATAGAAATCATTGTTTACTTCAACCTTAATAGGCTCATACTGTAAATTAATTGTTGCAAATCTAATTGCTCCATCAGTCCTTAATTTTCCTTTAATGTTTTAGAAAATCCAGTTCATCTTAATTTTTATTGTAATTCATAGAGCGAACTCTTGTGAAAAACTGCTGTTTACACAATAAAACATCTATCTATATGAAGCAAAGAAAAGTCCCGATTGTGCCGACTGTTGTATCTGCCTTCACTGAGCCACGTGTACTCAAAGAACAACGATTCTAACAAGACGTGCAAGCTGCACCTATCAACCATTTTCGTACACTGCTCATATTTTTGCATAATAAACGGGTAAGTGAGGGAAGACGTTTGAAAAGATCCTTTCCTTCCCGTAACGATTTCTACACTGCGAACCCTCCTACCGCCAGAGGCGGGGGCGGATAACGGCGAACAAAACGTTGTATCGCATGCGGTCTCTCATCAAAGCGCAGTTGCATTAAAATGACTGTTCACCAAGGGCCTCCAGGGGCTTCCCCTGTGGCGATAATTTCCAACAACTCATTTATAACTGCTGGATTCAGATAACGACGGATTTCCGATTTCAAAATTACTAATTGTAGGTAGACTGGAATAGGTTATTGCCAAACGCTGGTCTGAAGGCCGTTATTAAGTTAACCTTATTTATTTGATCCCAGCTTTGACAACGGTAATACGCGCTCGTCCTATGAATACGTTCCAATCAAAAAAATAATCCACCAGGTGAGTCTTATTGAAACTAGTGAAGATAAATGATTCTCTACAGGACTAGCACCCCAAAATTCACTAAACATAAATTAATTTTTCAATTTTTGAAGGAATTAGTTTTTTTTTGCACATTTGACCGTGACCCTTCGGAGCCTCATGGAGTAAGTAGAACTTGCACTGTCTCAATTTCCAGCTCAGTGCGCTTGGCCAAGAAGAGTCAATTAGGTTATTGTTAGAGCATACAACTGTAACTCTCTCTCGACTGTACTAAGTGAGTCTTAAAGTTTAATATAAAACTGGTATTATATTTGATAGTGATAATTTTTAATTGTAGAGTTGAATTTGATATTGTTGCTGACATTGGACTAACATTGTTTGTATGTAAGTATGATTACTTTCCTGTAAATGGGCTGTAAGCAATTCAACCGACTTTTCCTAGTAAGCGAACATTGTAGGCAAGTACACGACAAATAAAAGTAAAAAAGGAACGGGATGAAAGAAAATTATGCTTAGTTAGGGTGAGGGGAGGGTGGCGATGATGGAGTTGTAGGAAGTCTACTGAAATAAAGTTAAGCACCCTTCCCGTGCACCGCACACCACTGTGGTCTCCTCAGCTCTCCACGCTTGGATGACTTGAGAGCGTTTAGGGGAATTCAATTAAATAGGAAAAACTTAACGGGCATCAAGGGAGAGCAAACCCCTTTCCTCGATGGGGCTCCTGGGACCTGAGTGGAACACAAAATGACTGCTGTTATTAGGGTATAATTCCTTTCGGCTATCGTAGTCATTGGAAATTTCAGTGACGTACCAGCAAAAGAGGGTATTGTGTTCTCAGGGTCGAATTTTCTTTTTTTTTTTAAATAACAAAAAAAATATATATATTGCTATTGGCAAATATACAAAAGCGGAGTAGGCGACTCAACAACTGGCGCTCGTAGGACTGGATTTACTTTAAAGTTCTTCATAGTGTCGGACATTCGATTAATGAGCAAGCATTCATATGAGCTATCTCTCCTATGTGATCACTCCGGGTAGATCACCAATCTACACGTCAATAACGACAAAGGAATAACCAATTTCCTCCTCCTTTTTCGTTTCTCACGACTCTGAAATAATACAGGGATGATTATTCCTTGGACCTGGAGGAGGGCCTGGTGGGGAAAATAGGGGAAACAGTAGGTGTGGAGTGTCCCGGACCCATGCCAGTCGATTAAGCGTCCACAATTTAGTGATGAATGCGATCCCACACGCCTAGATTTTCAGAAAATTGTTTACAACCAGAAACGGCGTGGACGGCTTGCAACGGACGGCGTATGGCCGTAGTAGAAAATGCCCTAAATATCGGAAATGTTTGGTCAGGGACCTGTTTCCAGCTCTAGTTTGTCTTCAAAACAATTCAGCCCGATCGGACCAATATTGGGCGGGGTGGGAATCAAAATGTGTTTTCCGGAAAACGGATTTTCGAGATTTTCGGCGATCTAGGCGGGTGGGATGTCAGTTTTCACTAAATTTTGGACGCTGAATCGATTGGAATAAGTCCGGGACACTCCACATCCACTGTTCTTCCCATGTTCCTGGTTCAAGGAATAACTAAACCTCGCGAATGAATTTGCAGCGTTATTGAACTGGGTTTCCACAAACTCGTCGCAAGTGGTTTTATTCGTATAGATCTGAATGTTTGATCACAGTGAACTACCCAAGGGTGGCGTGTGTAATTGGTGATGTGGGAGCAGCCAGGTCGCTGTGAGGAATGGCGTTAATAGTCAATCTCTCTACCACTACCAAGAGAGAATGCTGATTGACAACTTTTTGACCCTTAGGACGTACCCAAGGTGATACCAGTATCCACTGAAGCCAGATGGCTTTTAGCAAAACTAATTTCACATTCCAAGTAGCAAAAGGTTGATTAGTCTGATTGCAGTCTTTTCAGAGCAAAGGGTGATTTACTGGCTGTTGTAAGCTACTGCGAGTGGGATATGTATCAGATACTGCGAACAGCAGCATAAGATATTTGGACATTATGGCACAGCAAACCGTGTCAAAATTATCGGCCAACACCATTCATGAGACAGGAGAGAATAAAACTCATTTAAAACTCTACTCCTTATGTGTCCAACAAACAGGTAGGGCAAGTCGGTGGTTAACCAATGAGCCACAGTGGGAAGATTCCAGGGGCAGGCTGACCGGCGAATCCTGTGAGTATCATCATGACGGTGAGCTGAACAGTTTTCTCTAAATTCCATTGGTTACCTTACATCGATTTCTCGCATAAAGAAGGGAGCGGGTGAGGTGCCCTGCTGAAGTTGCGTAGCTTAGCACTCATCTATGTTCTTGTTTCGTCGCTTTCAACTCGGCAATGAGAGACGGATTTTGGCCTTACAGTTCTAATTTCAATGCCTTAACCTCCGGTCTAGACTGAATTGGTTGGCTGAAACCGATTTCGCATGGAATTGCGCTTGAAGCTCAAGCATATCAGCAGCAGACTGTTCAAATGCAGTAAACAACATAAGCGGATGAAAACTAATGAAGCCATTCTGCTCCAACAACTTATGAACAGAGAATGCAATTTATGTGATACAATGTGCATAATCAGCACCGAAACCATGAAGGTAGGGGGAGGGTGGGGCGGTAGCCAGGAATGGACGCGCATTCCTAGGGATGTGCACATTATGACGTTTAAATTGTCAAAATGTTGCAGTCGAAATAGCGAAATTATGTGTAGTAATTTCAGTACATTATTACCCCCAACCCCACATTGAAGGCTGAACGGTGCCGAATAAATCTTCAACTTCATTCTAAAATATCCGTAAGAACGGAATCCGCATGACGGAGCCTCGGACGCAAACATTTCTTGTCTTTGGCGCACGAGGTGAATCAGAGGTTGTGTAGCAGTTGGGTAAACCTCAATCCCATAGAATGCGAATGGTTTGAGAGGATTTTCCAACAGGATAATCTGTTCACTGCGACGTTATTTCCTCAATTCAGTCTCCTTTCCCGAGATCTAATAAAATAGGAATCCCTCGGTAGAATAGCTCGAACAATTATTAAATCTTCATTCTCTTTGTGTGAAGGTAGTTCACGCCAAAAAAAGATCATTTGTCGATTTCAACGAGTGGTGGTGGGGACTCATCGAAGAGACTATATAATCCAAAAATTGAAAAGATATCTGTGACCTCCCAACAGTCAATCATTGATCATACAGGAGACAATATATGATCCAGCAACAATCGCCAAAAAGTTTTTTTTTTTTAAGTCTCGATTTTTTGAAAATTATAATTGCCCTCTAATTTAACAGGCGGGACCCTCACCGCATCTATGACGTCCGTTGAAATGTACGTCGTCTTACGTCATCCATCAGACTGTGCCAGTACCATGGAAAACCAACTACTGGGAAGAAATGTGAGCTTACATAACATAATTTAGGTTGAACCCGTTAAAGAAGCCACCAAGCCTCCTCTGACCAACCGTTCGTTTGTATGAAGCCTCTAACTAACACAAGTAGTCCTCCTGATTGTCAGAACCCTCGAATGATTTTGATAAAGGGAAACTGGATTGACCTACCAGGGGCTTGGCTGAACCGTTTTCGCAATCTACTCATTAGAGTAATTAAAAAATGGTCTCTATCGTGTGCTTGCTTCATTTCAACGTCGGGCCTTGTTGCGTAGGCCTCGCGATATATCATTCAACTAGTCCCGATCTCCTGTGAAATTGGCTCAGAAATATTTGGAGCGATGTCACCAACAAATCTTGGCCGTTGACCTTGAATATTTTTGTCTTTCACGGAATGGTCTTTCTCCAAAATCATCATCTTGTTCCGCGGATTGGATGGCCTGTTTTAATGGACTGTTTCCACCATACAAACAGAAGGACATGCTGTCTAGAACGCGTAGTCGTCTCTTATCCCACTGCTGTTACCAGTTATCTTCATCTACAGTCCACGCTCAAAAAAAGTCGAAGGACTCTCTTGAACATACCATGAGACCAAAGTCTTTTTAACTCTCAAACATTATTTGTCGAGTCAACAATTGGAACTCATGTTTGGTAGCCATCCAAACAGTAGTTCGGGAGTAATTCCTAGTTCGCCTTGTACTAGCAGGAATTATTTTTATATTTCGAATAACAATATATAACCAGAGTTGCACGTATTGCTATATCGTTTTTGCTATGCTGCTTTTGTGTTGCTGTTGGTATGTTGTTTACCTGTTTCATCAGTCAAAATGATTAAATTTGAGATCATCCATCAGTTCCCTCATTAGCAGCTCTCGGCATTCAAGGAGCCCGCGCTAAGTGGGAGCAATACTACGATCCAGTCACTCCATAAATCTTGATTGACCACTAGGTGCATATACATTGTGTTAACCGATAAGGTTAGCCTTTAAAGGGTTAATTCAACGACTCCTTTGCAACAAAAAATGTCTTGAGGGTCTTTTTTAGAAGCTTTGTTTCCGAGTTATTCACGGTTAAAGATTTTTTTCCTCGTGTTTTCGACCTGACGTCACAAATTCGGTCATAACTCACTTAATTTACAAGATAATCTCAAATCTGAGTACACCATTAGAAAGAGGGTCAAAACTTTCATCTGATGAGCCCCTCAACGTTATGATCCTTTCCGTCAGATCTCAGTTTGATGATTTTGACGAGTTAGATTATGGGAATAGTGATGCAGCGGCGCTAGAGTTTTCCGAACTGTATCCAGACCACTGTATCCGCGGTAGTATGATTTTGGCTGCTTTTCGCCGTTTCTGTGAAACTGGATCGGCCGCTGCAGAACTATTCCCATGATGAGCACCATACAAATACACCATCATGGTATTAATTGCGGGGACGAGTGAGCAAATTTATATCATTTTGTATATTCTCATTAGGCTTATCAGAAGGGAAATTTGACGCTCTTTCCATGGGTGCACACAGATTTGAGAGTTGAAATACGAGTAAGCCGGAACCTCCGCTGACGGCCTTGGGCCAAAGCGTACCATGCTGAGTTATATTGTGTTATACCTACTGTTATTAAGTAAATAAACTTGTTATTCATTCATTCATCACAGATTTGAGAGTATCTTGTAAATTAAGGAGTTATGACCGATTGAAAAACGTAAGGTCGAAAACACGAAAAAAATCATAAATCGTGAATAACTTGGAACTGAAGCCCCAAAAAAAGTCTTAAGACATTTTTCGTCGCAAATGAGTCGTAGAATCGACCCCTTGAAGGCTGCCAACTTTATTAGTTTACACCCTACACATATACACCTTATATCTTTACTCTTATACCTAACGGAAAACTACGGAGCAGAACAACTTTCCTCGCTATTGGCTTTGACCCGGCTAAAGAACTGAAAGATTCATGAGTGTGAAGACGATCTCGAGCAATGAGATCGATAAGTTCAAGCGCGACTTCAATTTAACCGCGTTCCGAGGGATGTGACTTGATTGACGTCTTGTGATAAAAGGAAACAGGTGACCCATCCCAGATAAAAGTGAAAGGAGCAATTAGTGCTTGGGATGCGGCAACTTATCCTGAGAGAGTACAGGGGAGGCATCGGTCGTTTCATCAACCCATCCCGGCAAAGCGATAAAAAGTTCGCGTGGTCAGTAGTCAAGTGGACGGACATTTCAGTTTTTGATTATTATTTACTTTAATCAAACTAGACATTCGAGCTTCCAATTTTGAACCGCAGAAAGTCGGCGAGGTGTTTTCCAAGTGGCTGCAGGAGCGTCCAAGCACCCATGCCGACGAAACGATAGCCTTTTTGCTTGGTTATTCCTTGAATAATCAACCTATGTTTTCATGCAAAAAGTCAATCTCTTTGATTCTGCCCAAAATTTGTTCCTGGACATTTCAAAGTGTCTAGATCAAAATTAGCAAACGCCGTTCACGCTGTTTTGGGTAGTAGACAATTTTCTAAACATCTGAGATTTTGGTCAGGAGTCCGTTCATGGCTTTAGTTGCTCCTCGAAACTTTTCAACCCGATCGGACCAAATTTGAATGGGGTAGGAGTCAAAATGTGAATTTCAAAAAATGGATTTTTGAGATTTTTTGCAATCTAGGTGTGTGGGGTATTATTTTCCACTAAATTCTGGACGCTGAATCCAATGTCATGGGTCCCAGAACGATTGGCACCCATTGGAAGAGGTTATGGGTCAAAATGGGTATCTATTATTTGCAGTACCTGCGACGCTTTACGAGGCGGAACAAAGTTTCAACATCCTCCAACGTAATTTTTATCATCTAATTAATTTGTATTATAATTTTAGTTTTAATTCAATTAATTTTGAACAGCAATTGTATCTAATTTGTAAAATTATTGACAAGTTATCATGTCAGAGTGGCTAGAAAAAAAATTTGAACCAATTTAACTGATTCATGATGAAAAATCAAGATTTTCTGCATTTGCAGTGTGACTAATCCAAGTGTATTATACTATATAGCTGAGCCGAAACTAAATAAATCAAATCAAAGAGATGATTTTATTTGTCACATGATCGTGTGTACAAAATGACTGGGCTCATTAGTTCTCTCCATATCATTTAACTGAATCTTCATTACTTGGAGATAATTATGTTTTGCTAAGAAAATACTATTGTAGACTGACGTTCTAGTAGAATGTAGAACCCATATGCAGCTCTAATTGTGGCAGTCTTCATATCCATTCGTTAGCTTCATAATCTCTCAAACAATGTACAAATACATACCCTATACATACTCCCATATACTTAATATAATCGCCTCAGCAATAAATTCCGTAGCCAGCCGTCTTAAGTCATTCAAGTCATGTCAAAAAACGGCAACGAATTGAAGTCAACAAACCCCTGACTAAAATTTCAGATTTTTAGAAATTTTTCTAGTACCGAAAACGGCGCGGATGGCGGACGGACATTTGAAACGCGTAGAAAAAAAATTGTGTGCCGAATCGGAGAGATTAACATTTTGCATAAAAACATAGGTTGATTATTCTGGGAATAATCAAAGAAAATGAATGTAACCCAACAAAGTAAAATTTATAATATAAATTATAATAATTTATAATAATAATTTTTTATTATAATAATTTATGTATAATATTTTTGTTGTGCTTGAACTTATGTGTATGGTGAAATCCCTCACTCTCACTTGAATAAAGCCAGCGTGCGATATGCTGGGCATATCGATTAGAGGCCTAGAAGGGAGGCCTGTGTACAGCGACCCCGGAAACTCGCGCGGTCACTCTTAAACGAAATGTTGAGCATTAAAAAGTCTAGAAATTGACGAATTGAAGATAAAAACCTGAAATGAAGAACATTAAATAAAATTAAATATTTTAACAAGTATTGAATAATTGGTGATTTTGAAGGGTGAACAAATTATGAAATTGATAAGTTCAGCTGTATTTCAAGTTTTTGGCTTTAAATATTGCCCGCCGAGTAACCTGACCTAGCACGTGAATGTACCCTGTGATTCCCACCTATCGCACTGTGCTGACAGGATCTGCCCATTAAAATATCCGCAAACTGTGAATAGACCATTTAGTCGCCATCGTTGTTATCGCTTCTCATCTTCATATTGTCCTCCTCTCATCGTAGGAGCACGCGATCCGGCAAAAATTAGACATCTTGATCGATTATCAGTTTTAAACTCGTTTTCTTCTTGACTCTTTTTTTTCACAATCTTCTTTTTCTTTGAGGTGGAATTTGGAAAATAGTTGAGTAATATGAAGGATCTTAGATAGGTGAAAGACAGAATTTATTTTGGCAACAAGATTACTAGTGACTAGATGGACAATGGTTATCCAAGAAATTGAACTGGATTCTGTGGGTGCGGGCCATAAGAGGTTCAAAATCTAAATTTTAAGAAAATAATTTGGGGCATTTTCTAGGGTTTGTTAGTAAAGTGAATGAAGGTGATTGATTATAAGTTTCTCGTGTAAAGCACTAAGAAAAGATGGTGTCTTTGATCGTATAAAAGGATTAACAACTCAAAATGCGGCAAGCTGAAAATTTTGAGGTTAGGACTTACGATAAACTTCCGACCCAAGCGAGGCACCATACCCTTTTCGCAGCGGACACAAACACTTTACACTCGCGGTCAGTGAATACCGGTGAGATAATCAATACTAAACCGGTTCTATGTTGATGTGCTCTCCGTGTCGTGCAATCAGGAGATGGACGCGGTAGTTTTGGAGGTTCAAACCTCGGTAGCCGCGGAGATGGGCGCCAACGTAGGCCGCGAGAGAGCTGGGAGCTCACTGAACCTCTGCCTCCCCACGCCCCCACTGCCCCCGGTGCTTCCCCGGTCGACCCCAGCGCTCCAGAGCATTGATCTTTGCAGCGCTCCTCAGCATCCCTACACAGTAGCACTCTCGTCCTTCCGTCAAAGGGAGAGGGCAACTTGCCCACAATATTTTGTCCGAGAACAGTCTGCCCTGAGTGATGTATTGGAGAGATCCCGAATCGATTTCCATTATGTCAGTCATTGGCACTAAAATATAAATATTAGGCAATGTTTCATGCTTACATTAAGCGCATTTAGAACTGACGCGCATAGAATCAAACCGACAAGCATTTAGGACTGACTTTTATTGAATTCTTCGGTCATAATCAAACCAACCCGGATTATCTCAGCCACGTAAAATTTGGAAGAATTATTCATGGGGTACACTCGTTAGTGGAACATTCTCGTATTATTGATACCTCGGACTAACACCATGGAGACTCATTTCAATTGATTCAACGTCCAAAATTTAGGGGAAAATGATACCCCACACGCATAGGTAAAAGAAATCTCGAACACCCACTTTTGAAATGGATAGATATCAATTTTGATCCATAACCTCTTCCGGTGGGCGCTAATCGTCCCGGACCCGTCTCATTGGATTCAGTATCCAAAATTTAGTCGAAGATGATATCCTACGCGCCTAGATTGCCGAAAATCAATTTTTCGAAATACAAATTTTGACGGAGCTCTCCTACAAAGAAGTCAGCACCACGATTGGGAGCCATAACAACAACCATGACAGAGGGGCTATAACAAAGTAGCATTTATAGTTTCGTGGTTGTGTCAGTAATTGATTTATAAAAACGATCTCCTCAATTATGAGTATTCTTCAAACTGGGTGATTCTTACAGTGTCTATGAATACCTCATCTTAGGACAAAAGTCAGGGAAGAACCACAATCATGTCGCTGACTATTTTTTAGGAGAGCTTCTTGTCTTTTTAAATTGTACCTTTTTAGATCATTAGTCCAGAAGATAATATTAGAATGATGAGTGCAGCAAACTTTGAAGATGACAATATTAACATTTTAGGAATAGCTCAGAAAGGCCCTGAAATGTGTGTCTTGACCGACTGAAGTTTGCCCTCACCCAACAAATCAAATGACCGTTGTAGAACCACAGGTAGTATAATAGGCACGAGGCCCTGATATCAGATGAACAATTTGCCTCCACGGCTCTAGTCGGTACAACAAGGAAACTTCAGAGGTTGAGTCCTTTGTCCACCACAGAGTCAGCCTTGTTGGAACAATCACCGTAATTTCGCCGCTTCTGGCGCTGGTTTTCCGAGTTGTAATGAGTGGGAAAGACGATGATAAACCCGCCATTAAATACTACATGACTGTCATGGTTGACTTCATGCTGAATGATAGAAATGATTGGGCATTTCGAGACCTGCTAAATGAAAACTAGTGTACTAGTTCAGAAAAAATTCAGAAATGCTGAAAAGTAGTGGGCGATAACACCCGAAAACGTCATTTTGAACTTTTAATGGAGCTCCGAGCAAAGCCAAAGTCAGTGCACAATGAGGTAAAAAAAGATATATATGCAGACTCCATTTATCGGTTTTCCAGGATGAGCGACATGTCATTACTAAGAAAGTCTACATAATGACGCTAAAGAGCCTGGTTTGAAGCCCTACTGCGGCACTGGGGTCATTAGGAATGGGCTAGAAAGCCAGTTCTTGAACCGTTTCGGGTTATACAATACACAATACACATCATGTTCTTCGTACGTGTATTATGGTAAAAAATGTATTGTTAAGCGTTTTTCTCTGCAAGCATTTATTATGAGTCTCAATGCAATGTAAAATTTAGAGATTTACTGATCCAAGAGCTACTGATGCAAGAGCAACTGATCAATATGCGCGGGACAAGCAATGGTCGATCCAGTAGACATTAACTAGCTCTGTTGAGGTGAAGAAGAGTAGATAGTTGAATTTAAGAGTAATCGGGGTGTGTTTACGAGGGTGATGTGAACATTGACCTATCAAACGAGCATCCCATAGCAGGTCAGGATATCTACCTACTGCTAATCATCAATCACCCTAAAGAAGGAGAAGAAGAAAAATCATTTTTATTAACAAGTTCGAACATGTTACATCATGCACGTGCCAATTTTTAACAAAAATGAAAAACAAGGCAAACTTTTATAAGTAGCTACTAATTTTACAACCGTTCTGAGACGTGGGTTCCAGTTCCATAGGAAATTTAAGGCTTGGCATGTAAGCCTTTTGTCGGAAGTTATACCAAGATGACCTGAACATTGAACGAAAATATATGTATTTACAAAAATCTCTTAATTTAAGGTAATTTTAGATCTCGTTAGTTTTCAGTGATTCCCCTCCCTAATACATGAAGTAGACATAGTACAGCTAAACCTTTTTATATACCGGTTCCACAATCCATCCACTGTCGCGCTCTGTTCTACTTGAAAGTCTTAGTTATAATTACATTTAGCAACCAGTTCTTCACATTAACCCCGCGCGGCACTAGCATACATTATAACGGAGCCCCATCGATCTGGGGCGTTCAGCTTGCTGAGGAGACCCTCCCGAGGAATCTCGCCTCGACGAGCCACCTAACCCTCAGCCCTCTTAATATTGGGCATACAAAGACAAAATGATGGATGTCTTCTTTTTCCACTGTTACAAAGTAAACAGAGCTCTATCCATTCTTCCAGGCAGAGTTGGTAATTAAGGTGAGTAGCTCTGTACGTATTTTCATATCCAACGGGCGACTTCCTTTGTTCTGTTGGCGCTGAAAACGGCCCATCTGACGCCGAGATTCAATATACCATAGGTAATAACTAGGGTTCACCGCTCTTCCTTTACAGAATCTCACATGGTTTTCCCGTAGTTTTCCAATAAATTCTTGAATGTTGGGGACGCCAAGCTTGTAGTGATTAAGGGTTATTCCTATTTTATTCTGGAGATCTAACAGCTCACCCTAGGCACAACCATTGTCTTCAATGAATACCCTCAAGGTATCCAAAGAATACGAAAACAGCTGAGCGCCTTCAACGACCAAATAGATCAGCAGCAGCTGTAACCTTCAACGAAACAATGTCAGTTACCATGGAAAAATACCACTACCTCAGCAATGAAGGGAAATCATGGGAAGAGGTAAAAAAATCTGCAAATTCTTACACACGGGTTGATTATTCCTCGAATGGGGGAAACAGTGGGTGTGGCAGATCCCAGACCCATTCCAATCGATTCAGGGTCCAAAATGTTGTGGAATATGATACCCCACACGCCTAGGCACCAGAAATCCTGACACATACAAAATGGGTGGATACATACCCATTTTGACCCATAACTTCTTCCGGTGGGTGCCAATCGTTCTGGGACTCACTTCATTGAATTCAGCGTTCAAAATTTAGTGGAAAATGATACCCCACACGCCTAGGTACCAGAAATCTCGAAATCACATAATCAAAATGGGTAATAGATACCCATTTTGACCCATAACTTCTTCCAGTGGGTGCCAATCGTTCTAGGACCCACTTTTTAGGCCAAACCGGAGAGATTGACTTTTTGCATGAAAACATAGGTTGATTATTCAAGGAATAACCAACCAAAATGGGTAATATATACCCAATTTGATCAATAACCTTTTCCAGTGGGTGCCAATCGTTCTAGGACCCACTTCATTGAATTCAGCGTCCAAGAGTTAGTAGAAATTGATACCCCACTTGCCTAGATCGCCCAAAATCTCGAAAATCCATTTTTCAAAAAACACATTTTGACCCCTACCCCGCCCAAATTTGGTCCGATCGGGCTGTAAAGTTTCGAGGACCGTCCTAGGCCGGGAACAGACCCCTGAACCAAATTTCAGATTTTTAGAAAATTTTCTACTACCAAAAACGGCGCGGACGGACATTGACCATTTAGTTGGTTATTCCTTGAATAATCAACCTATGTTTTCATGCAAATAGTCAACCTCTCCGATTCGGCTCAAAATTTTTTTCTGGACGTTTCATGGTGTCTAGATCAAAAAAGGTCAATGTCTGTCCGCCGTACGCCGTCCACACCGTTTTTGGTAGTAGAAAATTGTCTAAAAATCTGAAATTTGGTTCAGGGGTCTGTTCCCGGCCTAGGACGGTCCTCCTAACTTTTCAGCCCGATCGGACCAAATTTGGGGGGGGGGGGGGGGTCAAAATGTGTTTCTTGAAAAATGAATTTTCGAGATTTTGGGCGATCTAGGCGAGTGGGGTATCATTTTCCACTAAATTTTGGACGCTGAATCCAATGAAATGGGTCCCAGAACGACCGGCACCCACTGGAAGAAGTTATGGGTCAAATTGGGTATATATTACCCATTTTGAATATGTGTTTTTGAGATTTCTAGAACCTGGGCGTGTGGGGTTTAATTTTTCACTAAATCATGGACACTGAATCGATTGGAATGGGTCTGGGACCCACCGCACCCACCGTTTTCCCCATGTTTTTAAATAAGTCTCCTTGCGCCTGGTCTGACGAATAACCAACCCCTGTGTGAGAATTTGCAGCGTTTTTGATCTAAATACCATGAAACGTCCAGAAAAAAATTTTGAGCCGAATCGGAGAGGTTGACATTTTGCATGAAAACATAGGTTGATTATTCAAGGAATAACCAACCAAAACGAGTAAATATCTGGGGGTCATGATAGATCAACGCCCATCTAGATATATGGAATAAAAAGATATAATATAATAAGACTAGAGGCGGTAGCCAAGTCACATTGCTAATACCATGAATGTGCACATCGGCAGCGCAGCGGTTCTATTTATTTTCGGGTGTGGTAAATTATAATAATTTACCAGAAGTTATAAAATCAGCAGATAATTTATTTACTTTCAAGAAGGCCATGAAGATTTACTGTATGGAAAATACGTAGTGCACAAGTTACTAATCGAAAACTGCATACACTTTACTAAATGTATCGTTCTAAAAAGTAAACTAAGATAAACCTAAGCGAGGGGAAAAGACAGTGTTCCACCACAATATAAACAGCTCCTACTCCCAACGCGAGCAAATGCTCATGTAGTAGCATTTAATAATACAATAATATTCTATCTATTGTTAGAAATATAAAAAATAAATGCAAATATTAAAAAAAAAAAAAAAAAATGAGCACAGGCACGCCTATTTTCAATGCTCACTCCCAAATTGAGTGTGAAGGGTTTGTTGTGGAGGTGGGGAGGACATTGTGACATCAACCATTGAAATTGAACATTGAACACGTCTCGTGGTGATAGGTGAAGAGGACTCGGACCTCTTGGTCCTACTCATCGGTTTAGCCTCGTCTTACATTGCTCCGTCGAAGCTAGAAAAGGGTCTTTGGACAATTTGAGACCTTCTACTCTCCCAAAAACGTTCTCTCCTTTCATGGGGCCAAAGCCATCATTTTATTTCTGCACGCTGAAAGCCGGTGCAACACTGCCTCGGCATTCTTCCGCTAAGGGAAAATGGCGTTTGTAAAAGCATTCGAGCAATACACCTACTTGCAGAACGGTGCAAGTAAGTCTAAAAGCGATTGTGTCACACCCGATGAGATTGACGAAGCTGTTCAAGAATTTTTCCTGGACATTCATGGCAGTCAGGGAAACCGATCACTAAACAACTTGTGGTATGGCTGCTTCGTCATAACATTGGTGAAGACCTGGCATCGCTTCCACCTACTGACGCTGCAGCTCGCTCGCAAGCACTCCCCTATTGGGGGTATTTCCAGGTCCAGATCTGAACAGGGTGCAAGCTAGATCCTCTGGAGCCAGCCCCACCAAAGGTTCATTGAAGCGTATCCTGCAAGTGTCAGAAAGGATGCGAGGTGGCTGCAGTTGTCGGAAAGTAGGGATGAACTGCTCCTACACTACGAGTGCAAAGGGCAGCCCTGCACAAAGAAACCGGAGAGAGGGAACATCCAACTTTCAGCACAGCAATTTCTCTCTTCCTTCCTTCGTCTTTACAAATGTACAAAAGGTATGCTGTTTGATCACTATTTCAGTTACCAACGGATAATTTTTTTCTACAGCTCCTGACAACATTGGTGAAGTCCCTCAGGCTGTCGAAACCAGGGACGATGTCCTTGAGAGGCCCTTCGGGTCAAAGCGTCCACGACGATAATGCGCATCAACACACACACATTCGTGCATCTGGATTTACATTTACATTTAAATTTCTTTTCTTTTTTTTTCAATAAAACTGTATCAAAATAATCGGCGGTTCTTCCTCCCAACAACTAACACGACCCACCAAATGAGTTACAGCAAATGGATAATTTTAATTTGCCTATGTACTATTTGGTCAGATTGAAACAATTTGATACACGTTGAACGCACCATTCGATGTTCAAAAACTATTATTCCACGCATGTTGGGCCTAAAAATGGTCGTTCCCAAGTTACACGCGAGAAAAAGTGACATTTTAGGGGTTTAGTGAAGTGGAGAAAAATTATCGTTTTTCGACCGTGGATTGCTGCCATACTACATGGTTAAACCTAATGTTTAAGGAGCTTTAATACAGTAGTGCGATTTTCGCTAGGACGTACTGTTTAGAAATCACAAGCGAAAAAATTAAAAAACCCACGTGGTTTCTTGAACCCTCAGACAAAATTTGGGCCCGAGGGACCGTGCAAAACTAGGATACTTACTTAACTAGATGCCAAGCAATGCGAGTAAAATGATTTCCAGCTTGCCGAAAATTATTTCCAAGTGAAATCCTAATTTTACTGAACTAATTTCGTATGAACGATTGATTATCAAGAAAGATGAAATCGTTTGAGATGCGAAGGTTACAAAGGAAGCAAAGGTTGCCATTGATGTGCGAGCTAATTCGTACTGAACTTTTATTTATTTATCTCAATTGGAATACAGTAGGGAACTTTTTTTTAGGGCCCTTACTTTTTATTATGCATATGAATGACATGAATTCTTTCGATGTGCCTGAGAGAATGTGGCTTTCGTAAGAGATCCCTTTTGTGGGAGATTGTAGCTTTTTTGGTTGGTGAACATTGTTCTGTATTCTGCAGCTCGAAGGGAGAAATCGGATTTCTGGGGTGACAGTTCCTGGTTAATTTTGGACTCAAAAATGTTCCATGTTTTTTTAATGGTCAAAATACGATGTGCATATATGATGAATTATTTGCCTAGTTTTCATGAAATTAAACCGAACCAAAACAGATTAAAAAATCCCAGTAGTTGAAGATGTTTAGCGGAGTCGTAATGAAGACGCGCCAAAGGTGGTGCCCATTATCGATGGGCAGGTCGTATGGATGGTACGAAAAACTTTTATGAATCTTGTTACCTAGGAGCAATCTTGAAGAAAACCATAATACCGGACCCGGAGAAACGTGAAACATTGAGCTGGGAGAGTTTCGCCTGAATGTACCAACAGTGTACCTGAATTTTACCTCCTTTCTAGTCTCGAGTGAACTCTTCCCCTTCCGTTTATCTTCTTCCTGGATGCCCGTGAGCTGGCTGCTTCCCTGCGTGAAAAATTCACGGGTTCAGGGACTCTAGGGTGGATCATAAAGTCACATGAGAGTGGAAACAGACCCTACCGCCTGAGTTATGGAGCCAATTAGATGCTCTCCTTCACGATCACGACCTGGCCTTGTGAATTAGTCAACAAGTAGCTTTTTTCCTGCAGCGCGCACTTCTTGAGAAATTGTAACAAGAAAATTCTTCTTCGCTGGATTTTCTCAAAACTTGAGCATTGCCCATCTCGCTTATATAGAGTGAAACAACAAGTCCTGGCCAAGGAGAAGCTATCTATGGCGTATAATATGAGAGACTACCGATACTGTTTACTCCTTCTACAACATTTTATAGTTCATATAAAGCCTCTTCCTAATCAAATTAATACTTTCCAAACACAATTTAGTTACTTCTGCGAATAAGTAACAAAATCTATCGTAAACATTTGCAAGAATAAGCCACAGAAAACATATACATATGACAACAATTTAGAGAAACAAGTCGTACAGATGGAGCTGTGACTGTACAAGGCTGTAACTATTTGGCTTGCCAGGGTGAAAGAGAAGAACAGAGGGTCCTAACCCCACCCTAATATATTAAATAAATGATTTTCAATCAACCATACTCTTAAATTGCCTTTTTCCTCACAATGTTCATCTTTGAATAAAGACTGAAGTCAAGGAGAAAACCCAACTACAAAGTAAAACATCGAAGTTGGCCCCAAAACTTCAATGTCCAATAATATCGACAAGCTCAAAATTGATGGGAAGAACATCGAACATCGGAGCCAAGACGTCATACTTTAATGCGCAACCCATCCACGAGCGCTCCCTATAGGCTCCTTATAGGCTGGCCGTCCACTGGACGCGAATTCGCGCGAAGAGTTCGCCTCTTAGCAAACACTATCATTTGTATAGGACCCCATCCACTGCAAGCGCCATGATCTGGCAATGGCGAAGAGAATCAAACCAGTTTGATTCAGAATGCGCGAACTGGCGAACCCGGCGATGGAAATCGATAAATTGATAGTTTTGGTGCAGGAGAGGCCACCCCTATGGAACCAGAAGTTGCAACAATACCACATGCGCAATGTTCATTTCAAATTGTGGGATGAAGTTGGAGTACGTATTCGAAAGTATTTTTTTTAATTTTTCATTCGAAAGTAATTGAAGAAATCTTCCGGAGATTCTCCTTGCAGGTGAAACCACTCTTCATACTGATGGCGTTGAACGAAAACATCTTTCACCCACTCTTCCCTCATATCCTGACTGGCCTGACGTCTTCGTCTAAGTAGAACTGAAGAGTCCAAGGCATATAATTGCCACAATTCCAAAAGCGACATTAAGACCCAAAACAGCTGATAGGATGGGCGAATTGACAGGAATTCGCGTCCAGTGGACGGACAGCCATAGGAATTACTCCTACATATTTATTGAGATAATTATTACTCTTACATACTATCCGGCCGTGTCCCCCAGGTATTCGGGTCTGTAACCATTTGTTATTTCCTGAGCCATGATTTTCAATAACGATTGTGTTTATGGAAACATCTGTTGGATTGTTTTGCTCAAGTACGATTGCACAGCAGACCTGCCTATTAAATAAGTAATTCTCAGATAGTTCGAAGGTGTTTGTGGAGTGGTGAGCTGCAGTAATATTGCAGCATGTCGACAATAATTGTGTAGAGAGATACGCCTCTAGTATATGCTCAACTGATCGGATTATAGTACTCACCGATTTCGACGATCCCTGTGCCAAGCTGAGACGAGTACTCTCTTATCAAGATCGTCTTCGGTGACTTTGAGGACGAATTGCGTGTCGTATCTCGGATGAGAGGAGTTTTTCCTGACGCACGTCCGATGGAAAGTTTTATCGTTGGCCGCTGGCATTAGGCTAACCTGCGATCAAAGGTAAAAAATAAAATAAAAAGGTTTTGTAAGAAATAAAACCAAACCATAGAAAACCTCAGGGACTCAACTCTACGGGAATTATCCATGCATTGATTGAGTATCTATGATATATTTTCAATGATTGTATTGATGTTTTCCAATGTTGCCTACCGCAATAAGGCGTCCTCATTTATCCATTCATTCGTATATTTCTCTCCTTTTCACAAATCTAATATTTGTTTTTCCTTATGGCATTATGGCGCTGATAGTCGCACAAATCATCTAATCAAGCTGTTAACGACAATTGACCAAACGAACTGCGAACTTTTAAATGAATTAGCAAACTAGTAAACTGTGAGTGCGGGAGACCTGTGGTGGTGTGGGGGTTTGTAGTGTGGCGTAAAGACATCTACACGGCCGGTCTACTTTACCTCCTTCCTACATTCAGCATACGTCGTTCGAGGCTCCTTTCTCCCTCAGTTATGTACACGCTACAAGGCGCCTGAGAAACGGGTTTTTTTTTTTTTTTTTCGGAGTTTAAAAATATTGGCCTTAGGGGAGCCGTCAAGCGAAGTGGCGATATAGTAGAAGGGTGAGAATCCATGAGGGGCGTCCAGGCGAAACCGTAAAACTCTTAATGATTTCGATTTTATGACGAGGAACGGGAACCCACACTTGCCTGCCAAACTAAGAGAAAAGCCTACGTTCGCTATCGTTTCACGGTACTGCCTTGACAGGCGAAACGGCCAAGATACCACGATGAGTTTTCAAAGACCGTCGAATGAAGTAATATAATGGTAGGGCTCAGGAAGGTTAGAAGCTATGATGTGAATAGAAAACGTGTTTCGTCGTGCCCTGGTCATAGTTCAAAAAGCTGAAACCTATGCCTGCCTAACTGAGAAAAAACGTCGTAGGTCTATTTTTCAAGTTTTGAGAAAGACGCCCTTGAACATTAAAAGTTTTGTTCTTTTGCCATGATTTCGGAAATCTGCAGTTCCCTGCCTTGACAATACGTGAATGATACCTACTTGAAAATGCTTTCCTCGCTTGTAGTAGGGAGTGTTTGGTAAACATCAGGATAATATGATGCTAGTACCTTCACAACTTCAGCAACTTCCTTCTTAGTTACTAAACAACATGAGTAATACAAGCTTTCGAACAAGAAGGAAATTAAAGGAAGCTTTAATGTTTCCATGTTGCGAAATTGAGAATATGCAACACAGTCTCACAAGTTGAAACGCAACACCATCATCGTCCACCATCGAAGTGAGCTAGATCTGTTTTTTATTCATCATTCATACCATCATCGTTGTTGCTGCTCATATGGAGAAATTCCCAGATCAGTCGGTTTGGAGGTGTTATTCGTTTCAATTTATAAATCCAATTATTTGTCTCTCCTTCTCCCAGTTCCTTGTAGTTCAACGTAATGTAAATGGTTTTGTACTGAAGATAGTTCTTACCGTTAGAAAAAAAAATTGCCTTGAATAATTCAAATTAAAAAATAAACCCTCACCATTTCGCACGTTCAACAATATTTCACATTGATGTTTTGCTTTAAGAAACATTCATGTCCATTGATTCTGGGATATGATGGTTTTCATGGAGGGAAAAAGTAAGTAGTTATTGACACATAAAACCTCGCTACGTTTTCCCTTTATTCTTTCAAAATGTGGCTGAATGCCACATTTCGCAGGAATTAAGAAAAGAACGGGTAATATGTAAAGAAGTAGCACAGCGGAAACGCGAGTAAATACTATGAATTTGAGGTTAAAGATGATAAGATGACAGATAACAAATAGTCGTAGTACCTTCGATTCGATTCAAATACATCGATGTTTCTCGAATCTGTTTAATAATATCATTACATGAAGATTCTAAACAACCTAGTAAGCATTAAAAAATAAGTATAACTATTGTTAAGCTAGGAGTAGGTAGGTACTTATCATTCTTATCATAAGATCAGGACATTTTTAGAAGAAACATCGATGTCTGATAAGGTGCGATTAGTAGCTCGTGTTCTCTCGACGAATGTTTTAGGCTAGCACAAAACCTTTCTTTATTGCATGTTATTACAATGCTAAAATGCCCAGACCCCCGTAGGAGATTTTGGCATAATGCGACTTCTAGAGGACATTCTAGCCAAGTATGTTTGTGTGACGATGGAAATTGACGTAGGACAAACCAGAAGTTTGCCTATTTTCCCGTATTAAAGAAAAAAAAAATCCCGTAGATATTGGACGTTCTAGTTTAGCACAAAAGATGCTCCTAATGAGAGCTACACAATGACATCCTTATCTGAAAATAATGAAAACAATTTCACAGGATGTTCTTTCTTAGTAGGGCAGTATAGTAAACAGTAAAAAACCTATCTCGATTCCAAAACTCGTGGCACACGCTTTTGTGGTTATTCGGCTGAATGAAACATGTTCAGCAAGAGCAACCCCATCTTTGCTAAAAACTGGGTAAAAGTCAAGAATAGGGACCGTTGTCGCGTTATCAGCTGATATCGATAGTACCCTCAGTCGATATGCACTATCGATATATTATACACGAAATATTTATCCCTGTCGGCCATATTTGTTTTTATAAAAAAGGAGGGAAAATACTAAATTGAAATAAACTAAAATAAATAAATAATTAAATAATAAATAAAAAATAATGAATAAATTGAAATAAACTTACCTCGTGCTCACTAAGCTTCACTAAGCCTCTCACTCCCACAAAAACTTTCGATTATCGATTATCGACCGTATGCGCGATATCATTGATAACGCGACAACGGTCCCTATACTTGACTTTAGCCAAAAACTGAAATCAGTTCTAAATTAACCAATTTAAAAAAGGTCACACGAGGATTTTTTGTTGATTGGAAAGCGCACCTAATGTTTTACTATACGGTACATTTCCAAAGATAATGTAGGTTAGACACAAATAAATTAATACAACTTTGTCATTTCGACAAACAATAGAAACTGAACTAGAACAAGAGAAAATGACGTTTATATCTGAAGCTCGTACGTAGTAGCATCAGTTCTCACGGTTTGCAAGCAAGCGATTCGTGCTATGATTCCTGTTCTACTCAGATGATGGAATAGCTTCAGATGGGGGGGATGGGATCATGCTTTCGAGACTGATAAACAATAAACTATTTCAAATAGGTATACCGATTCACTTACTTTTATGTAAGCATTGCACGTCCCAATCCCCGACGGAGGCTGAAGGTTCTTCCCTCGAATGACTGCAAAACAAATGATTCAATCCATATATTTTTCGTGGAGGATATCTAGGTATTTTATTTCATTTTTTATTTTTTATCTGACAACATGCTCAGTGTACCTACTAACGCAAAATTAAGACAGCTGCAGGGTGACTCTAAACAATTAGCAAAAAAAAAACTGACTCCCTTGCATAATATGGAAGGGAGTCCGTCATATATTATATGACGTTGACAACCTAGGTTCAGACCAGTTGCCACCCACCATGGTCCCCTTTCTGGACAGTGAAAGTGTGGTCGGGAGGTTAGGTGGCGTTATTAATAAGGGTGAGTATTACTTTCGACAACGTGGTTTTTGATGGACTCGTTTGGATTTGTTCATTTAAGAAGTTGACTGGTTATTAAAAGTGGTGTTTTGAAATTTGAAACCTGAACTTGGTTACCTAAAGCCTGGAAATGAAAAGGAATAAGTGGGAAGTTATGGAACGTAGGGATGAAGAGATTTTAGATATTCGTTCTCTAGTTTGAAAACTAGTTTTTTAAACTAGAAAACGAATAGTTTCGTCAGTAGGTAGGGATGTGGTTGACACGTTTAACATCGCCTTGAAATTTCTTGTGAGTAGGTAGGTACTGTTAGTATAGAAGTTAACGTCGAACGTTGATGCTGGGATATTTTATATGCGTTCAAGACGAGACTATGCGCCCTGTCAGATTGGTTGGAGCAAGCGTTAGTTCTCAGATGGCCTCTTATTTCGCAAGATTTTTATGCCGAAACACACCACCGAAGGAATTGTAGAGCTCTTCCCTATTCGAATCTATATAAATATTATAAAACCCTGCGTTGAATGTGTTTAGTACCACCCTGGTACTGGTACCTAATCACAGAAAACGTAATTTTTGAAGATTTATCCTTCCTTTCATCTTCTTTGACGTTAAAAATTGCCTAGGTTCATTCGATCATGGTGTTTTTAGATTTATTTGAATCATAACATATTCATAACATAACATAACCCAATAAGATATTTCCTTTAATGCTTCCCCGAGCTGAAGACACAGGCTACGTTGTCGATTTATTTAATATTTATGATTTTGTTTTGTTTTCGACCCTAATATATACTAATTTGGTCAAAATTATGGCAAATTTCAAGCCATTTTAACCATCCAAATCATGATTAAAATCAAAAGAGATGTACAATTTGATGCTCTTTTCATCGATTCCATTAAATTTGAGGCAACAGGTGGATTGAGCGAGTTTGATACCATCATGTTAAGACCATTTTTACGGTCAGACTGACAGGTTTTTAATACTTTTCAAAAACGGCTAGAAGAAAAATTTGAATTATTATTTTTTTCTACTTTTCGCCAACAAAAGCTCTAATTTTGTAACATTAAAATATGTCTTTACCATGGATTGTGAGGAAACCAGCATTGTAGCAGAGCGACAGTTTCAGTTCACCTGCAGACATAGATAACAAAGCGATTCTTTCATTTTCATAAGAGAGAAAGGAGTAGGAATACCCAGACTTATATAAAAAAAAAAAAAAAATAATAATAATAATAAAAAAATAAATAATAATAATAATACATCTATTTTTTTTTCTTCTTTTTTAAACAATTTATGGCAGAGGGCAGTACTGCCCATGGAGCTGCGACCTCTATGGGTCTATTGTGCCCACATAGGTTACAATGCAGCTACATGGAGGAGCATGAAGGCTGGCTACTGTGTAGCTGATGTCACGATACCTCCTAACTGCATCATCCGACTGCTTCAATACAAGCTCTACAACTTTCTGTCCAAAGTACATATTATGTACTTTACACATATTATGTTTCTGTCCAAAGTACATAATATGTTTTTTACACATACATATTATGTTTCTGTCCAAAGTACATAATATGTACTTTACACATATTATGTTTCTGCCCAAAGTACATAATATGTACTTTACACATATTATGTTTCTGCCCAAAGTACATAATATGTACTTTACACATATTATGTTTCTGTCCAAAGTACATAATATGTACTTTACATATTATGTAGATTTACGATTTGTGCTACAGAATCACAAAAGTGCTATGACGCGCTAAGTAGTGCAAGGTGTTCTATGGCGCAAATGGTGTGCTGAGCGGGGCTGGTTTCCCAAATTTGGGGCTGGGTTTGCACATGTTTCCCCCTTTTAGATGCCAACTCCGATTTTTACCCCTGAATGATTAAAGATCAAATTTTTTTGGAAAAATCTTAACCAGTAAATTTTTCAAGAAGGATCCCATCAAATATTGAGGAATGTTTAAGGAGAGTAGTTTGCGAGCAGCGATGGAAGTTCTTGCTAGTGGCGAGCAACACGTCAAGATACGAAATATCAAATTTTCTGTGATCAACATAATTTTTGAACCCTTTTTAATATCACGCTTATCAGGGTGAAAACTAACTAGGAAACTTTCTGATAGGAAGAGGTGAGAGGAGGTACCGAATGAATTCAGGAAATTGCTGCTGAATCGATAGCGAGGAAGATATAAGCAAGCCCCTATTTGCCGCAACAATCTTACTGGGAGTGTTGAGAAAACAAAAAATGGAAAGCACTTAGATTAAGCTCGAGCATCAAGCTGAGCCGGAGAGCCCATTTACGGGCAAAAAGCTCATCGCACGGTTTACATCAAGACACCTAAATCTTATTCCATGAGTGAAATCGGCGAATCAAAATCCACTTCTGCAAGAGCAGAATATGTATTCATGAAAAATAAGAATGGGAAATCGATAAAATGAAACACAAACCTCGCGTTACCGATGGGAATGATTTTCGGTGCTGTCGTTTCATCCTGGGGGAGGTAAATGTTAAACATCTCCTGGACCTAGATTGACCTTCCACTACAGCAACTGGGCTCCGTTCTGTGAAAGTTGAGGAACCTGATGGTGCCAGAACATCATAGAACATTAGTGGCAGAATGTTATTAACCAAAGAGCATCTTGCAGAATATTCAGTGCTATGAGAAATGTATTGGATAAGTCAGCAGCAAAATTTCAATATTAGGAGGAACTTTGTACAGAACAACGTGCCCATATCTGTATTCATACCAAAACTAGAGATACCCTCTTCGTCGGACTCATCAAGCTTTGAAGACAGCGGAGAAACAGTTCCAGAGATCACCGTCAGCGTCGCGTCGTTCAAACTATGGGCTGACGCCAATCTCGGAGTTTTGAAGAAATGGAGATTATGGGAGTCCCACGTATGCAGTGAATCTGGGATTCGGGATTCAGGTGAATCTTGCAAAGGCAACGCTAACGCCTCTTGCTGCGGGGGCCTCGGGGGTTCCAAGATTGGACTGGGAGGGCTAGGTATGCCTCGAGGAAGTGTCAGGAGGCTGATCGTAGGTCTTCTAAGTTTCCCCATCACAGCTGGACTTTCAAACGGACTGGGGATGCCGTCAGGCAGAGTGAGACAAGATCGAGAAATTTTTGCCTTTGGGCCGTCGAGGGTTCCATCCCAATTGCGTCTTCTCCTGATCACGCTTCGCCGTTTGAATAGACATGGCTCGTTCAAGTCTACGACCATTGCGGAAGAGGAACATTGACGGTCGGACAAGTCGTTTTGAGGATTGCTGGCTGGATTCACAAGATTATCAACGCTATTTATACACTTCACGCTAGCTAAACTTTTACCTAAGTTGTTGTTAGAATCGTCCCGGTCGTTATTGGTTTGAGAGCATATCCTAGTTGTATTTGCACCATGTACCATCAATGGAACGTTTCGACTACTAACGTCGTCCAAAGACACACAATTTCTAGCTAGCTTACAAGAGTCCATCTCAGACAGAGTGCTCAAACTAAATTTGTTGATATCTACAGGGGACATGTGGAGGTCATGAATAACGGAATCGTCACAAATGTTGCTCAAATGGAGGAAATTGAACTGTGAAGCCAGAGGAGACAGTTCCGAACTACACGGTGAACAAAGCCTTCGGACGATTTCTCGGCGCGTTGCAGCTTTCTTAGCGTTGAGCGGAGTGTTGAGGATGATCGCTTTTTCTTCAGGTTTCAGTGGGATCTCCTTGTGGTCCAATTCAATTGGGCTGAGGCTTTGGTTCATGTAGTACAGGCTGGAAGGAGGTGAAGCGTCCGAAGACACGGTCAGACTCTGACCGCTCAGCAGGGGGAAAGGCGAGAATTCAATTTGCAAAGTCGATCTCGCCGAATCCAAAGAGAACTTGCTCGCCGACATCCACCCCGTACAATCCTGGTCTGCCAGACCGACGTGTCTCTCGACACAGGGTTGTTTCTTCCTTTCGGGAGATTGGCCCGCTTCTAAATTGCAAGCGCGTTTGATTCCGTTTTTGATTAGTTCGGAAGTCCTAGAAGGCGGTTCGTCCAGGTGGCGATAGTTGCTGACGTCACGGAGAGCCACAGGAACCGCATCCAGCCTCATGTAGACGCTATCTCGCGTCCTGGGAGAATCACTGCTCCTCCGTTCCTGAAACAAGAGAATATACATTCTGTACTCTGTATAGGTACCGGAAACTACTGTACCTATCAATTATAATAATGTATTATCTAATCAGCAATTATAATAGTATATATGAAGGGAGCATGCGCTTTTGCTTGCTATTCTATATTTCGACTAAATACATTTTTTTTTCCTTTGAGTTCTTTCCTCTTGGACACTACTCAACTCACCTCACTCATTGGAATAATGATACCTTTGCATTCCCATTTTACTATTAAGTATTTATTAAAAACTGTTTGTGAACCGTAATGCACTGCGTCGTGTTAGACAGATACCTCGATGCTTACTCTGGTGTTTTCCTTCCCAGAGGACCGCCTCTTGGGTTTTCTAAAGGGCGGCTTACAGCAGCCATTGGTGTTGTCTGGTCGCCGCTGCTGCCCTATAGTCCACTTAAGCATCGTCCTGAAACAAGAACAAACACGAGACTGTGAGAAATAAAGGATTGATGGGCAAGAAGATAGGCGCAATCAGATGACTGAATCTTATGATCGCATCTCTCACGTTTGGAAGGATAATAGCGTCAATTCGAAGGGAACAAACCGGCCTTCATCGCTGTGCCACCTACCCATTGTTGACAGGAGATGAATGGATCAATCACAATGTCACCAAGCCAACAAGCGCTCTGGCCAGCTAAATGTAAGGTGTGGCTAGTTCATGAGAGACATTTGTGGAATTAGGCCCCAAAGAAGCGTTGTAAACCCTCGTTTTGAATTTAAATGTGAAAAATTGTGTCAATTTAACCTGAGTACCTAATAGTACTTCGCACCATGATCAATTAGAAAGGGGGAGGGATAGGGGTCAAAATGTATTTCTTTGAAAAATGGATCAAAATACAGGGTGGGTGAGGGGAATAGGGCGCAAAAGTAGGCGGGGTTTTCCCCAAACAGGAAAGGAGTAGGGAGGTCAGGGAGAGCTCATTCGAACCGTCAGGTCATGCCATTTAGTTACCACCATGGAATAAGTATTATACTTATTCCATGAGTTACCACTATGGAGTATGGAGCAGAGGGTCGTGTTCACCGCGTGTTTGCATGCGACGAATTTGTGAGGAGCAATGAATCAGTCGTGGCGGAGCAGCGTGCATTCAGACAATGCTTCAACATTGAATGTCATGGTGCTATTCCTAATCGGAAAACTGTTATGAGGTGGGTCAATGCTTTTAGAACAACTGAAAACACTATGGGGGGGGAAAAAAACCCATCGGGCCTGTAACGATATGAAGTGGGGGACGTGTCCGAGGTGACGACCGGTTCACGTTCGAGCTGGTCGACAAGACAATAAAAAGCTGATTACTACTTGAACCTTCCGTGTGCTCACATCTATCTCCCCTTTCCCACATCTCTCCCATTTAACTGGATTCAGCGTCAAAAATTTAAAGGAAAACTATACCCCACACTGCTAGGTAGCAGAAATCCCGAAAACACAAATTCAAAATGGGTAATAAATACCCAATTTGAACCATAACTTCTTCCAGTGGGTGCCAATCGTTCTGAGACCCGTTTCATTGGATTCAGCGTCCAAAATTTAGTGGAAAATGACACCCTACTCGCCTAGATCGCCCAAAATCTCGAAAATCCATTTTTCAAAAAACACATTTTGTGCCGAATCGGAGAGGTTGACCATTATCATGAAAACATAGGTTGATTATTCAAGGAATAACCAACCAAAAGGTCGATGTCCGTCCGCCGTACGCCGTCCATCGTCCGCGCCGTTTTTGGTAGTAGAACATTTTCTAAAAATCTGAACTTTAGGTCAGGGGTCTGTTCCCGGCCAAGACGGGTCCTTGAAACTGTTCAGCCCAATCGGACCAAATTGGTGGGAAGGGGGGGGGGGGGGGTAGGTGTCAAAATGTGTTTTTTTGAAAAATGGATTTTCGAGATTTTGGGCGATCTAGGCGAGTAGGGTGTCATTTTCCACTAAATTTTGGACGCTGAATCCAATTAAATGGGTCCCAGAACGATCGGCACCCACTGGAAGAAGTTATGGGTCAAATTGGGTATTTATTACCCATTTTGAATATGTGTTTTCGGAATTTCAGCTACCTAGGCGTGTGGGGTATAGTTTTCCACTAAAGTTTGGACGCTGAATCCAATAAAATGGGTCCCAGAACGATTGGCAACCACCGGAAGATGTTATGGGTCAAAATGGGTATGTATCCACCCATTTTGTATGTGTCAGGATTTCTGGTGCCTAGGCGTGTGGGGTATCATATTCCACTAAATTTCCCGCCACACCCACTGTTTCCCCCATTCGAGGAATAACCAACCCGTGTGTAAGAATTTGAAGATTTTTTGTTATTGGCCCTATTCCCGCGACCCACCCTGTATGTCATGTGATGGTTGCATGGATGGTGGTATTGCGATATGTGCCCGAACAAGCTTAATAAACCCCGACAATCTTTTCCCATGTAATTTGGGACTTAGAATCGAAATGAAAATAACGGAATGAGTAAGAACTTGCATCGTAACGAGTACATAATGAAAAGATTGATCCGGAACAGGACGATACCTGATAAATTACTCTTTATTTCGATCTTTACCCCATGCAAGTTTCACGTGAAAGTGAAGGTTCACGTTCACGTTTTTGAAAGATGGGTTTTTAAGATTTTTGGTGAGCTAGGAGTAAGGGGTATTTTTGACACTAAATTTTGGACGCCATCGGACCGATATGTGCCCATTTGGATGTGGGTACGGGTCAAAAAGATTGCCTTCCTAAATATTTTGAAAATGAGGTTTCGAGATTTTCGGAACTTAGCCGTGTGGGGTATTATTTTCCACTAAATGTTGGACAATAAATCGATCGGAATGAGTCCGGGACTCTCCACATTCATTGTTTTCCCCCATTTCCCCCTTGCTCCTGGTCCTAGGAATAACCATGCCCTGTGAAAGAATTTGCAGCTATCCACCATTTAAATAATGTTATCAATAACTTCTTTTTCTAAAAGTTATTATTTGATACCTAGATAGGAAGGAAAAGACAAAATGCCTCCGATCCTTTTTTCATAATACATTTTCGGGTAAAGTGAAGAATATTTCTCTGTAAACTTGTGTACACTTGAAATATTTTTTATGTTGGGCCTATGCGTTGAGGAAACAATAAATTTAGAAAATCTGGAGTTTAGATAGAGTATCATTGCTTTAGCAAAAAGTATAGGATTCTTGTAAATGAGGAGAGGGAGAACAAAAATAAAAGGTGGAGGAAGAGAAGGGTAACGATGGCGGATTTCTCTCTAGCATTTACTGTTCATACTGAGTCACCTGCCTACTTTGGTAAGGGTTTTTCTTGAACGGTACGCCATACGGATCAACCAGGTGCACGATAGAAATTCGTTCACACACGGCTGATCACCGCCACCTTAATCTCCATCGCACATTACCGAAAACCTCCTGGGAGCCCTGATTGGCTGGATTATATGATAATATGCGGTATAATATCGAGGGATAACGAGGGAAATATTAGAGGGCTCCGACTATTGGCGTAATAACGGCCTTATCAAAAGTGCTTTGGTGTGTTTAAACAACAGTTGGTTTGTCAGTTTTTCACAAACCGAACTAAGTGCGACCTAAAGTACCTTTATCTCGTTGGTGAAGTGTAATACATGATATTGCAAAAGCCAGGATAAATGGGTAGTAGACTCTTCAAACGTGAGATTTGTAAACATTTGGGGAAAATTGTAAGGCGAATGGCACATTAGTTTCCTCGTGACCTTGAAAATACGTCTGGTTCAGCTTTCAAAAAACGCTGCAAATTCTTACACACGGGTTGGTTATTCCACGGACCAGGAGCATGGAGACTCATTTCATCAACATGGGGGAAACAATGGGTGAGCCGGGTCCCGGACCCATTCCAATCGATTCAGGGTCCAAAATTTAGTGGAAAATGATACCCCACACGCCTAGGTTCCAGAAATCTCGAAAACACACATTCGAAATGGGTAGATAGGCACCCATTTTCACCCATAACCTCATCCAGAGGGCTCCAATCGTTCCGACACCCGTCTCGTTGGATTCAGCGTTCAAAATTTAGTAAAAAATGATACCCCACACGCCTAGGTACCAGAAATCTCAAAAACACATATTCATAATGGGTAATAGATACTTCCAGGGAGTCCCAATCGTTCTGGGACCCATTTATTTAGATTCAGCGTCCAAAATGTAGTGTAAATGATACCCCACACATCTAGATTGCCAAAAATCTCAAGAACCCATTTTTCGAAATACACACTTTGACTCAACGATGCCGACTATTGAAACAAGGTGGTAGGGGCACGGGATCTGTCCACGAGATCTGATGAGGCAGCCTGACAGGCAGCTCGAGCTGATGAAAGACCGAGTTGATCAAGTGGGGACAGAGAGCTCACCCCGAAGTCATGGGCTAAACCCTCTCAGGCTGAGTTTTACAAGAAACCGGGTTTTGGTGAGGTTTGAATCCCACGTAAATTATTGTGCGGCCCCCTACGATATCAGCAACAACCCAATCTTGAAGATTTCCCACCTGCCTGCCGGAAGAAGGTAGCTTCCATTCCTGATCATCGTTTGCCGGGAGTGACTGCCGAGGGATGATAAGGATAGGAATCTCTTGTTAAAAATAACACCATAAAGAAGTTCCTATGCTATGTGCGAGAATATACGCGTACAGAACGACACGGAGTCAATAAGGGACTGGTTCCCATGGCCGCCTCAAAAACGGTTCAAGAACATTATCATATTGTTTCGTTCGGGAGGGTGAATAACTAATTGAAACCTTTTTATCTCAAGGCTTCAGCCTGACTTTTTTCGGAGGATTTTTCTTGCGGACTCAAAACAGTCCTTTTACGGCGGAGAAGGAATTCTCAAGATGCTTTTTTTCAGCCTATGAAGCCATATCGTCCGTGCGGAGACACTAACCCATGAGCATGAGTATGAGGATCACTGGTGAAAATGCAATCGATCATGACGTAAATACGTCAAAAGCTCTTACGCAGATCGATAGAACGGTAGAACAGACGCAATCTTTTTAACAATGCAATGATAATATTAACCAATCCAAGTTCATGTTCAAATTCACTTTATCTCGGACCTGCACATAATTTTGTCTAGTCTTGTCAGACTTAAGTTTCATAGAACAGTAAAGCATGTCGTGTTGAGATATACCAGTTACTGGGAGCTGACCATATTTTTCAATAATATTCGCGTTATTCATTATGATGAGGTCAAGCTTGATTGAGGGGCCTGATACATTGCTGTGAGGGGTACGAAGCTAAGCAGTTGTGACTTTAAAATGGACGTACCTCACTGATTCCTCCTCGTTTAGGGGGCGGTACACCCGCCTACTATTAATTTACTTGACTAAAACTCTAGCTCGGGGCTGTTGGAATACTGAGAAGGAGATTTTCTCAGTATTTTAAATTTAACGCTTGACAACACCAGAAGGGCGACTCCACCTCTACGCAGACCAGTACGATCATTTCGGACCCACGAATAGTTACAAATTTGGATTGATTAGAAGGTAATATTTGGTTCCGGAAACGTTTCGGAAATGTCAATGACGTCAAAAAGGAGCCCGCTGAATATTTATTTCTCTTATTTCGACAATATGCGCGACGCTTGACTCAGCAACGCCCCTATGTGGTTGTGTACTGCATTTCTAGTTGAATTCGGGATGGTGTAACAAAATTAAAAAATTCAGCATTGCATTGAACAATCGGATGCTTGAAATGACGAGATGGTAATGGCGAGACGAAACATATACTGATAAGTAAAATTGATGAAATTTGCAAAAAATGATAGAATAAGGTGGAAGCAGACGATGATAATTATTGTCGTAGACGTGATTAAAGGAGGGTGGGCGGTAAATGAGTTGATGGAGGATACTAAAGGTAGCTAATCGCAGTGTTGCTGAGACTGCTTATCGGAAGGGGGGGGGGGGGGGGGTTGCCGTTTTTTGAAGAAATCTGCTCTAGGTCATTGACAGTAAATGGCCGGTCTCCTTCGCTTCTTCTCATCATTACGCTTCCATTAAAAACCCAGGTAAATTTAAAGCCAGCCTCACGTTTTTTAGCCTTTGCTGCCCAGATAAGCTTCATTCTTGGAAAGCACAGACAGTGATTTATGTATATGAGGTTTACCTCACCTTCGATAAAGCCTAAATCGCTGGAGGTTAACCATCGATTAACAGTCAATGAGCTTGTTGTTCAGTATCTTCGGCTCAGATCTCAAACTCGGCGACCCGGCGTTCGAGTGATTTGCAGCGGTTTTACACCTTTATTTATTTATTTATTTAACAACAAAACGGACACAAGGTCCAATGAACAAAGGAGAAAAAATATACATGCTTTATGAGATAAAAGGTATAGGTACCACAAAATTAGAGAGCTATTACGAGGAGTACAATGGCATTAACTTTGTCCTTGGAAACCCGAAATGGTTGCCCTTATGGCTCGTAGTGAGTCACACACTAAAGAGGTCACACGAAGAATTTCGCTACAGTAAATTCGCGTCTCGCAGAACTCTGAGGAGTGGGCGGTCTCTTAGGTAGTTAGTGGGCGCAAATGGGACACGAAACAACGATTGCGACCGGGTGAAGAACTGCGGAACGTTGAGGGAAATGCAACTGAGCAGAGAGGGGCAGTCGATCTCTTCATTTAAGAGTTTGTAGAGGAGGCACTGATCGGCCACAAGACGACGATCCACCAATAGAGTGAGACGACAGGCGCGCAAGATGGAGTCATTGTTGTTGTTGGATGCCCATCTTGAAAGCGACATACCTTAAGAAGATGTGTTGGACAGTCTCGATCTGATGAACGTAGGTGGCACAATGGGGTGACCACACGATGGATGCATATTCCAAAATAGGGCGGACGAGTAAGCAGTAAAGTACTGTAATAGCCGCAACATCAGTGAAGTCACGGGTGTTACGCTTAACAAATCCGAGTGCCCTACGGGCACGACCAGTGATTCCATCGATATGATCGCCAAAGTGCAGCTGCAACTGCGGGTCCAGCAGAACACCCAAATCACGCGCGACCAGTGGACGATGGAGAGGAACTTCCCGTATCAGGTAGTTGTAAATGAAGGGGCTTTGATGCCGACAAAAAGAGGTGATGGAACACTTTAACGGATTGAGTAGCAGCGAATGATGTTCACATCACTCGACCAAGTTGTGAAGGCTGTTCTGCAGGGCCACGCAATCCTCAACTGACGACACAGAACGAAAAATCTTGAGGTCGTCCGCAAACATCAGGAAAGAGACATCGGGGAAAATTTTGCCAACCGAGCCGTAAAAAATTACAAACAGTAGTGGCCCGATGTGGGAACCCTGCGGCACCCCAGAGGAAGTAGAAAACGGTTGCGACACAACACCCCTCAATCTCACCAACATCGTGCGATCCGAAAGATAACTGAAGATCCAGAGAAGAAAGGAGCTATGGATACTGAGAGACTCCAAGCGGGCAATCAGGTGGCGGTGAGAAACTCTGTCGAACGCCTTTGAAAAATCCGTCGACACTGAGTCGACCTGCTTCCCCTCCAAGAAGAGCAGGTTGGTCGAGGTAGAGCGTCTTCTTACAAATCCATGTTGCTCCAGAGGAATAGCGGGAGACAGAAGAGGAGTAATGATTCTGACCACGAGACTCTCAAACAACTTGGGGATCGCAGACAGCGAAGAGATACCCCGATAATGCATTATCTCAGATTTATTGCCCGATGTACGACTTAAAACCGTACAATTTGAAGTCGTACGCTCAGACCCGACAGCAGCGAGGAGACGACACCGTTGGGAAACTCGAAACCCAGACATCCGTCGCCGCAGGATCACCAGCAAAGCATTTTCTCACGGGCCGTGAGAAAACTCGAGCGCTGAGAAATCCGCAACATTTCGGAATTTGAGGCGCTCTCAAAAGCTCCACGTGTCCGGCGAGTCAGCAGATGGGAAGACACCGCCCATCGAGCGATTGGATATTTCAAGATCCCACCACTGCTTACTTCACCGAATAAAATCCTCTTTCGAACCCCCTCCAAGAGTCTGGAGCAATTTTGGGGACGCCTAAAACCAAACGATTGGCTGAGGGGTGGGCCCAAAGGAAAACTTGCGCAAACTTTGGGCCCAGGAGAAAACACGAGAAAGCGAGGAAAAACTATTCTATGTCCAGCGGGTGAAGTGTGTGCTTCGACAGCCTTAAAAGACCTCTAGAATCACGAGCCGGACCGCAGGAGTTCAAGTCCGGCCCGGAACACGCCCTCTCCGACCTTCCAGAAGAACAGGCGAGGTAGGAAAGATCAATCTGGTTGAGCTGATAGGTAGGAATTCATTTTGTTATGTTAATATTTTATAGATCCTAATTGTCTCAATTTCGGAGAATATTAATTACCTAATCAAAAAAACAGTTGTTCTTTTTCTCCTCCCTTGCAAGTTCAAAGGTTGCGTCTAGGCATTGGGTGGACAAACTGATTCCTGGCAGTGATGTCCGCTTAGAGGCTAAAACTGGCAGGAATATACCTCTTACACCCGACTTGTGTATTGGAGTTACGTACGCCAGCGATCGGTTGAACAAAGTTGTCAGCGGGGAAGCAAGGACATTAGCACATTGCTTCAGCAACACAGGGGGGACACCATCAGGTCCAAGCCCCTTATTCACGTTCAGCCCCAGCAGGCCCTCCAACACCAGCTCAGACGAATAACCAATCCTCCCCAGGTCAACCACGTCCTCTGGCGGGAAGGTAACAGGATGCAAAGAAGGTGGAGCGAATGCTGATGAGAAATGCCTGGCAAAAAGTTCAACGACCTCCTGAGGAGAAGAGGTGTGCTCATCTGCATAGCTCACACTATCTGGGATGCTATTGCTTCCTTCCCTGTAGTTAACGTAATTTCAGAAAAATTTCACGTCCGCTGAAATATACTTTTGTACGTTCTGGAGATAATTCCTGTAGTCGATCCTGGAGAGATACTTCGCCCTTGACCGCAAGCTGGAGAAGATCCGATAATGAAACTCCGACCAAGTAGTCTTGTAAAAAGCGTGTGCACGATTCTTCGCCTTCACCAATGAAACCAGATCCCTCGAAAACCACTTCGGGAAATGAAAACTCATGCGTGATGTACTTGGCACGAATTCCTGGATGGCACGATTGATCACTTCATAAAATGAATCCACGGCAGAATCCAAGGATAATGAGCTACAGAAATCCCAGTTGACAACCTCCAGAAAATTGCACATCCCCGCGTAGTCCCCCTTCTTGAAATTAAAATCGAAGCTGCTGGAACAGTGGGAAGAATGATGTTGTACTGCAGGCACTTGCAGAAAACACTCGAAAGGAGATGGGCTGGGTCAGCTTGAGTGATTTGCGGACTAGGCTGCAGCAATACATCAGCAACATCCGTGAGAACGAGGTCTAAGAAGTTGTTGGACGAATTTGGGAGATTATTGAACTGTTTCAAGTCGAACGACCGCATATCACAAAAGATAGCACTAGCTCTGGAGCCAGGAGGACGGAAATCGTCATTGTTCCACGAATCCCACGGCACTTGTGGTACATTAAAGTCACCAAAAACAGCAACACTGAAATCTGGATGCAGCAGGTGTACAGATTCCAGATTCTCGAAAAACGACTCAACGTGCGAAGAGGGCTGGTAGTTGGGAAGGTAGACACCTGCGAGGATGATGCGACAGTCCGGCAGAACAACGATAACGTATTCGCCCCGTTGAGAAACTGTTGAATGACCTGTTGACCTGATAAGTCGTGAGACAGCCACGAGGACTCCACCACCCCGAGACTTGACGACATTGTTGGAAGGAGATCTATCTGTCCGGTAAATTGTATAATTTTGAAGTCTAGGTTTGCTAGATTTAACGTTTTCCGAAGGCCAGGTCTCGGTTAAGGTGAGTGAGGTAAGACGTATTTTGACGAAATTCTGAGAGTTTAGTATTCAGCCCACATACGTTCTGATAATGAACATTTTATCCGATCACTGCCGTGTCTGCTCTTGTACTCTTTCTATTCCCAAAACAACACGCGAAATTTCTCTCAAACCCTCTTTCACTTGTTGTTCCACACATTAAGAAATCTTCGAAACCTTTCTGGCACATTTTTGTTATCTACAAACTTCTCTTGAGAAGGCTCCTTAGCTTAGGATGAACATGACAACTCCATCTTGACTTTTGGCCACTCAGAACGGGCAAATTCACGACTGGGTACATGATGCCCAGGTACATCTATCTTCATTAAAGTGGACAATGCATCAAATATGGTAGATATTACGGATGCTTCCTCTAATGTAGTTGCATGGCCTGACGGATTAACCCCACACATTTGTTACTAAACCAACCAGCCTGGGTTTCAAAAGTTGGTCGAAGGGTTTTTTTCTCCATTTGAAATATTATACTTCCTGCCAGCAATGGTCCATAAATGAAGAACACGCCCAATGAGGGGAGAAAATGAAAAGTCTAAGACGTCGGAGTGGGCGTTTCCTTGAAAGACGATCCGCAGCGCGTGCTGGAACCAGTAGAACCCATCTGGGCCCCATACCCCTGCAGAGAGCCTTCACATTTGACAAGCTAATCACTGGCAAACCCCTTCCATTATGTGATTACTGGTTGCTCCCCCGGTATTGTCGGCCCATGTATATTTTGCGGTCATTGGGTCTCAACATGGACGTACGCTCTTAAAAAATGTCACTGCGGGGAGAGTCGACGATAAACCTTCCCCTGATGACAGTTTTTGATATTTTCAGTTCCTTTTCTATGGCCTAATGTATACTACCATAAATCCGGCGACTCGATTCAACTACTTACTGCCTCCTTTCTTTTATATTCAAATTTCTTTTTTCAGTAGGAGTTTCTTTCGAGCCGGAGGGGCGAGGAAGTTTCTTCACAACTTTTCATGATAAAAAATTACGTCAACACAAAAGTGGAAAACAAAAAACGCTGCGAATTCTATCACAGCGGACGGCGGACGAGCATTTTCTTAGTTTGATCTAAACATCTAGAAACGACCAGAAAACCTCGGACCAGGCGCATGGAGACTAATTTAAATCGATTCAGCGTCCATAACCTCTTCTTGTGGGCGCCAATCCTTCCGGAACCCATCTAATTGGATTCAGCGTCCAAAATGTGGTGGAAAATGATACTTTTGAAACACCAAGAGGAAAAACTTGGGCCGAATCGGAGAGATTGATTTTTTGCATGAAAAAATAGGTTGATGATTTAATGAATGACCAACCGAAATGTGGGCCGAATCGGAGAGGTTGACTTTCATTATGAGAACGTAGGTTGATCATTCAAGGAATAACCAACTAAATGAGCATTCAATTTCTTCTGCAGGGACTCGTTTCGATAACGAAATTAAACGATGTTGAAGAGAGCTCTTTCTAGCATTCTATAGCGACGAAGTAACGCGATAACCCTCCTACCTCGAGAGATAGGAGGGACGACTCCGATAAATGTTAAGAAGTAGGAGAAACATTTTAATTTCAAAGCCTTGTTATGTGGCCTGTCATCGGCCGTAGCATCAATGTTTTGCCAAAGATATCTGTCCTAGGGCGTTTAAATTTGGGGTAAAAGGTTATTCAGCGTCGGTGGATCAATGTTAGGAGTCCCAATGGGCCATGGCTGGTATAAAGGATCCGACCCTCCGGATATTCAAGGCAGGGCGAAGGCAGTTAGCCCAACACCTGTGAAACTTGCCAAACTTCACCTGCTTATATAGTTGAGTCTCTCGAGACGATCTGTCAATGGATCGTTCACATTGAAACACCTGCTGTTCCATTTCCCACCCTTTGTAAGACACTTACACGGTCCCAAAAAGTCAAAAACGCCTTAATTGAGAATCACTTAATCTTAATGTCTTGAAGGGAATTGTTATAGTGCATTAAGCTGTCGAAAACCAACTGTTCGAAGGGTCGAGTCGAAGGCTAGTCAGCATTCCACCTGCTAAAGGATCCGTTATACCAACGAGGAAATGACTGATCATCTCCTTACGGTAATAAAACAGTCGAATTGATCACTACTGACCTAAATAAATAAATGAGGCGTCCTCCTCACAGTGCTCTACGAAGAATACTAACTACCCATTTTCTCAGCAGGATCAGCAAGATCTCATAAATCCACAGGCAATAGCGACAACCGTTTCTTGATTGGTTCTCAACCTATAATGCTCAGGAGGCATTTTTACCCCTGGAGATACCTTCAAACTCATTATTAGAAGTTCCTCTTTGGTTAGCCGACCGCGAACGCTAACGAGGAACAAGAGGATCCTCTTGGTCTTATGGAGAGGGCTAACGGGAGACAGCCTACGGATGCTGAGGAAGGGTTGAAACCAACGTGACGTCATCTTACGATTAGCATTGATCCATGCCGGCATCAAACGTCCTTTTCACCCTCGTTGCCCCTAGATGTCTTCGCTGACGTTTGGGGGTCGACAAGTTAGGTGGATGAGGGCAAAAAGCGAGAGGTAAACACTAAAAGCAGGTTAGCGCTGGGTAACCGAAGGTGGACAATCGAGTCAAGTCTTCGAGGACTATGACCGGAATAATTTGCAAGTTGAATGAGACGAGATATCGACAGACGCCCAAACCACACCAGCCTAGCTATATGCTAGAATTTGGGTTTTGTTGTAGATGATATAATTGGGTACATTTTTCGGAATCGGAAGTTTTTTTTTTTCAAAAATAGTCTCTTAACCTAAATTTTGGTTTCGTTGTAGACAATATAATTGGGCAAATCGTTGGAATTCGAAGCATTTTTTTTTTTCAAAAATAGCTATTTAACCTTCTTTATTTCCTAAAAATGTCCATAGCCCCAATACTGGGCCTCGTAACCAACTGTTGCCATTATTACGGAAAACGTGAAAACTCGCATCTTGAGAATTGCTGGGATATTCAACGCCCAGAACAAGCCACGCCAAATAGAGTTACCTGCTGCCAGTGCTACCCTAGCTTTTTCTTCAAAGTCAAACATCTGTACGCCACCTGGCCCGCCCGGCCTGCCTCCAAGAGTCCATCTCCCGTTCCTCGCCAGTCTCGTTTTGAATACCACAATATTAGACCTGGGCAAGTTGATCTCCTAATTCCACATATTCACATACTCCTCCAGCCAGCCAATCATACCCTGCAGGGACCCAGGTGAATCCGCAATCAGCACCACGACATCAGCAAACATCATAAAGTTGATTAGTTTGATTCCTATCAGCACCCCACTCTCAAAACATACTTCTAGGTCGTTCAAGAACACGCAAACACCGTAGGGCTGAGGGGACAGCCCTGCTTGACACCTGAAGTGCTACTAAACAAATCTAAAACGTGTCCAGCCACCAACATTCTTGCTGCAGTTTCTGTACACAGCAGGGCGATTGCTGCAAGCTTCTTTGAGGATACTCTCAGTGTAAGAAGTTAATATAGATATCAGCACATGTCTCTGAATTCTGTCGTAGGCGGCCTTCAGGTCTACGAGTATTCTTGCGAGTTTCTTCTATCCCAGTCGGCCGGAATGCAGTAATCAACTTCTTAAATAATCCTTCTCAACTAAGGACTTACCGGACCGACCATGCAACTCGGCATTTTCCTCAAGCAACAATTCTGGTTTTCTTAAATTTCCACTAGGTATACTTAGAAATTAGAAAAATACAACCTATTATAAGCAATAATAGTCGGATAACTATACACAAGAAATTAGTAACGTGCCCAGGCATAATTTTCCCTCTGTAAATTATCGGAAAGCATCGCAGGGAAAAGTGTAAAATGAAACCAAAAAGTGTTGCGGTTAAACTGCGTGTGCATACAAATAATGCAAATGACCTTGGAGATTTGTACTTAAAAAATAAACTCTTTGAAAGATCGAATCGCACGGATTGAGAGGTCTATGCATTTTGGTTGGTTATTCCTCGAATAATCATTATCATGAAAACTTGACCATTATCATGAAAACATAGTATGTTTTCATACTTGGCTCAAAATTTTATTCTGGACGTTTCATGATGTCCTGATCAAAAAAATCTGCAAATTCTTACACACGGGTAGGTTATTCCTCAAATGGGGGAAACAGTGGGTGTGGCGGGTCCCACACCCATTCCAATCGATTCAGGGTCCAAAATTTAGTGGAATATGATACCCCACACGCCTAGGCACCAGAAATCCTGACACATACAAAATGGGTGGATACATACCCATTTTGACCCATAACTTCTTACGGTGGTTGCCAATCGTTCTGGGACACACATCATTGAATTCAGCGTCCAAAATTTAGTGGAAAACTATACCCCACACGCCTAGGTAGCAGAAATCCCGAAAACACATATTCAAAATGGGTGGATACATACCCATTTTGACCCATTACTTCCTCCAGTGGTTGCCAATCGTTCTGGGTCCCAGAACTGTTATTTGCCTTTCACAAGGTTTCACAAGTTAGTTAGTTCGAATTGTTGGCTACAGTACCCAAAGGTGAGTCGGAATAACTTTACTGAATTCAGAATTTTGTGACCAGCTCTACAGACCTGTACTGGTGGACCAGACATAAATGATCACTTCCTTAGGATAATGCTGAAAATTACCACCCGTCCTAATCAATCCCAGCTTTGACGATCGAATTCTCGTGGATCGAGAAAAAATTCCCTCAGTCGCATGTTGCTTGGATATGTAGCAGTTTCAAACCCATTGGGAGGCTGGGGAAAGGAAAGGCAAGGAAAAACGGGAAGACAAAATAGGAAGGCGGAAGTTTGGCTTCGACCCAACGATCGGCGGCGGAAGACAATTGATTGCGCCAGCATTCAGACTATACAAGACCCAGTCATATATCTCGGAAGGTCTTTTTACTCGCGGGAAGATTGCAAGGAACAAAGGGAGTAAATGAATGGTTTTATCAGAACAAAACCCTGCAAATTATTACACACGGGTTGGTTATTCCTCGAATGGGGGAAACAGTGGATGTGGCGGGTCCCGGACCCATCCCAATCGATTCAGGGTCCAAACTTTAGTGGAAAATGATACCACACGCCATTCATTCTAGATACATAACAAATTATAAAATTCATGGTGCCTAGATCAGACCGTGGCGCAAATGGCTAGCGCGTTCGGCAGAAATTGAAAGGTTGTTGGTTCGAGCCCACCCCGGGAATTTTTTTTTCTGATTTAGTTTTTTTTTACCCATAAATTGAACGATAAATTGACCCATAACTTCCTCCAGTGGGTGCCAGTCGTTCTGAGACCAATTTCATTGGATTCAGAGTCCAAAATTTAGTGGAAAATGGTACCCTACTCGCCTAGATCGCCCAAAATCTCGAAAAATCCATGTTTCGAAAAACACATTTTGACCCCTACCCCTCCCCCCAAATTTGGTCCGATCGGGCTGAAAAGTTTCGAGGACCATTCTAGGCCGGGAACAGACCCCTGACCCAAATTTCAGATTTTTAGAAAATTTTCTACTACCAAAAACGGCGCGGAACACGGACGGCGTACGGCGGACGGACATTGACCTTTTCTGATCTAGACACCATGAAACGTCCAGAAAAAAAATTTGAGCCGAATCGGAGAGGATGACCTTTTGCATGAAAACATAGGTTGATTATTCAAGGAATAACCAACCAACAACATTTTTGGGCTACAAAATGAACACGTTTGAATGGATTCATTGAAATTGATACTATCTAATTTCCCAATGCCAAAGCCTGGTAAGGCACAGAACAATAATTTTGACGCATATTTTTCCCTAACATACCTTCATAAGGACAGTGATTTCTGTACAATCGTAAGACGGTTCTTCCGCGTTCCTTCTAGTCAATGATGAAAAGGGCCAGCTGGAGGGAGAAATGGATCACCAAGGACCAGGTGAGCTGGAATTGTCTTGGGGAAACGCTAACAGCTGTAGGTCTACCTTTGTCAAAGGGATTGGCCAAGGGTGTTTTTCTCTTGAGACAGCTGGAACCAACAAAATAGATTCTTAATTCGTCTGTCTTAATTTTTTTTTTCCAAGTGAAAAGCAGTGTAGAGGTAATTTTAGGAGAACAAGAATGACTTATTTCGATTATATTATTTACAGCCTAACGTTGAAGCACCCTACATGGTTATCAAGGATCTTTCGTAAGAATACAGGAAATACACAAATTGTTGTGCCATTGCAATTTAAAATAATAATTTCCATTGGTACACAGATTATTTTCCAGTTATAGTACATGTAATCTTTTCCTTTAAATTGATTTAGAACGTTTCATTTTCATACGCAGGATTCATTCGAGACCTCGTTGGTCCTAAAAAAAATGTACATAGTTAATGAAATATTCATATAATAAATTACATTCTAATTAATGAAATTGTCAATGACATCAGCAAACAAGGTTGGGACTTTAACCTACTACATAGAACTTCAGCTGTTCAATGAAATTTTATCGTTCCTGGATGAAATCAACACTATCATCACTGCCAATCACTATCAACTCCATGAATGGATGGTTGATGTTGATACTCATGTACTATTAAAGATTAGAAGCAGATAGTCGCGGCTTCCGCGTAACTGTGTCACGAACTATCGATTGCCGCAAGGTAATAGTATCAGATTTTTCCGTTGTGACTGACGAAAATAACATTCCTCAGACCAGGCGCACGGTCACTCATTCCAATCGATTCAGCATTCACGTTTGGTGGATGATACCCCACACGCCTAGGTACCAGAAAATTCAAAAATCCATTTTTGAATACAAATTTGGTCCGATCGGGCTGATGAGTTTTGAGTACCAACTAGAGGCGGAAACGGGTCCCTGACCCAAATTTCAGATTTTGACCAAATCGGCGTGGACGGCGGACGGACATTAGCTTATTCTGATCCAGACACCTTGAAAAGCCATGAAAAAATTGCTATGATTTTGCAAAAAAACGAAGGTTCATTCAAGGAATACCCAACCAAAACGCTGCAAATTCTTTCACCGGGTGAAAGAATTGATGATTGTATCAAATCTATCCGTTATCACAGACGAAAATAACGCAACCTCGAACCTGGAGCATGGGGTCTCATTCTAATCGATTCTGCATCCAAGATTGAGTCCAAAATCATAATCTACATGCCTAGATCGACAAAAACATCAAAAATATATTTTCAAAAAACATCAAATCAAATCAAATCAAATATTCATTTATTGGCAACAACATAAAATTTACTACAAACCAAGAGGGAACAAAATAGATAAAATTATATAAATCTGAAAATTTAACATAACTTAAATAAATACCGTTGCCCACCGAAGAATAAGTTTAAAAAAAACTTGTGCTCTTCAGCGGAGTTCAGAAAATCAGAAAATGTGCAAAGCACGAAGTGGTGAACTGTGCGCCAATATGGAAGAATAAACATAACTATCTAACGAAACAAAAAATTATAAAATAGAGAATATAAAAAGAAAGAGAAGGAAAAATCATCCCGAAAGCCAGTGAGCTATAAATTAGAGCTTAATTTTTTCTTAAAAGAACCCAAGCTGTCAAAAAGAAAAACATTAATACCTTTTTCATACAGAAATTTAAGAGCTTGGACGTATGAATTCCTTTTGTAAAATTCAGTGTTAGCTCTTGGCAAAATTATACCAGACGAAAAAAATTTCGACTGCTAGAAGCAACTGAAACATGCTCACTTTTGATCCCCGAACGAAATAAATGTATGCATGATTGAATTAAAAATATTTGAGTGATGTTTTTTAAATCGAGCTGTTCATATAGCTGGGACGTTGGGTACCTCATATTTTTATTTAATATAATTTTCAAAATACGATTTTGGACTGTTTGCACCTTTTTAATTAGAGTTTTATTTGCACTACCCCATAGAATGATGCCATACTTGATGATGGAGAATGCTAAGCCAAAATAAATTGTTCTTGTATGTTTCCGGGACAAGAAACTACCAGTTTCCTTAAAAACGTAAAATAATTTCCGCAGTCTAGCAATCAAAGAATCAATATGCTTGTCAAATTTCAAATTATTATCAATAGTAACCCCCAGATATTTACAATGCTCGTTGAATGGGAAGCGACAGGGTCAAGGCAATAGGTCTATAGTTACCCATATGAGTTTTATCCCCCTTTTTAAATAATGGAATCACAATTGTTTTCTTGAAAGAAGCAGGATATTTTCCACAAGAAAACACTAAATTAAAGATAAAAGCCAAAGGAACACATAACATATTTTGTCCTTTCACAAATTAGGTACGTTCGAGCTGTAATGGTTCAAGGACAAACTAGATTCATAAATCATAAGTCTTGACCAAAATATTAGATTTTTAGAAATCTCATGCCGATTAAACTGTAACTCAAAAATTCGGATAAAACCCCGGTGGGAGTCAAGGGAGGACAAGGCAATGAAAAAGCAACATGGATCCAGTACAAACTTGCAGCAGAGATCAGGAGATCATGAACCACCGGAAGAGGTTCCGTGTCAAAATGGGTACCTATCTGCCTATTTCAAAAGAAAGCGGGTTTTGAGATTTCTAGTACCCAGGGTGAAGGGTATCATTTTCCACTAACATTGGATGCTAAATCTATTTTTAAATTAGTCTCCCTGCGCCTGGTCCGAGGAATAACCAACTCCTGTGAATGAATATTGCAGCCGTTTTTGATAGTGAGAGCAGCAGTTGAGAATATTCTGCAAAATTCTCGTTTCGAGACTGCCACCAAAAAGAGTACGTGTGGCGCTGAACACTTGCTTCCGAGGAAAAATAGGAAACTCAGTTGTGTACGATGCCAACTTTCACGAACGTCCTCCTAAATTCCAATTGGATTCCGAGATCCCAATCCTGCCAAAACGACTTCACAAATTGACCGAGGAAATTTTAGACTCATTTGAAAAAAATTAATCTGCCATGGAATTTTTCTCGATACAGAAATGCTCATGTCGCACCCAAACCCTACATTCCATGGATTCACCGAACGACTACAGGAAGGCGACTCAGAAAGATTATATAGGGCAACAATTTCTACGGAGCCCATCCAGGGGTGTTTGTCCGCAATGGTGATATAAGTGAATATAATTAAAAGAGGATATAAATAAGAGAGCTATGATTTTGCAGGTCTAAACAGAAAATCGGTCTTTGGTTTGATGAAATTCTGATAAAACCCACGGTAGGATCGGTGGTCAGTAGAGTCAGGAGATCATGACATTTGCATGTTAAAAGGGCTGTTGTCGAATTCCCCAATTGGGAAGAGTGAGGGGGAGGGGGTGTTGAATGTTGAAGTGGAGTCACCATGCGCCCGGTCTGAAGAGATAAAACCCCTCCTGGATAAGAATTACAGTATTTTTGACTGAAACCACTAACGTTTTTAAAATGTTCTACTACAACAATCGGCAAGGACGGGGACGGTCACGGCGACGGTCGTTACCTCATTTTGATCAAGCCATCTGCCCAGAAATAATTTGTGGGCCAAAGTG